>JAREIK010001488.1:3333140-3418140 GCA_029783825.1 Sapria himalayana | reverse complement strand
ATTGAACATATAAAAGTAAACAAAGAGAACGATAAAAAAAGTAAAGAATGAGTTGAAAAAGAAATTAATGAACAAATAATTGTTCATGAAAAGAATGTTGTAGAAGAGATTTATTGAAGGAAAGAAGTATGAAAAAGAAAATGTGGAAAAAATTATTGAGGAAATTATTAAGAACAAGAATGATGAAAAAGATAATTTTGAAGAAATTATTGAGAAAAAGAAATATGGCAAGAAAGCCGTTGAAAGAGAGGTAATATTTTTGAGAAAAACATTTATGCTCAAAAATGAAAACAATTTCTCATTATCACTTCCATACAAAGTGATTTGTTTTAGTAATAAAAAATTTATAAGTTATTTGCATACTTCCTTATTAATAAAGTTAGATGATCTACCTAATGGATTTCTAAGTAAGAGAAGAATTAAAAATTAAGTAAACTTTATATATGAGGTAGTGATTTCAAATTAACTAGTTTATAGAATTTGAGGTCGAATCCTTTAGAAGAGAGAGAAAATGAGGTGGATCTAGTGACGACATTTTAAATGGGAATTACTTATAGCTACTGGACACATTACAAGACCAATAGCAAATAACTCATTCAACAAAGATGTATTGGATCACAAATATTTGAGCCTTTCCTAGTTTGAAGAGGCCTAATCCATATCAATATAGTTTTTGATAATTATGTGTGATGAGAAAAGATATATGTGGGTGTTCTAAGAAATTAAATTTTTAATTATTTAATTATTGAGAAATTTATGTATGTTTTGAGTGATAGTAATGATTATGGAACATAATCTTTATATCTTTTAATTTTATATTTTTCTTTTATTTATTTTATCATATAATTATAATTTTTTAGGATTATAATTACTATCTAGTTTGAGAGGATATCTCAATACTCTATATATTTTTTTTTTTTGATGAATGGAATAAAGAAGAATTTTTGTAGTTAGATTAAACTCTGTTATTCTTTGAGAACATTACAAACTTATCAAGATTTTCCTATGGTATTTATCTGCGACTTATCAATCAATTATTCAAAATTGATTGTGGTGTTATACGTATACTGAGGTTCTTGCTCTTTTATAAGCAATGAATTAATGAATTTTTTCAGATCTAATTATTGAACGATCTTGATCACTAAATCTAATCGTGGATCTCATTATTTTTAATGAATTTCATATATCCTCATGATGAGAGTAGGGTTATCCTTATCTTCATGCTTAGAGATGCAGCCCAAGAGGATTGAACTAATGCCCTCAAGGAAATGTAAGTTCCACATTTCCACCAATTGGACTGCACTCTGCACATGTCATGAACACACACACACACACAAATGTAAATTGATATGTTGTTGCAAGAATTTTTGTGGGCAGAGATAAGTTTGAGCTGGGCAATTCAAGCTTGATGATGATGTAACTAGTGGTCTTCAACATGTTGACCTAGACCCTTATTAAATCTAAGGCATGTGGCTCAACCCCTTGGCCTGCATGTGGCTAGTTGCCATTTCCCCCTATGGTCCTGTGTGGCCTATCCCACCCCACTCATTGTGTTTTCACGGAATGGGGACTGATAGAGACAATGATATGCATGACTTATCACTATCACTATCCATTTTTTTAAATATATTTTTTAATCTCTAGCCATCGAATTTAATCTAATAGCTAGTGGTCGGAATCCAATTACTATCATAATTCTCGCCAAATAAAATTCAAAAGAAAATGAAAAAATATAAAGTTTTTTTTATTATTTTAAAATCTCTATAAATAGATATTATGAAATTTAGAATTTTCATTCTAAATTTTTTATTATCTCTCTCTCTTCTTTGTACTCTTCTCTCTCCTCCTTTCATATTGTGTTTTTTTTTTTGCATTATTTTTTGTTTTATTATTCATTTTATGGCTTATGGTTTATCTTTACGCATATGGTATATGTGGTGGCATGGCTGTGCAACTTACCTTGAGGTCAGATTTTAGTAGTGACAATTTTACAACAAAGTGTTTATGGTACTTTTTTTTTGTTTCTTTTTCATTTTTTGTGAGTTTTTAATTTATTTAGTTTCATAATTTATTTAATAAATACATATATTTAAAAAAATATCATATAATGAATTTAACGATAATGAATTTAAAATTAACTTAGATATTGATAATAATGATAAGCCAACTGAAAAGTCTGAGACCAAAACTATGTTTTCTCTATTGATCTCGACCCAAACCCATTTACAACCTAAAAAAGATAAAAAACTAGGCTAACTTCAGTAGTATGAATGCATATTAAAATAATAAAAAATAAAAATTATAGAAGTGTTGAAGATGAATCAGCACACTATATATATTGTCAAGAAAGAGAGAGAGAGAGAGAGAGAGATATATATATATATATATATATATATATATATATATATATAACTGGCCACCTGGAGATGCTTGCCAATTAATGCACCAAAAAACATGGTGCATTAGATCAATTGCAAACCCAACTTGGTGAGTTTTTCATGATTGATCTAATTTAGCTTCATTGACTCCATTTATTTACCGCACTGATTTTGGGAGGAAAAATATGACTAAATTTATTATGATCATATATCTTCTTATTAGATTTTCATAGAATTCTAAGGTAGTCAGTATTGTGCAAACCTACATCTAGCCAGCTTATTAGATTTTCATTCTCATGATGAAATTCAAAATATATGCTGTAGTTCATTAGAAAATATGAAATTTAAAATAAAATATTTAGCATTAATTTCGATAATGCTATTAATAATAGAGTAGCTATTAGTATGTTTGTTAGGATAATTAGAGATAGATTGTTAAGTGAAATATTTTTCATTGGGTTATGTATCACATAATTAGGCTAATAGTATAGGTGGGAATAAAAATTATTAATCTCGCATTAGAAAAAATAAGAAATTCACTAAAATATATTAGGGCACCTAGTATACAACAAAAGTTTAGTACTCTTTATTTATTAGTAGTACTAAAAAAAGAAATTCCAAACGGATGTTAGATACTACTGAAAATACACCTATTTTATGTTTGAGTTATGTGTTGACTACCAATACGTAATATTCAATAATATTAATAGTAAAAATGATAAATTTATTATCAATGATTTAGACTATGATATAATTTTGTTTCTATGAAAATTTTGAACATTTTATATGACAACAAGCATGTATTTATCTATTTACACTCCTACTTATATTGTATTCAGGCATATACGTAATATTAATAATATGTTTAACAAATATAAAGGTCACATTATGTTTAGTACCATGACTATTGAGATAAAAATCAAATATTTGAAATACTAGAATTTCATTCCAACTTATATTATTTGGCTACTTATATGGATCCTAGTGGTATGGTGGAAGGGGTAAAAACTATTTTGATATACATATCCACATGCATCAACCAAAAATACTAACGTGAAGGGTTCATTCATTAAAAATTAAATAACTTGTTTATATATTATGATACTAGGTGTGATATTATAGCTAAGCTCCAAGTATGAACACAACACTATATTAGGAGATGATGACTTATCCATTTAGATATCAAGAGACAAATGATGAGGTCTTCCATCGAATAAGAGTGAGTTATCTTGGTACTTAGATACTAATTACTACTCCAACAGATCACATGATGATACTAAGAATTTAAATATTTTATTATAATAGAAATCATATGAATCTACCTATTTTGTTCTATCAAATATGACACATGATCTATTGATCCATTTGGTATCTAGCATAATATCAAAGTCTACTTTTTCTATGACAGCCAATATTATTTTAAATATAAGATCGAGACTACGTCCAAATATTATATAAGTACTTGGATACACAAATGATTGAGAAGATTCGAGGATAAATATTCAAGATAAGACATAAGAGATTATGTTGTATGATGATCATGGGACATGGAGATCAATGATATAGAGGTACTAGTAACATCATCAAATGAATTCATGATGATGATGATCTATATATGTATATGCACTATCATACCACGAATACCAATTAATGATTATTGATCATGTGATAGTATTGTCGTGCAAGTGTTTATTTATTTTTATTATTTTTTATTTTATTATGATTTATGCACTATTGATGTATTGAATTGCAATTATTATTGATATTATTATTATTATTTGTATTATTTTTTTATTTCTTCATTGAAATAAAATTAATTTTAAAATTTATTATCTGAGCCGAATTAAATATGATGTCAAGTCATGATCATGATATTTGAAAACTGACTGTAGAATCAAAATATTATTTCTAGAATATCATAATTTTTTTTATTTTAATATTTTCTTAAATTTTTAAGTTTTATTTTTATTTTTTATAATTAATGAAATAACAAATTACAAATAATAATTAAGAAATTAAATATTAAAAAATTGTAATATTTTATTCAAATTTAAAATTTAAGCCTAAAAAACTTAAAATCAACAATGACAATGATTATGTTCATACTTGCACAAACTAACCTAAACTAGCATGACCCACACTAGGCATAACGCAGCCTAATATTTTGCTTGTCAACCATATAGTGTCAAGTCATTATTATGGTTATCATCCCATGCATGGCATTACATAATCTATTTGACACCTTTATCCTAGATATGACAAAAAAATAAAGTTAGTTTTTAAGATTAAATTAGAGTTTTAATATTTGAGTACATCAAAATTAAATTATTTTTATGTTTTATTTTTTTAATTTAAATTCGAATTATATTTTTGTTTTAGTTTTTTTTTTTTCCAAAATGATATAATTTTGATAGTTCTTATTAAATATTTTATTTTTAGGGCAAAAAACATAATTTTCATTGAGGGAATTGTGTTTCGGTGCACTCTCCTTGAAATCTTTAAAAAAAAAATAATTTATCTTTTAATATTTTATAAAAAGTCACCAAACTCTTAAGGAATTAAAATTTGGGGCACTATAATACATAAATCCTAAATTGACATTCATTAAATTCGTACACTAAAGTTGGTGCACTAATTAATTTTCATTAACACCTCACCCTCTCTCATCTGCCTTCGCCCTCTCCAATATCCCATCGCACCTCGATTAGGAGCTCTTCATCAGGCATTAGTAACTCTTTGTCAAGCTTGGTGGAGCTCCACGGGCTCCCATGAGCTCCTGGACCTCATGGTCGAACTCTATGGAGCTCTTGGTCAAGCTTGATGAAGCTCGTGATCACTCGTTGGAGCTCGTGGTCAAACTCTAGAAGCTCATCATCAAGCTTAATAGAGGTCATCTTCGAGCTTGATGGAGCTCTCGGTAAAATCTCAATAAAGCTTGATTAGCTCCCATCAAGTCCCGAAGCTTGTGGTCAAGCTCCTTGAGCTTGTCGTAGAGCTCGACGAACTCCCGTCAGCTCCTGGAGCTCGACCATGAGCTCCAGGAGCTGTTGAAAGTCCATCAAGCTCAACCATGAGCTCTTGAAGCTGATGAAAGCCCATCAAGCTCGACCATGAGCTCCATGAGCTAATGGAATCCCGTCGAGCTCGACGAAGAGCTCCACCGAGGAGCTCGGTGGAGCTCGATGGATCATGTGGAACATATCATGAGTTTGTGTGTTATGACAATTTCTTTAAAATTTTATGATTTTGAAAATTTAATTAAAATAAAATATTATAAATCATTTATATAATGTGTGTGTGTGTGTGTGTGTGTGTGTGTGTGTGTAATGTGTGTGTAAATGTATATAAAATTTTGTAATAAATTTTGTATTTAGAATTCATGTTGAAAATAAATATATGATAAAAATTGATATTTATATATATTTGAAAATATTATAAATTATAATTATACAATTATGTTGAAAATGAAAATGTATTCGATAAATAGATATTATTATGTTTTTCTAATAAAAAATTCTCCCTAATATTAATGTAAAGATACATTTCAATAATAACAGTGGTATTTCACCTACCTTAATTAATAAATCCCAAATGGATAATTTTATCAATAATTTGTTCCAATTGTAATAAAATGTAATAATTTTATCCTTAATATTAATTGTAATAAAAAGTTCCAAATGGATAATATTAATATTAATGTAATATTAAACAAAAGTTCCAATTGATACTCATAGCTAGAAGAAAAAGTTGGAAATCCCAAATGGATTTCCAATGTGGGCAATGTGATATTTCACCTACCTTAGTTAATATTACATAAATCATAGGGTAATTTGTTCTAATAAAATGTGATTTATTAAATAATAATTTTTTTGTAATCATAACGTAGTTTGTTTTAATAAAATGTGATTCTAGTAAATAATATTTGTTTTTAGAAAAACCACGGTCCAAGAGATGATTTATTTCAATAAAATGTCATTTCATTAAATAAGGTTTACTTCAAAAATTGTCTACTGCTTTGTAAGATGTATATTTTATGAAAACACATAAATGTGTTTATGAAAAATAAATAATGTGTTTTATAAAATTTCTAATAAAAAATTCTCCCTAATATTAATGTAAAGATACATTTCAATAATAACAGTGGTATTTCACCTACCTTAATTAATAAATCCCAAATGGATAATTTTATCAATAATTTGTTCCAATTGTAATAAAATGTAATAATTTTATCCTTAATATTAATTGTAATAAAAAGTTCCAAATGGATAATATTAATATTAATGTAATATTAAACAAAAGTTCCAATTGATACTCATAGCTAGAAGAAAAGTTGGAAATCCCAAATGGATTTCCAATGTGGGCAATGTGATATTTCACCTACCTTAGTTAATATTACATAAATCATAGGGTAATTTGTTCTAATAAAATGTGATTTATTAAATAATAATTTTTTTGTAATCATAACGTAGTTTGTTTTAATAAAATGTGATTCTAGTAAATAATATTTGTTTTTAGAAAAACCACGGTCCAAGAGATGATTTATTTCAATAAAATGTCATTTCATTAAATAAGGTTTACTTCAAAAATTGTCTACTGCTTTGTAAGATGTATATTTTATGAAAACACATAAATGTGTTTATGAAAAATAAATAATGTGTTTTATAAAACATGTGACATGTTTAAAAATTAAGGTAATGTGTATTAGAATGTATATAGAAAACTCATAACAAAAATTAAAAAAAAATATTTTTTATGGGTAAGATGCCCTGACATGTTTAAGAGAACAACACATCAAGACATGTTTATTATAACATGTCTTGACATGAGTTTATTTAAAAAAAACATGTGAAACTTGTTTTCACTTAGACACTCCTCTCATGTTATGTGTATTAAGAAAACAAATGAAAAATAAATATAAAATTAGAAACAAGCCACTATGGATACATGTCTTACGTGTAGACAATGATAATCAAATAATCATATCAAATCATATTCTCTATATTTAATATGTGATATCAAAATATACATGATATATGTGTGTATATATATATATATATATATAAGAGATCTATAAAACAAGAGAGATGTTTCAGAAGTTATGCATGTAAATATAATAAGTTATGTTATGTTAGACAATATGACAAGATATTTTCACAAGTGTGTGAAAATATATAACAATTTTTTTTTCTTTTTTAAATAGAGTATTTTGTGAAATAAAACTAGAGTGATAGCACACTAGTTTTTAGTTTCCATAGTGATTGTCAACTTATCCATTCATGTGAATTGCTTGTAGAGGGTGTTGGCATATCAGTTGTATCGGAATGCATAATGTGAGGGCTTTCTAAAAAAATTAATGTAATTTCTATAACATAATTGGTTAATTAAATCCACGGACCCTATTCGAGTTTACAAAATTTGTTGGAGCAAAACTCTAAATACCAAGCCTTGGGTTCCTAAAATGATTAGGATATGTAAGAAGCTTTTGAGCTGGCTAAATTTATTGTAAAATATTTTTTAAACATTTTCTAGATCTAAACAATGGTATCAAAGGAAACTTTTGATTTTAATTAATCTAATTTTATATTTCATTGTATTTGAAAAATTTGAGTATGTAATTTTGCATATGGATGTGTGATCTATATTCAAATAAATTTAATTCATTAATCAAAACTTATGTTGTACTGTATATAAGAACTTATTGATAATCTATTTAATTTTATTTGATTAATTTAAAAAAGTGACCAATAGTAATCTATAACATCTAATTTGATTTAATATGAAACTACCATTTTGTGATTATCAGATTAGTAATTATTAGTATGTTTTTTGTGAAAAATGCATGTGAATAGTATGACCCTTTAAACTAATATAGCTGACTTTTTTTTTTTTTTTGATACTTTTAATGCAAGTGATGTTATATATTTATGCATTAAAATTAAAATTCCTCAAATAAAACTTAAATCACAAAGAAACCTACCAAACTTATATACCTATCAAGGCTTTGATCATTTAAATATGAGTCTGCCAAGGTAAAGTGTAATAGGTTACCTTAGTGAGACAAGATGGATGATTGAGCTATTCATATGTATAAATTATTTTGACTTGATAGGTTATTAAATAACTTTGTATCTATTGCTTATAATGAGATTTTTAATAGGGTATGAGGTGTCAAATCTCATTGTGATCAAAAAGATATAATTGATAAAGAGTTACCAATTTAAATAAATAAACTTTGGGTAATGAGCAATAACTTACTTAGAGTTAGGTGAAAATTGATCTTTGCCTACTCAAATCTCTAGTGTTGAAATTAAAGAATTAATATTTGAGAATATTTGGATTAAATAATAAGATCCAGTGGAAATAATTTCTCTCACTAAAATTTAATCAAGTGCTCTATATGTAATTTTTATATATTGATATCATACATTACTTATAACTTGTATTTGTAATCATTCCTTAAGAAGAATAAACTTAATGGAATAAATTTCAAAGATGATATATAAATTTTAAGAATTATTCTTGTGCAAGAAAGAAAATGGGGGGAATTATGTATTGGGGTGCTTCTCTAGAAAAATTTAAGAATTTAAAACTTATATTTTAAATTAAAAAAAAAGTTATAAAAATCTTAAAATATTGTAATTTGGGGCACACTATTTTATTTATCCGAAACTACCCATACCCACTCCTATCGGCCCTCTCCCATCCCTATCAAGCTTAATGGAGCACAAACGACGAGCTTGAACGAGCTCTCAGTTGAGTTCTAGGAGCTCGGCGTCGAGCTCCATATAGCTCCAAAAGCTCGATCGAGAGCTCCGTCAAGCCCCTAGAGCTCTACGACGAGCTCGATGGAGCTCGATGGGGACGGGAAAGGGCCGATAGGAGAGGGTGAGTGTAGTTTAGGATAAAGGTAATAGAGTGCCCCAATTTTCAATATTTTAAGATTTTGATGATTTGTTTTCAAATTTAAAAATATAAGTTTCAAATTCTTAAAATTTTTCCAGGAGAGCACCCCAAAACATAATTCCCTCTAAATTTTTTATGAAAAAGGGTTATAAGAAAAAATACATTTTTTATAAAATATTATTCTTTGTTATTATCTGATATGATTTTGGTCATAATGGTTGGAGGCTTTTTAACCTCAAAATATGTATTTGATGGTCATTTAATAATGTATAAATTGATATATAAAATTTTTTTTAGTAAAAGCATATATAGGTAAAATAAAAATACCACTTACAATACAAATAGTATAATATTACAACACATTACCATATAAATATATATTATAATTTTATGATTATGAAGTTTATCTAGACTATTGTAAGTCAGTTTTACTGTATCACTAACATATATGATATTATTTATATTATCATAAAATATAAGTATAATCAAGTGTCGAATATTATGTATAGCTATTGTATAGGTGTATCATCGTGTACAGAACCTTACCTCCCATATTTTGTTTTGTAATCCAGCTTTAGTATAATATTGTATTCTATATAAACCTTGTATGTGATGATGAATATACAGGAAAAAAAAAGAAATTTCCTTCTTTTCTCTTCTCTCAAGTTAAGTTGGTATCAAAATGATTGAGCCTACTACTCTACCCTCTAAGTAAGCCTATTATTTGCTCATAATTACAAACCTATTGTTTCATGTATCATACGATGTTAAACTCCTTAACATCAGAAGATATCGTTGTTCTGTCGACAATGAACGTGATGATGGCACCAGAACCAATGTCAATTCCGAGTGGGATCAACTTTAAAGGCCCCAACTTTGATGTCTGGTCATAATTAATGACTCATTGTTGGCAGAGGCGAGAAGGGATATCTTACTGATACCACTTCGCAACCTAATGTAGGTGCTGCAACTCACAATAAATGAGTCATGGATGATGCTATTGTGAAAGGATGGCTTATCAATTCTATGAAAATGGACATAATGTTTTATTCATTTGATTACCGACTGCAAAGATGTTTGGGATGATGTTTCTCACACTTTCTATGAGGATGCTAATAAATTAATTATTTATGATTTATCTTGTAAAGCTATGGCAATAAAACAGGCAAGAAGGCTGGTTTCAACATATTTTTCTGATCTAAAATTTATTTGGCAGGAACTTGATCATTAGAAATCCATCCCTTTTACATAGACATAAGTTATCAAGGTAGGAACAATAGAGATCAAAGAAGAACATGTTTATTTATTCCTTGCTGGTCTAGATAATATATATGATTCCATTAGTGGCAAAATTATTTGCACTTATCCACTTCCTAGTACTGGAAACATTTTTTACCACCTTAATATGTGAAGAGCAACGTCAAAATACTATGCTAAATCAAGGAGATATATCTCAAGTTGCTATGGTGGCTAAGAAATTTGTTCTATATTCCTTTTTTCAACATAGTTCTTCAATAACAGTTGGTAGTTATTCTCATTATGAAAGTGATAAGTATCTTGTGGATTCATGTTTCAAGAAAAATGAGCATCTAGAATGATGGCATGATCATAAATAATAGTTGAGGACCATAAGCAAAGGAAAAATGGTTTTGTGTACCTAGACACCATCCTCCATTTTGGTGGCAAATCCAATAAAAATCTCACTCTATAGTAGACTCCACTCTTCTGCAACAATTAGGTAATAAAGGTAAAACATTAATTGCTACCAATGCAATAATGAATCATGGGTCACCACAGGGTAAGAAACACTAAGGGTAAGAACTAGATTCATGATTCCGGTGCCACAAACCATTTGACTTTTGATGTATCTATTATACATGACCACTGTTTGCCTAAATATTGTCCTATTACCAATGCTAATGGTGTTTCCTATCCTGTTACTAGAGCCGAAAGAGTTGATTTAACTCTATCTTTATCATTGAAACACACCTTGTTGATTCCTGCCCTCTCTAATAATGTATTATCTGCACCACAAGTAACTTCACAATTAAATTGTTTGGTATTAATCTATCTTAATTTCTATCTTCTTTAGGATATCAACAGCGAGGAGATCATTAGGCATAGTACTAAGAGAGGAGGTTTGTACTATGTCAATGATGTATGTGCAAGTCATTCAATATATGCACAAGGTTCTCATATTGAAGAAGATCAAATTTGGTAATGGCATCGACGATTGGGTCATGTCGCTTTTGGGTACTTAGCACATTTATTTCCTAATTTATTTTCAAAATGTAAACCTTTAGATTTACAATGTGAAATGTGCATTTTGGTAAAAAGTCACTATGTTCCTTATCTGCCTAGTTCTAGCTAAAAATTTTTCCTTTTCTCATTGGTTTAGATAGATGTTTGGGGACCAGCTCCAATTGCAACAACATTAGGATTTCGATAGTTTGTTATATTTGTTGATAATTGTACCCGCATGTCTTGGCTTTATTTAAAAAAAATTAGAGATAAGTAGTTGTGTATTTTTTCAATTTTCACGATATGATCAAGACACAATTTTAGGCTACCTTATAAGTTTTTCATTCGGATAATGGTGAATAATTTGTTAACAAATATTCGCCAAGGGTATTTTAAAAAGCATGGAATTTTTCATGAGACTACATGTGTTGATACCTCACGATAAAATGGTGTGCCCCGAAAAAAAAATAGACAGATACTTGAGATTACACAAGGCAGTTTGATAGGTGCAAATATGAAGCCCCATTGGTGGAAAGAATCCATCACTACTACTGTTTATCTCCTCAACCATGTACCTACAAGTTTTTGAACTTCCAAACACCATCAGATAAACTTGCAACGTACATGGATATTCCTTCTCATCTTACTATTCCTCCTTGTGTTTTTGGATGTGTAGCATTTGTAAATTTACAAAAACATTTGCATACTAAGCTTGATCCATGTGCCTTGAAGTGTGTCTTCATGGGCTATCATCCTTTTCAAAAGGGATATCATTGTTATCACCCTACTACCTATAAATTTTATATTTTCATGGATGTTATGTTCTTTGAACATGAGATATTTTATGCTCCATCCAAATTACATTCATATCTTATGGGGGAGAGTCATAGTGTTGAAGAAATAATTTGGCTAAAATTGTTTCCAAATAACATGGTAGTGATAGAGATTGATTCTACTGGTACTCTTGAAAAGTTGACTAAAGTTGCTATTATTTCAAGGAAAATCATTATAGCAGCATCAAAATCAATACAAATTGTGGAGCCTAGCAAGAATAGTGATGTTATTGGTGCTACTAATGAACCTTCTCTCTCATCATCAAAAGTTCTCATGTCCAAACCTCCTCAAACTAATATTTCTAAGGTAAGTAGAGATTCTATGATTACTACTAACAATATAGAGTCCATTGATTGCAATAGATTTCAGCTACCACCATGGAGTAATCATGGAGTACTAGTAGAAAGATTTTCACTAGAACCTATAAAGAAACATATCCAATTGCCCATTATATGTCTACTCACAGACTATTAGAGTCTTCTAAATCTTTCATCAATGATATATCTATAATGTATATTCACACTAAAGTAAGTGAGACATTGTTGGATGTAAAATGAGATGTAGCTATGAAAGAAGAAATGATAGATTTTCAGAAGAATAAGACATGGGAATTAGTATCACTACCAGAGGGGAAGAAACTTGGTTGTAGGTGGGTGTTCACCATTAAACAAAAGCCAAGTGGTTTGGTTGATAAGCACAAAGAAAGACTTGTAGCTCGAGGTTTTACTTAGACTCATGGTGTTGATTATGAAGCTACATTCACTCCTATGGTAAAAATCAATACTATATGAGTTTTATTGTCATTGGTTGCAAATCATGATTGGCATTTACAACAATATGATGTGAAAAAAAATTTCTTAATGGAGATCTTAAAGAAGAAGTATATTTGTCATTGCCTTCATGATATGATGCTCCTCGTACTTTTGGTAGTGTGGTGTGTATGTTGAAGAAGGCTTTATATGGCTTGATGTAGTCTCTGCATGCCTAGTTTGGTAGATTTTGATTTATGATGAAGTATGGATATAAACAAAGCGATGCAGATCATACTTTGATCTTGAAGAAAGTGGGTGATAAAATTATTATTCTTATTATATACATGGATGATATGATAGTGACATGGAATACCCTCACAGAGATGAATAAATTGAAGAAGAATTATATTTCTTATGAGTTTGGCATGAAAGATTTGGGCAGATCTAAATACTTCTTAGGTATTGAGGTTAACCATTCCAAACAATGTATCTTTTTGTCAAACGTAAATATATGTTCGAATTGCTAGGAGAGACAGGGATGCTTTGTTTTGAGCCAATCAAGTCTCCTATTGAGGAGAACCACAGCTTGGAAAAATGTTCTGACCAAACTCTAATTAACAAAAGATGATACTATAGATTAGTTGGACAATTAATTTATTTGTTTCATACTAGGCCTGATATTGCATATGCTGTAAGTGTGGTAAGTAGATTTATGCACACTCCAAGTAAGCAACATATGGATGCAATTGTAAGGGTATTGAGATATTTGAAGTCAGCTCCAGAAAAGGATCTTTTGTTTTCAAAACATGGCAACACATATATTCTATGGTACTCTCATATTTGGATTGGGCTAGAAAAGGAGATAGAAGATCAATGTTAGGTTATCTAACCTTTGTTGGAGGTAATCTTGCCACTTGGAAGAGCAAGAAACAAAAGGTTGTTTCTTTCTCAAGCACAGAGGCTGAGTATCAAGCAATGGTGAAAGGCATTTGTGAACTACTATGGTTGAAAAAGCTTATGATGGAGTAGGGTTTCTCTTGTGAAAAAGCCTATGAAGTTGTTTTGTGAACTACTATGGTGGAGTTGTTTTGAAAAAGATTGCTAAGAATCTAGTACAACACAATCGCACGAAGCATGTTGAAATTGATAGGAACTTTATCGATGAGAAGTTGGAGAACAAGGAAATTGAAGTGTCATATGTTAGTAATATAGGTCAGCTTGCAATTATGTTAACAAAGGCACTATCAAACTCTGCATTTGTCAATTTCTTGTCAAGTTGGGCATATGTAATATATACACTCAACTTTAAGGGGAGTGTTGAATATTGTGTACAGCTATTGTATAGGTGTATCACCATGTACAAAACCTTACCTCCCATATTTAGAGTTTTGTAGCAAAGTTGTAGTATAATATTGTATTTTATATAAACCTTGTATGTGATGATGTATATATAGAAAAAAAAAGGGAATTTCCATCTTTTTTATTCCCTCAATTTAAGTTAAAGAGTATGTATGTAAATATACACTTAAATTATAATATATTATAATAAACCTAAGTTGGAAAATTTAAGAATTTTCTTTAATGAAATTGATCATTTTGTATAATATATATCTTCTAGCATATTTATATTTCAAATTATCTTTGAACCAAAATGAAGTATTAATTTGGATGAATACAAATTATAATTTTATATGTATATACTAAAAATGATTAAATAATTTTGATGTATTGAATAAATATTATTAATATAATGGTATGGTATGTTAATATGAATTACAATAAATAACAAATATGAATGACAATTAAAATGTATATTGACATAAAATATAGGTATGACATAAATATATCATACTTATAATATAAATATACTAACATAGTGATAATAAATTAAAATAGAAAAAATTAAGTTATGTATTTTTTAACTAGGTGGGAGTGGGACTCATTGACCCAATTAGTCTCAGGACTCAATCACTTGTACCCAAGAGGTATGATTTCATATTCAAGCAAATTTTGGTAGTTCATGGGGTTCAAACTCACAACCTCCATGGAGATGCATTTTTATCTTGTCAATTGGACTATCAAGTCGTTGGTAATTAAGTCATGTATTTATAAATATTTTTTTCACAATTTTTTTGTGATTGCATTATGTATTTATAAATATTTTTTTCACAAATTTATTAAATCATTTTTTGCCATTAAACCAAATTAATATATTTGTAAAATAATATACTACATTACTAATGCTTAATTTATTAAATAATTTTCACATTAAAAAATATTTTTTTTTATTTTTGATATAAAAAACTCTCATCAAATACTAGTATTATTGGAAAGTATGGATGTACTAAGGAAGTAAGAATGCACTTGGAGAATGTGAATGCATTGTAATATCAAAGGGTAAACTTGTCTCATAGTTTCTCATATCCTTCAAAAGAATTTTTATAGTTTTTGACCTTTCCAAGTAATTATCTCACCTAATCCATTATTTTTCATTATTTTCCCAAAGAAATTTATGTCCTAAATCAATATGTCACGAGGAAACATACTAATAATACCCCTTTTAACCCAAAAGTAGAGGTGAAAAATGAGTTGTGCCTAGTCAGCATAGTCTATTTTTTGTAGCCCGGTAGGACCACCAAGTCATGTCATGACTATAGAAGGGGGCAACCCAACATGGCTTAGTGGCATGCTGGCAACCTATGCCATGTTGGGCTCTCATTCAATACAACATGTGCCTAACCCAAGCCTTAAAAAACAGGGCCTCCAGGCTAGTATGCAACATGGACTCTCACACTATATATATATATAATATAATATAAAAATTTTTAAAAAGATACTAAATTAACTTAAAGTTAAAAAAGTTCTTTAATTTTAAAACTAAAAGTCTACAATATAAACCAAAATACAATAAATAAAAATGCATTCATATTTTAAACTAGCTCACATGGGTCATCATGTTTATATCATGTCTTGTCATGCATATCATGCTAGGAACTATAGCCATACAAGGCCCAAGTCGTGTCATGGGCTAGCATAAGGCCAGTACAGGCATGACTTTGAACCATTTCGAATGTCATACATGGCTAAATGATGTCTTTCCTCATATCATGTTCTGGCTACCTAGCCTAATTGACACCTTTATCTATCAATCTAATGGGTATTAATCTTTGCAGTTTCCAGTTTTAGTTTTATCATGTAATTCATCTTCTAGTTCATGCACTTATAGACTTATATGTGCATCTTCCCAAACTTTTTAGCATTTCAAAGCTTTTATAACATATGATTGAAATTTTGTTTACGTATCTAAAATAATATTCATAATAATAGAAAAAATAAACTCTGATACTACACTAAATATCAGAGAGGTTAATAAATCATGTTATTTTAGATAGTGTGGAAATATAGATTTATGTGATTTTAACAAACTCAAAATATCAATTTTCTATATTATTGTGGGACAAGATAGAGTTGAAACGAATGTCTAAGTATCTTGATAACTCAAATATTTGACAGACTACGTTGTTATTTACCTCTAACTAATTGAATGAAAAAAAATATCATCTCTGAATATAATCTCAATTTATGTATTTGGAAGCTCGCAACAACTATCATATTTATTTAGATAATATTAAAATAAATTTTGTAATTGCTCCTAAATTTTACTTTCTTATTCTTGTGGTTGGTTCATGAAAGTGTATATAAATTTCATTAAATTTTTGACCCATTTGGTCTTAACTCTATTATTCATACTCATAGTTGGACAATAAAGAGGTTGAATGTTCATCTAATATTTTAAATATATTCTTTTCATCTTAATAGATATATCACTAAAATATGTGTGATCCTTAATGATTCTCATTGGACTATCATATATGACATGATCATCATATCATAAGGATGTAAAATCTTAAGAAATCCTAATATTTTCTAGATAGAATCATTATGAATAGTATATGATAATGCATGTGAAAAGAATATCATTATGACTAGTATATATTATGACTAGGATTTCTCAAGAAATCCTAATATTTAATTTATAGATAGAATCAATATAGTACATGATAATGCATGTGAAAAGAATATCATTATGACTAGTATATATTAGACATCATCGATATCACTCTATTACATTTTCTAAGATCCTTAATTTTAAGTGTTTATCAAATTTATAATATTTTATATTATCAATCATAGAGATTGATCTAGTGATCATATGATATGTAGGCTTGCTGTATTTTTCTATATAATGAACTATTTTAATATTTTCAATAAATGTATGCTAAAGATCCATACTAAGAATCATCTTAGCAAGCTCTTCTCTTGCATTCTCATGATTATAAAATATAGGAATTCATTGAACTTGAAGTAAATCCAAATTCAATAATTTATTTGCTAAGTTAGATTTACTTAGGATCTAATATATCATGTTTTTTAGTTTACTGTTTGATGTCTCCTAATAAGTCCTATTATCTACATCTACATTATACTAAATCTTCTTTGACTCCACTAATTTTTTTTTTCTTTTAAATAATATTAAAGTATTTCCAAACCATAGAGGTTTGTCTATGGAGACAAGGTTATTCTGATTCTTGGTGAGACCTATGACTATGAGACAAATCAATCATGGATCTTTTGGTTAGATTGTCATTAGTTAAATTAAAGTTATTTAAAATATTAATTTAATTTATATGGTACTTATTATTTTCTATTTTTCATAATAATTTATTATAATATTGATGTTTAGAGATTTAGGGGTGGAAAATTTTTTATTTTATTTTTATATATAAATTTAATAGAAGTTACAACAATAATTTTGGTGTTTGCCAAACATAATATCATCTTAAATTATAAATCTTTATTATGTAGAACAAAAACTCCAAAACTAAAAATTTAATGGTTTTACTTTTGAGAAAATAGAAGAGATTACAATTTGATTTTGAGTTTGATAAACGTACATATTCTACCAGTTTATAAATTTTTTGAACATTAGACTATCATAGATAAAAGATCATCTTTCTATCCATTGGATTTTATCTAGTAGTTGGAGATAGAATCCAATAGTAACGTGCCTTTAAAAGTTCTTTCTGACCCGTCATTATTGACTTGTCTCATCGCAATAGCTAGATTATCCTTTATAACGTCACATTAAATAATATTTCATGATAAAAAAATTATTCTAATGTTTTATGGTAAAAGAATTTTAAATGACCTATGGTTAGGTAAACCCTAGTCAACCCCAAGTCATTTAAACAAACTAGAGCATGTGAAATACAAGCACCATATCTGAAATGTTTTAAAAAAATGGTATGTTTCACATGCCTAATGATATATCATATTGTTATCATAAACAATAAAACAGTTGGGTTTTTTAACTCAAATAATTTTGTATGTGATTAATATATAACATTTGAGCCGCTAGGTCACATTAGGATTACCAGTTACATTAGCATAGTTTCATACTATTTAAATCCTTAATGGAAATTATAAAAAAAAAAAAATATTGGTTTTAACTTGTTGATTATAGCCATACTACTCCAAATATTACTAACCACATTTTGAGTATTTTAAGTAAATTTAGAATTAGCAAATGCATTATATCAATCGTGCTTAATAATACATCTACAAGTACAATGATTGGTACTCTACTAGAATATGATTTTTTTTTTTTTTGAATATTATCAACATCATACGATCTATAATTAAATTAGCAAGTGATTATATTATAAATAGATACAAGGTAAGATGGAACTATTTCTATTTATTATTAAGAGATGTTGCGGGATACAAAAATATTAGTTTAATATTTTATAATACATCAAAAAAATAAATTTTCTTAAATGATATGATCAGTTTATTTTTAAAAATTGGGGTTTTTAGACACTTTTTATGATGAAATTAGTTTGATAATAATGTTCATTATCCTACTTCTCATGAAGTTTTCTCTTAATTTATACTTATTACTTCATTATCTGTGACATATAGGAAAGATGACTCATTTCAGCTAACAATAAAAAAAATGGAGTCAAAACTTAATGAATATTAAAATTATGATAATATTACTTTAATAGATTATGTTGTCATTATTTTAAATCCTAATTAAAGTAAGTAGTTTATATAATGATCTTACTCATATAGCTAATATATGATCATAAATATGTAAGCACATGTTTTTTACACATGCTAATGTGAATATATTTTTTTGAGATGGGTAGCATATGCACATACTAATGAGTAATCCCTTAATTTTATAATTAAAGATTATCCATAGTTGATAGAAAAAAAAAAAAAGAAAGTATTTTTAGATGTTTTTTAGTACTCCATGAAAGAGCAGCTCTCCTAATTAGCATATTTATCAAGTATTGTACTGCAGCAATTTAACAAGTTGCAACTTCACAAGGGAGTATGAGTATGACACACCTGGAACTCATGAATTATCAGAAATAGTCTTTACATCGACAAGCCCTACAAGTCGTGTTGATTGCAAGATATCAGAGTGGTTGTGATTGTAGTCAACAAATTTTCTCATGCTTTCCTAATTAGCATGTGATCACTTGGCAATTCTAGCTTCAATAATTTCATTTGAACCAACATTTAGCCTAATTGGTAAAATAGTAGATAATTAAATAAACATTTCATCATTAAAAATGGTTGAGGTGATTACATTCACAAAAGATTGTGAACAAGCTGATAAAAAATCTATATATCTTGAAAGATACCAAAGTTCTTTGTACACTTAAAAGAATTGGTTGTCGACGATACAGTAGAATAAATCATTGTTTTTATTTTTTTTTTTTATTACTATATTTGATTTTGAAATTGTTAATTGTTGTAATATGAAATGCCACTCGATTTTTCTTATAATCTTTTTCTTATGATTAGAATATCTTACAAAATAAAAAATTGTGCATAATATATATTTTCTCTATATAGTACATAGCGCAACATAAAGTGTGCATTTTAGTCTACAGTGTGCCCTATATAGAGAGAACCACTGAGCCAACTTGATGACTCTGGCTAAGGAACCTAGTGACCAAATTCTAGGAGTGAGTGCAATCTCGCATGAATTTCCACCCCTAGTTTGTTTGGTTGGTGTTCATGTTTGTATTATTTAAATTTTAAAATAATAATATATATTTAATATTTTAATATTGCATATTTAATTTTTCATTTACTATTATTTTTGTTTTGTGTTTTATTTAGAGTTGATGCATGATAGGCCATGGATATGAGATAATTATAAAAAAAAATAAAAAAAGTTTGAAATCAAGTGCTAGTGACTTCTGGATAAAAAAATTGGCTCATACTTTTAAAGCATCTATACATTTTTTGTGTTGTAACTTAAATTGTGAAGTTATAATCTAAACGGAATTGTCACTTATTTTATTTTGTTATGACTAGAAGAATATATGTTTGGTATCATGACATAAATTATGAAATCACAACCAAATGAAGTCATGACTTTGAATTGTAAAGTCATATCTTGAACAAAGTCAAAATTATGTGTCCTATATCACAACCTAAATTATGAAGTTGCGAACCAGATAAAATTGCAACCTATTATTTATATATATATACATATAATCATATTTTACTTCATTTTTTATTGAAAATTTTCACTTTATGAGAATTCTTTTTGTGCAAAAAAGGAGCTATTATATTTAGATGATTAAAAATTAGCTTATGATATTTCAGAAATGCCTAAAAGGAAAATTCAAGAAAATGATATAGGTTAACTATATTACACACACACACACACCTAAATTTAAATCTATATCTACACACACACAATTGTGTGTGTGTGTGTGACAAAGGGGGTGACAAATATAAACAACACACGCACGCACACACACGTGTATCTGTGTGTGTCTGTATGTGTGTGTGTGTACATTTGAAACGTGTACGTTTTAAATATGTCTATGTGTGTTTGTGCATGTATGTTTGAAATGATAGGAAAAGTATTGAAAATTATAAATGTGAGGCTTATATTCAAAGATCAAGAAGAACAATGGGGATAAAATACACAAACATCACACACACACAATAGTGAAGCTTTTGAGAACAGAAGAGGTGATATTACAAGGTAAAAAATAGAGGATTTCTACAAAAGCATAATATTCATGAAGAGAAATGAGAAACATTACAAGATTTTTCTACAAGAGCATACAATACACGAAGAAGTTTTTGAAACACAATATATAAGTTTTTCATATCAAGTTTTTCAAAATAGAAGATTTTTCAAAAACAAGATAAAGCTTACAAACAGAATAAGAACTCAAGACATGAACTAGACTAAAGAGAAAAAATATGAAGAAAAAATATGAGGAAAAAATATGAAGAAAAAATATAATTCCAGATGCAACCATACACAAATACGAAAATGCTAAAACAAATATATATACATATATATACAAAACACCTACTAAAGTCATTATAAGCATCCCTTTTCAATCTCTTGGTTTTTCTTTTCGTTGTGTTTATATTTAGTTGTTTTTGTTGAAATATAAAATTCAAAACTTTTTATGTTTACACAAATTTAATAATAGGCAATGTTCATTAGGCTAGAATTGGTGCAGCTTAAGCAGTTATTATTTTTAGAAAATTTCCTTGTTCATTCACTTTTATTTATTGTAAAATTTTTATTTTTATTTGACTAATATTAATAAAAATACAATGCTAATATTAATTATAAAAAATTTAAGATAAGTAGATTAAAATTAGATGATGTTTATTTAATAATTTCAATTCAAGAAATATTAAAATCATTGATTTATAAAAAAATATATGATTATATTATTTATACTGCAAAACCTAAAAGACTTGTGAGATATTATGATTTTTTGTTTACTAGATTAACATTGGAACATGTTTAATCTAGATAAAGAATTTTAAAAGCATATTAGATTTAATAAAATTATATGTTAAACATGAAATTTAGTTTATTATGAAATATATACTAATATAATTTAAAAACAACTTAGATAAATTCATCAAATTTAGCATAATTCATTATAAATTTAAGATTTTCTAAATTCTTTATTGTCTTATTACCTCTGTTAAAATCTCAGAATTTCTTTAATTGCTAGAATTAAACATTCTTTATTTCTTATTGATCATATACATTTGCATGAATTTTTTTAAGTTTAAAATCATTATTAGAAATAACTAACAAGTTTTTAACCTTGAAATTGAATGCACTCTTAGAAGAAAGATAAGAGATTGCTGTTCAGTTTAAGGGATTATGTCCAATCCTTCATGAGCTAAAATCCACGATAGTTAGACCCAAAATTTAAGCTTCTCAAATTGAGTCGAAACCTATAATGTTCTAAATTTAAGCTTCATCTCTACTTGTTCATGGAAGTGAGCAATTCACTCAAATTACAATGAGTTGCATTAGAGGCTTTATGGTTGAAATTATTTTCTTATTCATTTAGAGATGTGATTGGAGTGTAGTTGAATATTTTACCTTATGGTTCCATCAATTCATAGAATGATATAATAGAAGCATTTTTCATAAAATATTTCCCCCGAACTAAGAATATGAAATTAAGTAATGATATTATTTCTTTTGAACAATTCAAGAAAGAATCAATTTATGAGATATATATAAGAGGTTCAAAAAAATATATAAGGAGCATCTACTTCATGAGATTCCACATTGGATCCAAATGAAAATTTTTATAAGACTCAATGCTCAAACTCATGTTGTTGATGTTTCATTTCAACAAAAAGAAAATTTTCTTGTTATATACTTAAATCTTATAATTAGGCATTTGAGATTATAGAGAGAATAATTAATAACTATCATTTTCCTACTACACGAGGGCCTGCATGAAGACAAGTGGCTGGAGTGCCTGAAGTTCATACTCTTAACAATTTTGAAAGTAGAGATTTCTTCCATTTTAATTATGCTCGAGTCAATGGATAATGGTCCATCCAATCTAGCATCTATATGCCATATGAGAAATTACAACAAAAAATATATATCAAACTCCAAATATTATAATCTCAGATAAAAAAATAACACTTCAACCTCTCTTGAAGTAATCAATGAGCAAATATCATGTTACCAATACACCTCAAAGACCAAATATACCATTTGGTTTATAACAAAATAATTCACATCAAGGATCTTATGCGAATAATCAATTAAGTCATTTTAAAAAATTGTCAATGAAATATATGACCAGAAATAATGTAATAATTCAAAGTCAAGCAGTATGTATAATTGAGATGTTTGAATAACCAAATAAGGCTACTAGCAAATGCCTTAAATAATAATTCCTAGAATTATCTACCAAGTGATGAGAAAATCATAGAAGGGATAACGATGAACATTACGATACTATGATTATAATGAGTGATAAGAAATTAGAAATGACTACAGATAATTTCAATCGATCAAGAAACTCATTTTGATCCTAACAAAAGAGTTAAAGGGGAGATAAAAATTTAAAGAATTATGCATATGTAGAAAATATTCATAAGAATTATTCCCTCCAAGAAAAAAAGATTGAGAGTTTCAAACAGTTACAAATATAAATAAATACACCATTTTACAATGAAAATATTCATCCAAATTGTAAAATCTCAAAATATTCCCTCCAAGTATCAACTTGACATCTATAGCAAAGTTCAAGAAATTAAGCATTAGAGAAGCAAGACCCACTGTAGTTAATCTTCAGGCTGTTGACAGGTCCTTTGCTTATCCAGAAGGCAAAATTAAAAGATGTGATAGCAATAAATGATTAGTTCATTTTTCATGTTGATTTCATTATTCTTGATTATGAGATTGGTAAGAAAGCTTCGATCATTTTGGGATGACCATTTATTACTGCTAAGAGAGTACTAATTGATGTTCAAAAAATAGTTTACCACAACAATTAATAATCAACAAGCAATGTTTAATGTGTTCACCATAATAATAATCTTTAAGTGAGAGAAAATTATTCAAACAACAATATTTTGGACTCGATTATGAATGAGAATTATAACAAAGAAATTATCTCGTATCTAATTTAAAGAAAGATTGACAAAGCCTTGTCACAAACCTGAAAGTTAAAATAATTCTTCGACATGTAAGACATTTTGAATTTTTGTATTGATTGGAAAGAATATTTTAAATCTTTTAAGTCATCCATTAAAAAAAACCTCCAATATTAAAAATGAAATAATTGCATTCATAATTAAATTACATATTTTTAGGAAATACTCCTTAGATATTGGAGAGAATGTTTCCGCAATTATTTCGACCATGACAAATAATTGCATCCATAATTAAAATAGGCAAAAAATATTCTTCTCAATGTTTTAAAAAGTAGAACAAAATAATTAGTTGAATCATGATACATATAAAAAAAAAATCAATCCATCTATTTACATGCACAAGATATTGCCAAAGGAATGTTACAACAATTCTGTGGAACAACAATGAAGGGCAAACTTAATTATGAAAGAGATAATTCAACAATTATGTGCAACAGCTATCTGTGCACAACTATCACTGATTAAAGAATGTTACAAGATCTTGCCGAAGGAATGTTACAACAATTCTGTGCAACAACTATCACTGATTAAAGAATGTGCGTGAACTACAAAGAATTCAACAAAACCACCCACAAAGATCACTTCCCCTTATCATTCATAGATCTGATGCATTATAAACTCACAAAAAAAAAATATTGATTCTAAGATTGATATTATGGTCACAATCAAATTGTTACAGCACCTGAAGGACAAAAATGTCATCTATCATAGAAGCTTAGTCCTTAAGCATATCTTTGGAAACACGTTGATCTTTAGTTGGGAAGTTTCAAGCTAATTGGAAAGGTCCATATATTAGTTATCCAAGTTAAGTAGCCAGATCATATACTCTAGAAGATTTAGATGGGACTACTCCATGCCCTCAAATGTAAATCATATTTTACATAGATAAATATTTTCATTAATTAAGACAACTTCACAAGTTAGGATGTTTTTATAGCATCTATAAAAAATAAAATATAATTCAAAAAAATACATAATTCTAATCAATATCTCAATCCCCACTAACTAGGGTCACTCTTCACCTTCCATGATGATGACCCCCATACCATTCAAATCAATCACACCACATCATGAGCCAGACACTTCCATCTCCTGCACATTACCAATATTTCTAGTTGGGAAGCATCAAAGGTTAAGAGAAAAAAATTGAGGGAGGGGGAGGGGGAGGGGGAGGGGGGGGGAGGCAATTCCACATTCTTGGTCATGTCATCTGGTACATTGGGAGAGTCGATGAAAACTCATTGATAAATGTGTTGCAATTGTACCCATACTATAAGATTTATTCCAAATTTATATTATAATATTCTTCAAAGTTATTCCTTCAATTTTAATATTGATTAAATTTTTCAGAGCATATATAATTTTAAAAAAGATGAAGTGGCGAGTCTATTTGAGATAAGGTTCACTCCTCATCGGCCTTTTTCATACTTGTTTGTGTATCTTTCACATTTATAATCATGTTACTAGTTGTATGGGATTCTACACGAGCAATATTTTCCTCTTGCTCAAATAGTAGCCACCATTATCACCTTCTATCAAATTCATCATCTATTTATTGCCCACCATCCATGCCAACTCTGAGGAGTGTTCCAACTCTTCTTGTTCATTTGTAGTATACTTTGCATATACCTGAATAAGATCATCCTTCTCTAGTTAAATAATGTTTTCCTTGTATAGTCATGCATATTATAAATGATAGTAATTGCTTAAATGATGTCAACTATCATTAATATGGTGGAAAACATTCTAAAGGTGTCTATGGATGACTCTTCAGTCTGTGGCATTTCTTATTAAGGCATATTGATAAATTTGGCTTTGAATTAGGAAAAATGTCACTATGATGCAAGAGAAAAAAATATGGGACAAAGTATCTAAAAGAGAAAAAAAAAATTGACATAGCAAAAATGAAAGTGATTGAAAAACTTTCACTACCTATCATAGTTAAAAGCAAGGATTAAAATATCAGTTTCTACGAATATTTTGGTACTTGAATTTTACGGATATATCGGATATATCGAAGATATATCGGTGTGTATTTGTATATGAGCACCAATCAAGGATAGATATATCGGTTTTAATAGATATATCGATACTTAGAATTTATGGATATATCAAAATACTATGCCCATGGACCAGGGTATCAGACCGTGCATGAGCCAGCACGTGGCCTGGTTGGCCTAGGCACGACACGACACAAGTAGTGTAGTAAACAGGCTCAGCACGGGCACAAGCACATCTGAATCAGACTGGGCCAGGCTAGCCCGTTTGACACCTCTAAGTACACATCTTATCACTATGAATTTTGTAAAAAATTAATTTTGGACCATAAGATGAAATTGTTTAGGATATGAAATGCATCAGATTTTTCTTTCATAAGATAACCCCATGAGGGATTAAAGACTTAGAACACGGGATGGACCCAAATATCACTATTAATCAGAACAAATGAAAAAGATTGCATATAAAGTTTAGGACAAAAAACAGCACTAGGATAACCTAGATGCCTATGCCACAACTTTTTTCTTCTAACACATAGTAGACTTTATTAATCCCTTGAGCTTGTTCCTCGTGGATAGCAACATTGTAGAATTAATAGAGCCCCCCAATTTCTTCACAACAGCCTATCATCTTCCCCGAATTCAAATCCTAAAAATCACAATATGAGTGAAAGATTTTAACAATGCAATAATTATTGGTTTTTGTGAATGTACTTACTGAAAACAGATTAGATGAGGCTGAATACAAATAAAATAAATGAGAGAGATAAATATGACGAGAAATATAATCCCTTTCCCAGTAATAGGAGACAGAGGAAGAAGAGTATGGTCTGAGGCCAGCCCATTGATTGGCTCGGGCCGTGCTGAGCCAATCTTTTTGGCACGGGAGGCTCGGCATACCACAATCCAGCACGATGGCCCATGCAGACCAGTTTTGACCTGGCTGGCCAAACTGGCTAGCCTAGTCTTGACCTAGGCTAGCCTAGACTGAACCTAGACCAGCTTGGAATGAACCCAGACTAGCATAGCCTGACACAGGTTAGTCTGGCCAGCCTGACCTGGCTTGGCATGACACGGCCTGACCCAGCACAACCTGGCACGAACCACCCAAAAGCCATGCCAGCGGGCCATGCCGGAATGTCACTTTTTTAAGTCATACCAGCACAACATGGCCCATTTGATACCTCTAAAACTGATTAATATGTTGTTGTAACTTGTAACCAGTCAAATTGCTACTTAGTGAAGGAAGACAAGGATGAGGTGGATTTAGTTTCTGCAGTACAGAGATGAGAGGAACTAGCAGCACAGTTGATCCTATGTGAATATGACCCACTATTAGAAAGATTGGAGGGATGGCCATGAAGCATCCAGCATGTTTCCTCTGTGTGCTGAAACTTATTGCAATGCTCGTGCCACAGATTTGTCTCCTGGACATGTTTGTTTGTGGTTGGTTGGCTGAAACTACTACCAGCAAGTGCAGTCTTCACCAGTTCAGTAAGCAGGGCAGATTTTACCATAACCAGGACAAGGCAGGGTACATTCATGGTACCCTTCCAAAATTATTCATGTCGGATATATGCGAAGACTTCCATGGTAGATGGCAGTCTCCCTTCCAAATATTTGTTCACATGCTGCATCAAACTCAGGATTCAAACTTCCAATGAACTCATACACACCATCTTTTTCTAACAGCTGCTGGCAAAGAACAGTCACTTGTGTTTTCCCATTCAATCACCAATAGATGGTCAAGTTCCTGCCATGAAGTCTTGAGCATATTAAAGTAATGGGTCACATTATGATTTCCTTAATGAATATCCTTCCACTGGGTCTTTATACAAATGCTTGAGCTGAGTTGCTAAGAAAGGAGTAAGTCAGAGCCATGGCATCCCACATTGCTTTTGCAGTGATCAAAAAAGAGATAAATCTCACCAAAATAAGTTCCATTGAGTTAATAAGCCATGTCATAATCATGGCATTCTCTGCTTCCCATGTAAAGAGTAAAGATTGGTCTTCTCCTATGGCTGGACATTTGATAGTACCCATCAAAATTTACATTAGGAGAGAAAGATATACCAATCTTATCAGACCATAAATAAGCCTATCGACACCATGGAGTCAGACAATCCTAAAGTCAATCCATTTGATCTTAATATTCCAATCACTCTTCAAAAGAAAGCGAGGAGTTATACTCAACATCTGATTTTCTATATTTTATTAAACTCTTATTCTATTGATTCTATTAGTTTTTTTTATTATTTTATTGATAATAGTAGGATACACAAGTCTTCCTCTAATATAATATCTCATTCAAAATGATATTAGGTCATGATAAAAAAGATTTATCTTTCACTAGAACTTGAAAACTAATATCATGACCTTTGTAAAGATTTATTATTGATAGCATATAGATGTTCACTATGAAGATACGTTCAAATAAAAATATAGATTACTTTAGAATAAGACTTAATGTGATTTGATACACTTAGATATTTAATGTGAACTATCAAAATACTTACTCTTCAATAACAAAAATGACCTCATCACATATTATTATTTCTCTTAAAATATCTCTCAGTTAAAAAATATATCAACAAAATATGAAAAATATATTTCTTCACTGATTTTTGAAAAAAAAGATATGTATAGAGCATCCACAAAAACTTCAATAAGTCAAGTTAATATAATTTACAAATTATGAAAAGCTAAATATGACATAAAGTAATCACCAAGAAATTAGTTGAGAAATTTTCATCAGAAATCACTTCAATAGAATTACACATGTGTGTTACTAATTTTTTTTAATCTTTTGGAAAGTCCTAAAGACAAAGATTTTGATTGTTATCTACAAGGATAACAATTTTGAATAATGAGAGATGACAATTTATGAATTACTCAACTCAAAAAAACTTTGAAACACAATTTCAAATAAATGCATTTAAGAGGTTTGGATATTTTATTGAGATTAAAATAATTTATTAAAGTTATCATTTCGGATATGCACCTGATACTCTTATAGAAATTATCATTTGGATTCTTCTCCAACAAATATTTCCTTTGGTCCAAGTATTGACTTCACTTCTAATGCAATACCTCTAACTAACACTACTACTTATAAGAGAATCATAAATAATATTAACATTTTGAATATGACCTGACCAAATATAACACATATAGTGAGCATAGCTAATCATTTCTTATATTATTCTCAATATATTTACTTTCATACAGCTATTCGAATATTAAGATTATGAAAAAATCTTCAAGACTTTGAATTTTTTTTAGGGATGATGGACATTTAATGTTAGCCAGGTATTCCGATTAAGTTAAACACCAACATACATCAATATAGGGACTAAGACAAGATTTTATATTTTTCTTGGAAACAATCTTGTCTCCTAGAAAAATAAACGAAATCTAATTATTTTGAGATTTATTACAAAGACATAATTTAGAGTTGAGGTGTCAATTAGACCATGTCGACAAAATTTTGGTAGCTTAGTCAAACTAGCATGTTGTGTCATGCCTGACAATACATAGATTGGGTAGCCAGGTCATGTCGTGTCGGCATGACACCACGAAAGGTTGGCCCAACACGACAACAAAGGCCTACCTTACTCAATAAGGTGTGAACGTGATGAGTCATGTTGAGTCAGACCATGGCATACTGTTGAATATAATCCAATGACAAAAAAATAAAAAAAAAGTAATTTTTTAATATAGGTGAATAAAACAATGATAAACGTCATGTCCTACCAATGAATACAAACATAGCTGTGAAGAAAAAAGAAATAAATGATTTTCTTTCTTATTGAATGAATCAAATATATCATAAGTCCAACCTACTTATAGAGACTAAGAAGACAAAAAAATTCAATACAAATAAAAAAATAATAATATACAAGAAATGTAGAGAATAAATCAAAGAATATTCAAGAATATCTTATGATTCTCAACATTTTCCCTTAAGCTAGAGCATATAAATTATATTCAATGTGTCAAACGTATTGTACCGTGACAGCACAGTCCAATTTTTTCTCAGCTCAATTTTTCTTGACCCAGTCGAGCTACCATGTTGTGTCGTGCCTAGCACAGCACGATGCGTGTTCCACGGGCCCAACACGACATGGTGGGCATGGTCATGACACCTGTGCCATGCATAAAAAAATGGTATGTGGCCGACCAATTAAAATCAACCACATGGCTGCATTTTTTAAAAAAATTATACCCCATGACGGGGCGATGGAATTTTAAATAAAAATAAAACATAACCACCTTAGTGACCGCCTAATGGGAATCCCATTGACTGGTCACCTGAGTCAGTTTATCATGTCGTCAAGCAAGGCATATGGGACATATTTGGCCTGGCACGAGGCACGGTTTGTGCCAACCCAGCATGAAACGAACCATGTCAAGGGGCAGCCTGACCTGATCCAAGGTATGGTTCCAGACCATGACAAGCCAGGCCAGGCACTACTAAACCATACCGCTCAGCTCGTTTGACATTTCTAGATTATATGCACCAAGCTTGTTACAAATGAACTGAATTGTTAGGCAATTTCACTTTTACGATTGTTATTTTAAAGATTCAGAAAAAGAAAACAATAAAAAAATGACAGCAAATATATCCACAATCTCAATCCAACAAAATCACGACAGAATCAATACCACAGTAAAAAGAAACCACACCATAACACACAAAATAACGTAGTTCATTAGTCATTTAACACGACTAGCTACATCCACCAGAAAAATACATATACGTTTACAGATTATAATCAAATAGAATATTCTTTAGTATGTGCACAGAAGCAGCTACGATAAAAATCACACAGAGAGGAGAAGAAATGGAGATGAACTGTTCCACACCAAAATTATAGCAGCCAAAAAAACAGAAATAAAAATAATTTATATTAATATAGTTTCTCAGTTTAATTAACCGAATGGGCTGGATCACTCGGACGAACTGAGTTCTGCTCCAAAAATTCTTTGGCCCACTGACCGAATAGTGAGACCTCCGTTATTGTACTATTACAGCATGGCTATCCCTCTTAATATTTTCTTTCCTGTATTTACATGAAAATATTAAAACATAAACATGTTTTATTTATACAAACAGTTTATCAAAATAAATTATATACAATAATCTCAACATTAATTTATTTTGCATACATATTGAGAAACACTCTTATATATAGTTAGTCCAAATAAGATTATATCTGATTTGATATGTACAGTAAGTCAAGACAATGTCTTAACTTATTCAAAGTAACAAGTTAGGTAAACATGACAGCTGGATTATCAGAAATTCCAATCTTCTTTACTTGTACCATCTTCTCAGATCGAAGGAAATAATATTGCACCCTAATATACTTTGATCCCTCATGATACACTTGGTCCTTTCCTAAATAAATAGTACTAAAATTGTCACAGAAAACTATTGCAACCACTTTATAAGGACGAAGATCATTGAGAAAACCTTTCAGCTATATCTCTTCCTTCATAGATTCAATCAGAGCCATAAACTCTACTTCAATAAAGTAATAAAAAATTACAATGTAGTTTTCCAGCTAATTACAGGATCACATATAGTAAAGACATAACTAATCATAGACCATCTACTGTCAATATCTCCTACATAGTCAGAACTAGAATATTCTACAAACATAAGTTCAGATTCATTACAAATTATCAGACCAACATCATAAGTCTCTTTTAGGTACCTAAGTATCTTCTTAATAGCTTTCCAGTACTTTTGACTAGGGTTAATCATAAATCTTCTCACTGTACTTACTGCATGAGTAATATCAGGTCGAGTGCACACTATAAAATACATGGGGCTCCATACAGTAATAGAATAAGGGACCATAAACATTTGTTCCTTATTAGATTTAGATTGGGGACAACATTCTAATATTAGATGAAGGTTGAAAACAAATAATATGGACAGTGAATTACAAGAAGTCATTCCAAAACTAGATAGAATTTTATGAATATATTATTTCTGTGAAAAAAACAACTTTCTTTTAATTCTATCTCTGAATATTTTCATACCCAAAATTTATTTTGCTCTCCAAGATATTTCATATCGAATTCAGAACTGATGAAATCTTTCAGTTCCTGAATATTAGATATATTTTTGGCAGCAATAAGCATATCATCTATATATAACAGCAAGTAGATATATGACTTATCCTTATGCCTTTTAAAATAAACATAGTAGTCATGATCACACTTATTATATTCATGACTAGTCATGAAACAGTCAAATCTCTTGTATCACTGACGGAGAGACTATTTAAGTCCATAAAAGGACTTGAGAAGCTTGTACACATGGGTTTCCTTACCTGATACCTCAAGATCTTCAGGCTGACTCATGTAAATTTTTTCATCTAGATTTTCATGAAGAAATACAATTTTAACATCTAGTTGCTCAAATTCAAGATTCTGATGTATCATTAATACTAGAAACATCCTAATTGATGTATGTCTAACTACATGATAGATTATTTCATTATAATTAACATCCTCTTTCTGATTGAATCCTCTTGCAACTAGACGTGCCTTAAATTTTACACAACCAACTATAGATACATCATTTTTCTTCTTAAAAATTCATTGCAAGAAATTATTTTTTTTTTCTTTAGGTTTAGGTATAATAAGCCAAGTATCATTCTTATGAAGAGATTCAATCTCTTAATTCATAAAAATCAACCATGACTCAAATCCAAGACATCTAATAACATTCTTGAAGGAGGATGGTTCAAGATTATCAATTTCTTTAGCAACTTTTAAGACAAATCCTACAAATTCATCAAGACTGAATCTCAGAGGAAGACTTACATTCAGGTGCAGATTCAGGATTAGGTTTAGTAATGAACTTAACATCATTTCCATGATTAGCTATTATTTGTCTAGAGACAACAAACATCCTTCCTGTAGCTACAAATTCGAATTTTAACTTCACCTTAAATTCAGCTTGAGAAATATCAAGTAACTAGATAGGGCAAAGTACTTATCTTAAGATGACACTTTCATCAAAGGTGACACTCCAAGAATGAATCACTCTCCTTTCAAATGGTGACCATATACAAAATCTCTTGACTCCATCATCATATCCTACAAATATTCTTTTTTTTTTTGCTCGTGGTTCTAACTTACCATCATTTACATGATAGTATACAATACATCTGAGCACTTTCAAATTAAAATAATCTGTAGGTTTACTAGTTCATACCTCAAATAGAATTTTAAAATTAATTTCACTATGTGATAATCTGTTTATCAGATGGTATATTATATTAATAGCTTCAACCCAAAATTCATTGTCTAAGCCTGATTGAGAGAGTATACATCTAGTTCTCTCCAAAAAAGTTTGGTTTATTCTTTCAACAATGTCATTCTGCGGAAAAGTATCTCTATAAGTTTTGTGTCTAGCTATACCTTTATCCTTACAAAATTCATCAAATTCAAATGAACAAAATTCTAGACCATTATCTGTTCGTAAAGGTTTAACATTCTTTTGGGTATGATTTTTTACTAAGCTAACCAACTTAAAATTTATAAAAATCTCAGATTTATGTTTCATCATAAATACCCAAGACATCCTGGAGTAATCATCAACTAAACATAAATAAAATCGAGCACCCCCAAGAGATGTAACTCTATAAGGGCCCCAACAATCAGCATGGATATAATCCAAAATACTATTTGTATAGTGTATAGCATTACCAAACTTAATTCTATGTTTCTTACCAAAAACACAATGATCACAGTATTTTAATTTACTGACTCTATAACTAACAAGAAGATTAAGATTAGAGAGAATTTTCATACATTTCTCTCATATGTGCGAGCCACATGTATCACAGTTTGGTAAGATCAACTTCATCTTCAGATGCTAGCTCTTTGGATGTGACAACAATAACCCCTGTCACTGTGGAACATATCAGTGTATATAACATTCCACTCTTATGCCCCTTCAGTATGATATCTCCTCGGTAAATATTTAGTATTTTCTCACCACCATTGAATGAACATCCCTGATCGTCCAGAACACCTAGAGAAATGAGATTCATTGTCATTTCAGAAACATACCTTATATTTGAAAGTGAGACTATTCGACTATCATATGTTCTGTTTCACTATGTCAATTCCAATCACCTTACATGATAGGCTACTCCCCACCATAGCATGGCCAGCTTCCTTCATGTCAAATTTACTGAACCACTCCAAGTTATTGCTTACATGGAAAGAGACCACAGTATCTAAGATCCAAGAATCTGATTTTGTAATCATTGTAGAAGATACCAGCACAAGGTCTTCATCATCATCCACGTCATTAAAAACTACGACAATAGCAAGTGGGGGATTAGGTTGACCCTGCTTTTCCAGCCTTATTTTTTTCTTCGGGCATTTAATTTTCCAAAATCCATTTTTGTTTGTAGTTGTGACAAGTGTCACCCTCCTTTGACCTCTTCTAGAGCTTGTTTCCCTTCTTGAATGGAACAGATTGTGGCCTCCTATTTGTCACCACCAATCCAGCCGAGTGTTGCTTTGTTCTTTTAATAGCACCCTTCTTTTTCATCTCTTTTGAGTATGGGACAGATCGAACATCTTTCAAAGTGATCTCCTTCCCCACTATGAAAGATTCGACAAATTTTTCATAAAAAGTAGGAAGAGAGACTAAGAGCAGAAGTGCAGCATCCTCATATTTCACCTTAGTATCCACACGTTTAAGGTCCATAAGGATAATGTTTAAATCATCCAGATACTTCTTCAAAGAAGTTCTCTCTTGCATTCTTAATGTGAACAATCTCTTTAGCAGAAACTTGTTTGTTAATAATTTAATCATATATAGTGACTCAAGCTTGAACCACAGTCCTATAGCAGATTCTTCATCTACTACCTTAACTATGACTTCATCGGACAAGCTTAATAGAATGGTAGAGTGTGCTTTATATTCACGTCTCCAAGCCTCTGCCTCTGTTATTCCAAGAGCAGCGACAGTGTTTGGATCGAAACTTTGAACAAAATGACTTCAGATATCAAAATTCTTCAAATGCACCCGCATTTTAATCTACCACATACTAAACTTGTTTCTACCGTTAAACTTCTCGATCATTGTGTATAGGATTCCAACCATTTCAATAAAATATCATTTTACAGAAAAAAGTCACAATATCCAATGGTGTAATTGCTCAAAAAATTTCCAAAACCCACTCTAATACCAATTATTAAGTAATTCTACTTCCACGATTGTGATTTTAAAGATTCAGAAGAAGAGAATAACAAAAAAATAACAACAAATATATCCACAATCTCAATCCAACAGAACAATGACAGAATCAACACCACCAAGGAAGCATAGACACGGCACGGATAAGCGTCTGATACGCCATGTGGCGTATCATTGCAACAATCAGTATCCGATACGCCACGTGGCGTATCGGATGGTTGCGTCGGCAGACGACAGCCGTATCCATGCCTATAGTGCCCGAAGTCCGACGACGTTGGGTGGCCAACGTTGCCGCATGGGCGACGTTGGGTGGCCAACGTTGCCGCATGGGCGACGTTGGGTGGCCAACGTTGCCGCATGGGCGACGTTGGCCACTGGCAGGGGGTGGGCGCGATTTGATGGTGAGGCAGGGAGCGGACGCGATTTGAGGGAGAGGCAGGAGCGGGCGCGATTTGAGGAAAGAGAAAGGGGCGGCGCGAATTGAGGGGAGAGAAAGGGGCGGCGCGAATTGAGGGGAGAGAAAGGGGCCGGCACGATTTGAGGGAAGAGGAAGGGGCGGCACGAATTGAGGAGAGAGGCAGGGGCGACGCGAATTGAGGGGAGAGACAGGGGCGGGCGTGTTTGAGGGGGAGGCAGGGGCGGGGCATATTTGTGTGGGGATGTGCATAAAATAAAATATTTTTATTTTATAAAATAAATAATATATATTTATTTTATATAAAAAATATTTTAATTTAATTTTATTTAATGAATTTTATAAAATACATAATATTTATAATTAATAATTTTTATTTTTATTTTTATTTATTTTATCATGTCGTATTCTAGCCGTATCTGTATCCTAGTTTTTTAGAATTTGCCATATCCCCGTATCCTGCCATGTCATATCCCCGTGTCCGTATCCGTGCTTCTTAGAACACCACAGTAAAAAAGAAATCACAACATAACACACAAAATAATATAGTTTACTAGTCGTTCAAACATATATGTGTCAAACTGGCCGGTCCGGTCCGGCCCGGCCCATTTTTTTTGGCACGAACGTGCTACCGTACCCGGCCCGGCCTGTCCATACGGGCCGGGGCAGAGGCAGGCCCAAGACTCGATTGGCAGAATTTTTTTTTTTTAGATTTTATATATTGTAAATTTAAAAATTAAATAAAAAAACATACTTTAGAAATTTTTTTTTCTAAAGATTTCAATTTAGTTTAACTTTTATTATATTTATTAATAATTAATTATATATTAAAGTTATTTATTTATAAAATAAAATTTAAATCGTAAAAAAATATATATCAATACTTTATGTTAGTAAAAATAAAAATTTAAAAAAAATTAAACAACACAAATAAAAAATTACCGATGGTCCGAACAAAACAAGTATAAGTTTCAACACAACGTACAAACAAAGCGTACAAATAAAATCAATAAAAAAAAACATCAAAATCTATAAACAGCAGATCATCATAAATCGTCAATCGGTATATCTTGAGAATCATCAGCCGCAACATCAAGATCAGTATCATATGGATAATCATCATCGGCAATCAACTCCTCCGCCATGGTAGTGGATGTGGATGCGACTGCAGTGCCTGTCCCAGTCCCAGCTCCTACACGATCATGGATGTTAAACCTCGATTCCTCTCAATCCTTCAAACATGTCAAGGCCTCAACCATATTTGAACGTAATCTCGATCTCCTATCCGAAATCACGTTCACTGCAACAAAAAAAACAGACTCCGATGCTACGCTCGACACCGGGGGAGTCAGTAGATCCTGTGTCATCCTAGATAACACGAAAAAGATGGACTCATATGATTTCCACCACTGTAATAAATCAAGATTTTTATTTTCAGAATGTGATAGGATTGAGCAGTAATCGGTATCTAAGTACCGAGACAGCTCGCTCCTATGTGAAGGTCCACCCCTAGGTTTCCCCCTCGCTATCTGAATGGAATAATCGTCATCTCCGAACAAGGTATCAATGTCCGTAATCACAGTCTCACCACCACCACCACCATACCTAGTATCGTAGTATGTGAATATGTCAGTCAACTTCTCGTGAATGAACCCTTCAGGTGGGTCTTCCAGGTTCATGCACGAGGAAATGAAAGTCAGGGTGTTTTCTACCCCTTCCACCTTAGCCCTAGGGTCCATGCATACAGCGAGGCAATAAAGAGATGGAACGGTGGACCAGTACTTCAAGTACTTGGCCTCCATCTCTGCAACCATATGACTAAGCATCGGGTCAGCTCGATACTTCCCAAACATGCTACTAATATTGCATATGCACCGGAGTGCAATGCAAGTGGTGGGCGTATAAACCGACGGACACATGTTCGTCGTGTCATAAAATATCTTCAGGAATTTCATAAATAAAATTCCTGAAGCCCAGTCAGTGTCGTCAATAATAAGTTCGTCACTCTTACTATTGACGTATTCGGATATCACGTGTTCGTATCCAACACATGATTCCAACATAAGGTAAGTGTAATTCTAATGATGTCTCACATCAGATTAGAATTTCTTCTTCTTAAGATTCGCAAACAAACAGAGAGCACCAAACTCTTGTTGTCTGCGGGGAGTGTGAATATACTTTAGTGCATTGCCTATATTATCCAACGCGGGGGAACACACCTTCATACCCGCTTGAACAATCAGGTTAATCACGTGACACATGCATCTGACATGAAAGATCTCTCCTAATGGTGCGTCTCTAATATTCCTAACAAACATATTGATCGCTATTCCATTATTAGATGCGTTATCGAATGTGACACTAAAAATTTTATTTTGAATTTTATATTCCCTAAAGATTTTCATCATACACTCAAAAATGGCCGGGCCATCATGAGGATGAAAAATCTCAGTGAATCCTAAAATTTTTTTATTGATTGTCCATGATGAATCTACGTAGTGACTCGTGAGACATGCATAAGAAGAATCATCGTGACATGTCCATATATCGGACGTCACGGACACCACTCCACTATATGCCATAAATTCATTAATAATTTTTTATTTTTCTGACTTATATATCTTTAGTATGTCATTCCTAGAAGTGGACCTAGGAATCCTACGATAGGAATGCTGAAAATAAGTCTGCATGATGCGCACTACCCTTGGATCTTCCGAAAATCTGATCAGAAGACCCATCAATGTGATGAGTCTGGCGATGCCGTCCCTACCCATCTCGCTGGAGTATACGAAGGGAGTAAACTTTGAGACGGAACTCGATCCAGTCTCAAAAAATGTAGTGCCGAGTTGGGTTTGCCTAGGTTCTAACGGTCCATGTTTTTTGGTACATAATTCGGCATGCCTCTTAAAGTGCCGAGTCCCACATGAACTCTTGCATGTTAATAGTCCCATACAATATTTGCACTGTGTCATTTCTTGTTCCTCACCCCTAACATTTTTTTGTGTTATGATTTTAAAATAAGTCCAAACTACAGAAGTCCTAATTTTTTATTTTTTAGAACTTTGGGTTGATACGACTGGAGAAACAAAAATTTCTGCAGCCTCAGACCTCTGTGTAACATTTTCATTTTCTAAATTTAAATGCTTTGAAAAACATAAATGTTATAGGGAGGGGGGTAGGATTTATAGACTAAAGAAATTAATTTTTTATAAAAAAAGATATTTTTTTATTATTTTTTTGAATTTATAATATAATTTTAAGGGGCAGAATCACGAGGACCGTTGGATTCTGCCCCCTAGCCGTTGGAGGCGAATCCAACATCTGAAAATCTTTAAAGTTTGAATTTTTTTTTTGGCCGTTGGGATTGGTCGGGTCTAAGCCCGTCAGGGCTCGGCAGTCGGGTCCAATCAGACCCGACCCGCGGTCTTTTTACCAGGGGGGGGGGGGGGGTCACGCCCACGGCCCACGCGTGAACTGGCACGGAACGAACCCGTGCCGGGCACGAGTAGTGCCTAACCCGGGCACGGCACGGGCCCGATTTAAAAATGTGCCGGGCCAGCCCAGGCAAGGCCGAACCGTGCCGTGCCTCGTGCCGGGCCTGCCCGACCCGTTTGACACCTTTATTCAAACATAACTAGCAACATTCACCAAAAAAATACGTATGCGTTTATAGAATATAACCAAACAAAATGTTCTTAAAGTATGTGCGCAGAAGCAGTTACAATGAAAATCACGTAGAAATGAGAAAAAACGGAGATGAATAATTCCACACCAAAATTACAACTACCAAAAAAATAGAAATAAAAACAATTTATAATAATACAATTTCTCGGTTTAATTAACTGGAGCGGGTCAAATCACTAGGACGAATCGGGTTCTACTCTAAAAATTCTTCGGCCCGCTGACTAGACAGTGAGACTTGCATTATTGTGTTATTGCTGCATTCCTAACCTATTAATATTTTCTTTACTGTATTTAAATGAAAATATTAAAACAGAAACATATTTAGGTTATACAAATAATTTATCAAAATAAATTATATACAACATGAATCGTTATATCTCAAAGAGACTTAGTGAAAATATCTGCTAGTTAATCACTCTAGTTAACGAAACTAGTAGTCATACATCATGAGGCAATCTTCTCTCAAATAAAATAACAGTTCACTTCAATATATTTGATCCTTTCATGAAAGATTGGGTTGGAAGTAATGTGCAAAACCACTTAGTTATCACACACAAAAATCATTTGGCCATCAAGATAGTAAGTTATCTCCAATAAAAACATAATATTCTGAAGTGAAGCATCTATCTACAGGCGAGATTGCCTAATCTACATCACAATATCCAACAATCTGGATGTAACATTTGTTTTCATATAACACATCTTGGTTTGATGTTCTTTTGATATATCAAAGAATACAGATCACAACATTTCAATGACTATCACATAGTGACCACAAGAATTAATTAACTACCCTCACAAAAAAAAAGAAATGTCTGATCAAGTGATGATGTAGTTAAATTTTTATTGGAATATTTTCCTCTAATTAATTTTTATTGAAGCTTGATAAAAATAATAGTCTTCCTACTAGTCATTGATATCTCCCTAAATCTCGTAGAGGCTTCCCCTGTCCAGGTACAAGCTTGACATTTGTATCCATAAGAGCATCTACGAGTTTATAGTCCTACATACTAGTTTCCTCCAATATATCCAAAATATATTTCCTCTGAGACAACCATATCAAACCTAGATTGAGCTATCTCAATCCCCAAAAAGTATTTAATTTCCCCAAGTCTTTTATTTGAAAGTGACATAAGAGATACTATTTAAGTTTTGAATATTATAAAAATCATTGTCTGTTAAAACAATATTGTCCACATATAATCAGGTAGGTGCACTATCCTGATGATGTATGATGATAAAATACAAAGTGGTCTAATTTGCTTCAAGTCATACTAAATCATGTATCAGATAGCTCAAACAGCCAAACCAAGCTCTAGTAGACTAATTTAGGCCATATAAGGAACAACATAGCCTACATACTAAACCAAACTCTTCCTAAGCGACAAATCTAGTGGTTTCTCCATATATACCTCCTCAGCTATGTTGTCATGGAAAAAGATATTTTTGAGATCTAGCTAATACAAGGGCCAAGAGCTCATAGCAACCATAGAAAAAAAAAAGACAAACGAAAATCATCTTGGCAATAGGAGAAAAAATATCATAGTAATCAGACACATATATTTGAGTATACCCCTTGGCAACTAAACAAACCTTAAGACAATCCACCTGACCATCTAGATCAATCTTAACCGTATAAATTTAATGGCAACCAATAAAGGACTCGCCAGCAGACAAGGGGATGAGGTCTCACATGCTAGTAGAATGCAAAGCAACTATTTCATCAATTATTATATATTTCTAGTCTGAATGAGAAGGGGCCTCATGAATAATGTGAAAAATAAAAATAGAAGATAAAGTAAAAATAAAAGCAAAATTTGATGAAGATAACAGATGATAAGATAAAAAAGTATAAATATTATCATTATGAGATGAACAAGTACCTTTCAAAATAACGATTGAAGAATCAATGAAACAACAAGACCAATGGCAGGGAGGAGGGTGCCATAGGGGATGAATCATCAAGAGGCTTATCGATGGTATGCGAACGACAAGTATAAACCTATAAAGGATGAAACAAAGTTGCTAGAGACTTGAAGGATAAGGACTAAAGAAGAAGAATGAGAGATATAGATAAGACTTCGAGACCAAGAGGCGACGGGGTGGAAAAAAGAGAAGTATATTCAAAAAATATGGCATCAACAGACAAAGAATCGATGTATATCGGGGGCATAGAAGCGGTAACCACGTTGAAAGCAAGAACAACCAATAAAGATATACTTTGTTGACTTAGGATAATTCATTCGCTTGATCACCCTATTTTGTTATGAGGTGTAAGCACAAAACTACTGAAGAAAAATTCCATTAGAAGATAAAAAATCAAAAAATTGGCAAAAAAATATTCCAAGATATTGTCACTACATAAAATACAAATAAAAATATGAAATTGATTGTGAATCTCAGCATAGAATTTTGAAACACAAAAAATAACTCAGTTTAACTTTTTATTAAAAATAATAAGTAGAACAAAAAAAATCAATGTGGACAAGCTCAAAATGATACTTGGTCCGAGACTCTAAGCGCTTAGGGAACAAAACACGAGTATGCTTCCTAAGCTAACAAGACTCACACTCTAGTGAGAATAAGCTAGAAAAATGAGATACTATCATTCAAAGCTTAGAAATATTGAAATGACCATGACAATGATGGATGAGAAGAGGATCATTTGTTGACATGCAGTTAGTGAAAGATGAGGTCAAACTGAGATAATAAAGCATGTGAGACTAATATCCTATGTCAATCATCCTTCACATACTCAAGTTCTTCAAGGTGACAGAAGAGTGAGAAAAAATAAACATACAATGAAGTTCATAAATTAATTTGTTAATAGATATAATAAATTAAATGGAGAAGCAGGTACATAAAGAATAGAAATAGGAGGTAAAGATGATAGGGGAACAGGCAGACCTGATACATATAGTCATGGTTTAAGTCTCATTAGCCAAGGTAATTACAAGTGAGAGTGAAATAATATTAATGGAAAAAAAAAGAATCCCTTTTACTAGATAGATGATCATATACACCAAAATTTAAAATTCATGAGCCAAGAAATTGTGCAAGATAGATAGAGAAATTACTAATTTGGGAAACAGAAGCAATAAATACTAATTTGACAACACAAGGCAAAGAAACTCCTCATATTCCCCAAGTTTAAGGTGGTTCAAAAGACTAGGGCATATTTGAAGTACAAGGTAGCTGACCATGCAACTAATAACACTAGTCTCAAAGTTGACCCGATCTATTACAATAAATACAATAAGGTTACTGGCCTCTGCATCAATGTCCACCATGAAAACTTTGGGAATCAATGTGAGAATTAGATAGAGAAAACATTGCAAAGATGTCAGGAAAAGTATGTGAAAAATGATAGGCCATGAAAAAAGGAGAGAAAACATAGTCTAGAGAACCAACCTTGCTAGAAAGATACTAGGCAAAAATACACATTTGGAGGCAACGAACCAAGGATGAAAGATGCTAAGGGACTTCACTAGAGGAAGACAAGCCTGATGATGAAATCTAGTCGCCGAAGGGTGATTGTCAGAGTTCTTTCCTCTTGTAGGTAGATCAGTGGCCGACAAGTATGATGGTGGTGATATCTCACCAATAAGAGTAGTTGAAGATTATGTTAGAATAGTATGCTAGTGGTGGTGAAAATATGATGGCAATGAAGAGTCCCAATAAATTTATGACAAAAATGGAGAGGCTAAAAAAAGATTAGACTATCAAATGGGTTTGTCATAATTGAATATATGATAACCACCAAATTTGAACCTTCTATCTTTCCAATATCATGTGAAGAGAAAAGAAAAAAAATATTTTTCATTCTACTTAAATAAATCAGTTATATCATAGGTCCTACATATTTATAGAAGTTAGGTAGATAAAAAAAAATTCAATACAAATAAAAGAAAAATAATGTACCAAAAAGATAAAAAATAAATCAAATAAAATTTAAGAATATTCTATGATTTTGAACAATAATCATTTTAAAATGATTATTTTTTAAAAAATATGATAGATATCAAGTGGATCGGACAGCCCGGGCATGGCTCGACAGAGCTATGCCAAGCCAGGCACAACACTGTCTAAAACCGTGCCTAGACCTAGGTCAGATCTGCCAAGGCATGGCTTATGCTGTGCAGGGCCAAAGGTAGTCGTGCCCCATGCTGAGCCTGGCACAACTAGCATGCCTGATACATTGGTACAATAAACCTGACCCAAGAACAGAAAGTCGGGAACCAAGTTTACATGTTACCAGGATGCAGGCGCAGTCCAATTGGGCAGCGCCCAACCACCCAATATGTAAAACATTTAAAAAAAATTATTCATTAACATTTTTTTAAACTCTGCCATGTGGCGGAATTTTTTAATGATACCCACCATGTGGCTAGCCCTGACAGGCACCATGTTAGTCGCCAGGCACGTCTGAGGCCCTACACCAACAAGCAATAGGCTTTTTGGATGTCGTCTGTGCTTGCTTGTCATGCACAACCACACAAGAAGACAAGCATGGCGATGCCACTTGGACTGATTGGCACTGGCCAATGCTATGATGCAAAGCCAAATGACTCAACACTCAGACTGACTAGCTCAAAGCTCAAGCACGGCACTGCACACCATAGGTTGTGCCTATCCGCACTCGAGAACCAACAGACTATCCCTACGATTCTTAGCCAAAATTTTAAAAAAAAATAAAATATTAAAATATTGCTTGAATCCTGACCGTTAGATATTATTCCAATAATTAGGATAGAAATTTGATGGTTGTCACAAATTTTAATTAAAAAAATTAAAAAAATTTAAAAAATTAAAAAAAAAATAATTTTTTTATTAAAAAAATATATCAATATAAATTATGAGTTTGTAATTTTTCATTCTCATTTTGTTCTGAATCTCAACTCTCTCTTATCTCCTATGCTCTCTGCTCTCTCTTAAATTTTTTTTAAAACTTAAAACAATTTGAACTTGGAGTTTTTTAACTTTTTTCATGTTACCTATTACTGTGGGATGAAAGATGTCTCTCTACTCTCCAGTCGGGAACATAAACTAGGTTATTTTTTTGTTTTTATTTAATATACTTATATATAATAAATTAATTATAACAAAAAAAGACTGATAATGAATATAAGTATCCTAAATATATATATATATATATAATTTAGACTCATTTTAATATAATAAAAAATAAAAATATTAAAGATGTTAATGAAGAATCGAAATAAAATATAAATATTATATATATTTATATATATAAGAGTGCATATGAGACTAATCACGTAAAAAGACATGCCGATCAATGTACCAAAAATATGATACATTAAATCATAGGCAAATAAAATTGAGCATGAGCAGTGGGACTGGGGTCTTTGAAGCTGAAACTAGATCAACTTTTTTGACCCCCTTTATATACTATAATGATTAAAGAGGGAATGCATAGTCAAACTTATTACCATCATGAATCTTTCATATACTATAATGATTTTTAGAGGATGCCAAGATTATCAATATCAAGTAGACTTACTTCCAACTTGCTTATCATATAATTTCTAAGTCCACATGTAGGAACAATATAATTTAATATGATAAATTTTAAAAAAATAATAATTATTAATAAATTTAGATAATATAATAGTATGATGTCTGTGACATATAATATCCAAACTAATCATAATAATACATTTTTACATACATCACCGCTCAGTATATAAATTCTACATGAAAACTTAATAAAAAAAATTTAAATTTTTATGAGATTCTTCATTATTATGATAACTCTGTCATATATAAGTATATAATGAGAATCTTTAGGTATTATCATATTCAAAATAATATATTTAATATTACATTTGATAATATATCTAACAATAAAATAATTATTAATATTTATTAGGAGCATTGGAGACAGACTATTATGTGAGATTTTTTACATTAAATACATGCGTCACATTATTAACCTGATAAAATAAGTGGAGCTGGAAATTATTTTCCCAATATTAAAAAATATATGAACCTCATTAAAATATGTTTGAATGCCTAGCAGAAAATAAATATTTGATAGTATATTTTTCTGCATGTCTAAAAAAAATTCCAAACAGATGTGAAATACAATTAAAATTATACGTATCTAATGTTAGAATCATGTGTTGGATAAAAACATATGATATCCATATATGTCAATAATAAAAATGACTAACTTACATTGATGACACTGATTGAGATATAGATATATTTTTTTAATGAAATTCCTAAAAATTTTGTATGACACAACAAACATGTATTCATCTGTGTATACTCTCACTATTTATATTACACTCGGGTGCATATACAATATTAATAATATGTTTAACAAGTTTAGAAATGATCCTAGACTTAATACTGTGTGTTGAAATGAAAATTAAGTACTTAAAGTACTAGTCCACTAATCTATTTTTTTATAACCTAGCTATCGATATAGATCATAGGATTAAAGTGGAAAGAATAAATAAAATTTTAACATATATATTCAAGTGCATGAACTAGATACACTAACCTAAATGATTCATTCATTAAAAATTAATTGAATTATTTTGAGGTATCAAATGGCCTGGCTCATTTTTAAATGGCCCAATCAAACCATCGTGCCATGCATGGACAAGCTTCATCACAGCCAACCCAACTATTTAGTATTTCAGGGCTGAGTCATGCCTGGACAGGTCAGATCTGGCCAGTTTGAGCTGGGTTTGAGCCTAGTTCGAGCTATTTAAAAAATTTTTAATTCAAAATTCAAAATTATTAAAAAAATTTAAATTTTAATTATTTAATATTTAAATAGTTTATAGTTAAATTAAAATAAATAATTAATTATTTAATTTTTAATTTATTAAATAAAATAAAACATAAAATATAAACAACTAAAATTTAAAAACTAATAGTATCTTAATTAATAAACCTAAAATATTAATACAAACCAATATAAATCACAAAAAATATAAATATATGAATCAAGCCTCAAAAGTAAAATGAAAAAAAAAATAAACAATGACAATGTCAATCCAAAAAAGATAAATGAAAAAAAATATATCATCAATCATCATGAATATCTTAAGGATCATCATCAACAACCAACTCCTTTATTTTTACTATAGTCCCAGCACAATCCTGGATGCCCAACTCAAATCCTCCCAATTCTTCATGTATATTAATGCCTCAATAATATCTGACCGTAATCTCAATTTCATATCTGAAATCATATTCACTGAAATAGAAAAAATAAAGTTCAATGTTATACTCAACACCGAAAGAGTCAATAAATCACATGTCATCTTAAATAGCACGGAATAGGTAGACTCATATGATTTCTACCACTATAAAATATCATGATTCTTATTATCAAAATATGATATGATTAAGTAGTAATCAGCATCTAAATACCGAGGTAGCTTGCTCTTATTCAACGATTCACCTCATCATTTCCTCCTCGCTACCTGAATGAAAAAATTATCTCATTATATGATATTCATGTTTGTACTCAGAGTCTTACTACTACTATCACTATATCTAGCATAATAATATGTAAAGAGCTCAGTCAACTTCTCGTCAATAAAATCTTTTGGTTGATTTTCTTAGTTCATACACAAGCATATGTATATCAAAACATTATATATCCCTTCCACCTTAACCCTAGGATCCATGCAGACAACCAAATAATAAAGAGATGAAATGGTGGACCAGTACTTTAAGTACATAATTTCTATCTCTAAAACCATATCGCTAAATGTCGAATCATCTCTAAACTTTCTAATATTATATATGCACCCAAGTACAATATAAGTTATGCGAATATAAACTGACAAACACGTGTTCATCATGTCATTAAATATTTTCAAGAATTTTATAAATGAAATTCTTGTAGCTCATTCAACATCGTCAATAATAAGTTTATGAATCTTATTATTGATGTAATCGGATATCGCATATTCGTGTCCAACATATTAGTCCAACATAAGATATGTTTAATTATAATAGTATCTCACATCCGATTGAAAATTTTTTTTTTTTGACTCATAGACAAAAAGGGAGTACCAATCTCTCATTGTTTGCGAGGCGTACAAAAAAATTTTAGTGAGTTACGTATATTTTATAAAGCATCAAACATGAAAAATCTCTCCTAATGACTCATCTTAGTCCTAACAAATATATAAATGACTATTCAATTATTAGATGTATTATTGAATGTAATATTATATATTTTATTTTAAATTTTATATTTTCTAAAAATTTTGATCATGCACTCATAAATGATCGAATCATCATGAGAATGGAAAATCTCTGAAAATCTTAATATTTTTTATCTAGTATCCATCTAGAATCTATATATTGGACGATGAGATATGCATAAGATTAGGAGTGTTCAAATTTCCAACTGGCCGCAAGTTCTTACCCTACCTGACCATACCCTATTCGACTGAGTGGTTAACCACAAAAATCAAGTAGGAATACAAAAGAATTTTTAGTCTTCCATATTAAATCGAGTAGGAATGCAAAAAAAGAATCCATTTCTGTATTCCTACCCTACCCACATTAAAACAATATATATATATATATATATATATTATAATTTATAATTATAAATACTAAAAAACCCAAACCCTAATATGACTCTGAATGGCTAAATGTTGAAGCCTACGAAATGATAATTGCCGAGCAGACTGTCGACTACCGACTGCACTACGAAGTGCAAACTTTCGACTCCGACTGCTGACTGCACTGTGAAGTGAGAACTACTGACTACACTATGAAGTGCAAACTGCCGACTGCACTATGAAGTAATTCTGCTTAGCATGACAACACCCTGCACTGCACGTAATGCTTGCTCGACTGCCACCTCCCTTATCTCCTTCATCTATAATCCACATCCACCCATCCATGTTCCAGTTTCCACTTCCGACCCTCAGGAACTGTGAATGAAAACACGCATTGCACAAATCTGGTCAGTGAAATACACAAGATTCAATTATGAATATCGATTTATTATTTTTTTTGTCATTGTTGTGCTCTGTTAGGTTGTTTTTTAATTTTTGTTCCCCAACTACATTTTGTTGATTTTCTGGTCAAAACTCAATTCATTGGTAAGAAATCGTATTGATTTAGATCAGTCATTTATGTTCTCGATTAGCAAATAATAAAGCAGTTCCGGTGGTTGTGAATTAAAGCACGCATTTCCCACTTCCGATTAGTTATACAGTAAGCTATTTTGAATTTTTAATCATGATTTATAATTAAGTTTTGTAATTTGTTGATTAATTAGTCCAATTTTGATTTCACATCGCATATGATCCTTTGCATGGTAATAACTACTTGAATATAGAGAAAATCAGTTGATTTAGGTTTTCCAATCATGTATGCTGATGGCAGTGAATGAAAATTTATTAATTTTTTGTCGAGAATGCTCTCAAGGTGGTGCATCTGTGTTACAATTCAATAAATTCATATTTACCTAATAAGTAATGCTTTTATACATAGTGTGTACTTTGAAGCAACAAATTATCACTCACTTATTAGATAGAATAAACTAAGTAAAAGATAAACAACAATTCGTTATATAACTATAATATTCTAGATTGTTATCTCAAGTTTTTTGATAATCTTAGATATATGACATCTTTGATATCTTAAATATCATTTACAACACATTTTCTTAAGAATATTTTACTGTACATTAATATCACCTTGATTCTTTTTATTTCTTAATAAGTTTATTTTGATAAGCCTAGTGGATTGTTTATTTTTTGATAAGTTTATATTGTTTCTTATTTAAATGATGTATATTGTCCTCAGATAATTTTTTTATGGATGAAATTACTCCACAATCATCTATTCAAGCTGATTCTAATAGTAACATCCAAGTTATTGATGACATCATGTATAAGGAATAAGATACAAAAAAATAATCTAGAGTTTGGGAGCATTTTGAAAAGATTAAAGCTGCAGATGAAGTTAAATGTTAGCATTGTAATTAGATTTATAATTATTATCCAAGAAAAACTAAAACTTTATCTTTGCTTTATCATTTAGATTGTTGTAAATCTTATTTGAAAAGTGTGAATAAGAATGATATATCTCAGTTAAAGTTAATTGGTGCATTCAAAAAAAATGAAGATTATGTTATTAGTAACCTTAGTGTTGCTAAATTTAATAAAAAAAATTAATAAAACAATTGCTACTATGATTATACTGGATAATTACCATTCCGCTTTGTTGAAAAAAAAGAATTTAAAGAGTTGATGAAAACTATTGAACCTAGATTTCGTATACCTTCCCGTATCACTGTGATGAGAGATTGTTTGCAATTATATATGATGAAGAAAAAAAAATTAAAATATATGTTTATCTCATCTAGTCAAAAGGTTTGTCTTACTACTGATACATGACGTCTATTCAAAATTTAACTTATATATCTTTAACTAAACATTTCATTAATAAAGATTAGAAGTTACACAAACAAATAATCAATTTTCTAAAAATTCCTAATCATAAGAATGTGACAATTGGAAAGAAAATCGAAGCATACATACTTGAGTGGGGAATAGATAGTATAATTACTATTATTGTGAATAATGCTACTTCTAATGATGATACTCTTGATTATTTAAAGAGACAACTAAGAATGAAAAAGAACAATATCTTAGAAAATAAATATTTTGAATCTAATTGTCATGAAGAATTTGAAGGAAATGAATAAGTCAATTTTAAAGGTACGAAATGCTGTTAAATTTGTGAAGTCTTCTCCTTTAAGACTTGACAAGTTTAAGTCGTGTGTTAATAAGCAAAAAATTAGTGAAAATGATATTTTTTGCCTTAATGTTCCAACGAGATAGAACTCTACATATTTAATAGTTAAATTTGCAGAACAATACCGAGGTGCATTTGATTTGTTGCAAGAAGATGATGGGCAATTTGTAAGTTAATTGAGTAAGAGGGATGGTGATTTAGGACCACTTACATTTGATGATTGGGACATTGTTCGTGTATTTATAAAATTTCTAAATTTTTGATATGAGATCACTTTGCACATTTCTGGATCATTGTACACCACATCTAGCTTATTTTTTCAAAAACTTTCAACTATATATGACCATTTGCAAGGCTATTGTAAATATGATGATTATCTTTTGAGCTAATGGCTATGAAAATGAAAAGCACGTATGATAAGTATTAGGATCATTTAGATAATATTAATTTGATGTTGTTTGTAACTATTGTGCTTGACTCACGATATAAATTATATACATTATAATTTTGGCTCAATGAAAATTATAAAGCTAAGAATGAAGTAGTTAAGGTTTAACTATTTAAATATATCAAAAAAATCATTGATCGATTATGCCAACAATACACTAGATTTAGTGTGGGGAATGAAGTGGGGTTAAGTGTTAATCATGAGAAAATTATGTATTCGACTAATATAGCTATCCAAGATCAAGTACCTTCAAATTTCATGAATAGGTAACAAGGGCCTCGCGCTGAGAAAATGAATGTGGATAACAAATCGGAGTTAGATCAATATCTAATGAAGAATGTTGAATTTCTTAGCATCAATTTTGATATTTTGAATTGTTGGAAGGTTATTTCTTCTAAATTCTCAATCCTTGCCAAAATAGCTCGTGATGTATTAGCAATTCCTATTTTTAGAATGATATTTGACTTTTAGCACTGGGGATTATATTTTAGATCCGTTTCAAAGTTATATGGCACCCAAAATAGTTGAGGGTCTCATATGTGCATAAAATTAGCTTCAATTGACATCCATTACTTATGACTTAGAAGATATTTTGAAAGATTCAAAAAGTTATAAACTAGATTCATGTTTATATACTTTTATTATTATATTTTTATTATTTGTTGATATTTGATTATTTTCTCCATATCTAATTTTTTTCACTCTTTTTTTTCTTAGAAATTACGATAAACAAAGAATCAGAAACAATTTCAATTTCGCTCTAGTGAAAAGTACTGAATGACACTGACAAAAAAAAATATTATTAACTTTCTTTTTATATTTTTTTTAGTAATTATAAGAATATTGTTATTATTGTGGATATTTGAGTTAGTATAATATTGATTATTTTTTATGCAGGGCTACAGGCTACTTCATTTGTGGTGAAATGATGACTGGCAACTGGCGAGTGGTGAACTACCATAGGCGAAGTAGTTAATTAGTTATGTTTTATGATTTTTATGTATTTATGTTTTCGGAACAATTATGGTGAATTGTATGTGTGTAACTATTATGGTGGATTTATTTTTATAACAATTATGGTAGAATGATGGCTAAAATAATTATAATTGTTGTTGTAATTATTTTAGATATTAGTGTTATTGATTTATTGTATTATTAAATTGGTACAGCATCAATGCATGTTATTTAATTAAATTATTAAAATATTTAAAAAAATTAAAACTATAACTACATAAATATTTACCTAACTTCCTACCCAACATCCTACCCGATTAATCGGGTAGGATTTCGAGTAGGATTTCAAGTAGGAATACTACTTATCGAGTAGGGTAAGGTAAAAAAATTTCTTCCGTAAATTTCAAGTAGAAAGGCAGAAGACTATATTTCCTACTCATAGGATAGGATGAACACTCTTACATAAAATGCATCATCGTGACTAATCCAGATATCGAACATCACAGATATCACTCCATTATAATTCCTAAATTCATTAATTATTATTTTTTTTTCTAAATTATAGCATTTTAGTATGTCATTCCTAGACTTGAACTTAAAAATTCTATGATATGCAAACTAAAAATAAATATGTATAATATTAACTACCCTTTGATCCTCCGAAAACATAATCGAAAGACTCATCGTGGTGATCAGTTTGGTCATGTATTCCTTCCCTAACTTATGATATATAAAGAGGATCAACATTGAAACTGAACTTGATCTAACTTCAAAGAATCTACCGCTGAGTTAAGTTTGTCTAAGATCTAATGCATCATATTTTTTGATGCATAATCCAGCATACCTCTTAAGATGCCCAATTTCATACAAACTCTTACAGCTTAAAATTTTTTTATAATATTTACACTGTATCAATTCTTCTTCGACACCCACTAACCTTTTTTTATTGAATTATATTAAAGTAAGTCCAAACTATTGGTATTCTTCTAGTTTTTTTATGTTTTAGATATTTGGATCAAAGTGAGCAAATAAATCAAAGTTTCAATGGTCTTGGACCTTTTAGTAAAGTTTTTGTTTTTTTTATCTATATTATAATTAATTACGATTTCATAATTAAAATTATTATTTGTCATTTTTATTTTTTATTTATTTTTTAATTATATTGTATTTAATGTTTTTAAATTAATATATTATTAAATTAATTAAACTAAAATTTAATTTTTAAAGTTTAAACTTTAAACTAATATTAACTAAAATTTAAAAATAAAACTTAATTAAACAATAAAAAAATACATGTAAATCATAATGCATAAAATAACTTTGCCTTTTTATTGTCCACATCGCATGTCCACCACAATCCACACCCGAAATCCAAAAGCCAAAAACCAATAGTATAAAAAAATGAGAGTCGAGATGAGACAGAGAGAAAAAAAATATGAGAGAAGAGAGCACATGTTAAATAAGTAAAAGTAATGAATTAGGAGGGAGGTTATAGATTTGAAAATAATTAAAAAAAATATTTTTTTTTTATTTTGGGGCAGAATCCTTAGGGGTTGGATTATGCCTCCTAGCCGTTGGAGGCATAATCCAATGGCGGACATTTAAATTTTTTTTATTTTTTTGGACAGTTTGGGTCTGTTCGACCATCAAACCAAACCAAAAGATCATAGGTTCCAGAAGCTTCGACTTCTGAAACCCTCGGGCTCGGGCCTTGGGCTGGCACTAGAAAAAATTGACCTAAGGATCCAGTTGCAAGACCAACGTAAAGTTGAATATGTCGTGCTCAACTGTCAGGTCGGGTTGGAGGGGGGAGAAAGCACGGTTCAAGTCATGCCAAAATCACGTCCCCACAGGCCCTCGTACTGGGTCGTGCCTGGCTCGATAGACCTAGGCACAACATAGCACGAGCCATGCAATGAGCAAGCCCAGCACGACCATGAACACAAATTTAGACTGTGTCGTGCCTCAAGCTAGACTCGGGCTGCCCAGCCCATTTGACACCTCTAAGTTTTTTACATTATATAACACTAAGTATGATAATAATTGCATCCAAGCTCCAAGTACAAACATAAATATTATATTTGTAGATGATAATTTTTTCATTCAGTTAGAAAAAAAAAATGATAGGGTGATCCATCGAATAAGAGAAAACTATCTCGGTACTTAGATACTAATTACTGTTCAATCATATAAAATAACGATAATAAGAAATTAAATATTTTGATAATAATAAAAATCATACAAGTCAGCCTATTACATGCTGTCTAAAATGGTACTGGATCTACTGATTCCTCCGATATTGAGCGTATCATCGGAGTTTATTTTTCTATTACAGTCAATATCATTACAGATAAAAGATCAAAATTATGACAAGATATCATTGAAATACTTACATGAATGAAAATTTGAGAGAATTTGAGGTTGGAGATCTAAGATAAGACTGAAACAAGAGTAGAGAAATTGCTAACAGATGATGACTAGTAGGACTTAGATGATGTTGAGGTCACCACTAGTGATACCATCAAACACTTACATGACGATAATAATGATTTAAATATAGACACCAATTAGCATTAGGATTGAAATTATTATTTTTTTTTGATGATACATTTTTTTTATTGTTTTTATTTATATTATTGTAATTTTTGTTTATCATTTTTTTATTTGGACAATGTCATGATAGATATTTTTTTTCATTTCATACGAATGCCACATTTAAAATACAATATTATCTTTTCATATTTTTACATTACGAATTTGTGATTTACATACTTAAAATCAAAAACCAGCATGACCCGACTCCTGGCACGACCAAGCACAGTCTGGCACAACCAAGCCCAATTCTACCCAAATTCATCCTAGTCATGCCATATTGGGCCAGACAAAATACAAGTTGAACTATGCCAAGCACAACACAATTTCTTAAAAGGGACGTGCTCAACATGGCACGATGGTCTGGCTGGGCCACCTAAAATGGGCCATGTTGGCACGACACAGCCCATCTAACACCTATAAAATGTAATCATATCATTTTTCATGCCAACATTTTTGGCACAACACAGAGCTCATGCAGCCCCAGCCCGACATAACACGGGTCATGCCATGCACATAGAGGTGTCAAACGTGCCGGGCCGGCCCGGCACGTTCAAAAACCGTGCCCGGGTGAATTAAATCCCGTGCCGGTTCACGCAGGCACGCGTGGCACTGGCGGCATGCCACGCGTGCCGTGGCGTGAGTCGTGACCCAACCGGGCCCCGCCCCCGGTAAAAAGACCGCGGGTCGGGTCCAAACAGACCCGCCCCGCCCCGCCTGCCCTACCCCTGCCGTGCGCCCGTGCCGCCTGGCCAAGCCAAGTCGTGCCCACGGGCCGTGCCGTGCTGGGCCGGCCCGTTTGACACCTCTACATGCACATGCCATGGATCAACATGAATTCAGCCTAAGCATTATTCTAGACTACGTCATGACAAGCCTAGAACAACAAAATTGTGTTGAACCTGAAATGGCAAAATCATGACATGTAATGGGTCATGCCCAGGCAGCTCAGCCCACTTGATGCCTTTAGTTCAGAATGATGGCAACAAATACTTGTGAGATATTTTGAATGCAGCATCTTCTCAAAGAGATTAGATATCCATTCTCTTCTTCCACTATTTCTTACTGTGATAAGTAGACTGCAAGTCATATAACTTTCAATCTAATATTTCATAAACAGACAAAACATATTAAAATAAATTAATTCTTTCACATAAAAAAGATTCAGGATATGATTATTATTACAACATACATTTAGATATCATGGTAGCTAATAAATATTTTTACAAAGATCTTGAAGAGATTTCAATTTAACTTTCTTTCCTCCAAGCTGAATATTATAAACTTGTGTGCATTAGCTTGATGAAGGTACTATGAGTTTTATTTCTTTATTATTTATTTTTTGATTCTTTTGATAAGAACACCTAACATATAAGCTAATCCAATCACTTTTACCTATTATATAAGAATATTGATTGTATAGCATTTTATAAAATGTTGTGAATTTCATTTTTTGTATTTTAATTTCAACACCAACAAATTCATATCATCTCGAGTCTAAAGAGAATTAGATTTCTCAGGTAGAAGGGGATGTCTTTTAAATTCATATGATGCACTATTATGTGTCTACATGAGTCTCACAATTATGTACAAGTCACATAACAAGTTAATATGTGTGTGTGTATTTATATATATATATATATATATATAAAATAACCAATTAATTTGCACTTAACTGAGTAATAATAATAATAATAATAATATTATTATTATTATTATTATTATATATATATATATATATATATGAAATATCTCTAAAAAAATATCATTAGTTGACTCACATACCTTGGTCTAACATTAATTCCATTTTTTTTATTAAACACAACAACACACTTCTAAACAAATATCACAATAAATAATAATTTATATAAACGATCATGTTCTTATATAAAAATTCTAAAAAATACAGATTTCAACTACTTTAAAAATTGACTCAGCAAAGATTCTTTACCAACATTGTCATGTCAACTATCACGGGATTCATCAACATCACTAGAAAAGAAAAACATTGAGCCACCTGAAAACACATTGTTTAGTACCCAATAGCCTATGAATAACAAGAAAACCCTGAAACATCCATTGCACATGGACATTTTATTATTATAGTATGCAAAAGCTACCACTACCACCATAAACCATTGACATTTTTAGTCACTGATAATGTCATAGAGTGCACTATCACCCATACACCCTAAAACCATCACCACCCCATTGAAATAAATTTGATACCATGTTTGGCAGTGGTTTGTTAGGGTTGGGGTTAGCATTTTCAGGTATGAAATTGGAGAGAGAGAACACAAGATATAGAATGCTGTGTAAAAAATATTCTTAGTTCCTTTCATAATATAATCGAAATATCTAAGACACATATAATCATACAAGAAAAATCATTACAAAATTAGTAAGTAAGCTTATAGTGGGACAAAGATAAGTGTGTACGATAAAGATGAGCCTCAAAGAAAAAGCCAATCAGCTCAAGGCTAGATTAGTAGCAAAAAATTTTAAACAAAGTTATTGTGTTAACTACTACAACACTTTGTCTTTTGTATCCAAAGTTATCACTATTAGGTTATTTTTTATTACAATATCACATAAGTAAACTGTGTATCAATAAAATACAAAGAATATATTCTTTTATAATAATTTAAAAAATTAATCACCAAAATTCATGGTTCATGGGAGCTTATGTGTATGATGAACATTGTGGAAGATATAATCAGTTAGATATATGTGAAACTTGATATTTTTTATAGCAGTCATCAAAAGATATGAATATTATAGAATTATTATGTACCACTTTAGAACTAGAAGCAATTTTCTATGATGTGACTTAGTAGATATTCAATAATTATATTTATTTTATTTGATCTTAAAAGATGTATGTGAGACTATTCATATTTTTTCAAACATTAATCATAAGATAAGTATGCCATATTAATTGTATATATTAATAATATTCTAATTACAAGATATAATAAGTTAGATATATCCCAACTAAAATTATTTCTACCCATAAAATTTCAGCCAAAAAATATGAGATATCTAAGATGTTCGCTTGATATTAAGTTCAAATATTAATTAAGTATATTTTTTTCTTTTTCAAATGACATATGATTTGAATGTATTATCTAATCTCTATATGTCAGAATGTGCATATGATGACTCACCATTTAATCCAGGTATAAACTTATTTATAAATATCAATCTGTCAATTAATTCTACTAAATATGAGAATATCATAGTAAAACTAAATTATCTAATAATAATCAATCTAGATATTAGCTAAATTATTAATATAATTAGTCATTTTTTAAAATTTTCTAGATATATTCACATGAAAGCTATGCTTAAAAGTATAAGGTATGTAAAGAAAGTTCCATGACATAGAAATACATTTATAGATCATGGACATAGCCGAATAGATATATTCAATTTAGTTTTTGTTTACATATATTTTTATTAATAACGTATTTCATGTCACAAATGTTTAGAAAAATGTTTTTTATTTTAATAACATAAATTTTTTCCATGTCATGGAAAAAATAGTTTGGCTCTTAAGATTACAGAGATGAGATTCATCATAAATATTTTTATTTTTTTTAGGTAACCTCGTCTCCTAGAAAATTAAGCAAAAATCAATTATTTTAAGATTTAATACAAAAACATAATACCATAGCTAAGGTATTAGCTACATACAAGATTCAATAAACCAATCATTTTATTGAGAAACTTTGCCTACTGGTTCAGAGACTAATAATATTTTATTATGACTGTCAGGCAACCCAATACATTATTGTCAGCCCATTGTTTCACAAATAGATAAAACAAATGAGATTAATTATCATTTAATTTCAAAAAAGATCCAAGATAATTCAATTAATATAAATTATATACCAACTAGCAAACATACTAATGACTAGACATCTTTATAAATACTTTTAAAGGACTACCAGTACTTTTCCCTCCTCAAAATTAGAGATTTGTGATATATGCACATACAATCCAACTTGAATGGAAGTGCTAAGGCTTAGTTTACCTTTTATTTATTATTTATTTCATTAGTTATTTTTTTATTGTTTGAGAACACCAAACTTATAGGTTACCTCAAATTATATATATAATTTATGTTGTATTTTAAACTAGACTTTTCTAATTAATAAGCTTTACTTTATCAAAAAAAAATAAAAATTAAAAAAATGACTTGAACTTTGTAATTACTGTTGAGAATCATAAAAATTCTTGAATATCATTTAATTTATTCCTTATTTTTTTGTATATTATTTTTCTTTTATGTGTACTTACTTTATTTTTTCCTTTTTTTAGTCTTCCTAACCAATGTGGATAGGTAGTACTTGTGATATATTTAATCATTTTGATAAAAATTCTTTCCTTCTCTGTTAACATGGTATCAGACAGATGGAAGGTTCAAGTTTGGAGTTTATCATATATTCAATTATGACAACCCATATGATGGTATAATCTCTTTCCCACCTCTCCGCCTTCATCACAAAGAGTATCAAGACTCTTCGTCACCATCATACCTTCACTACCACAAGAGTACTATTCCAGCATCATCTCCAACTACCATCACCATCGAGATATCACAACCATCAGACTCATCGGGTGCTGATCTACCCACTAGAGGAAAGAACTCCAGCAACCACCCTCTGGCGACTGGACTTCACCACCAAGCTCATCTCCCTCCAATGAAGCCTCGTAGCACCTTGCATCCTTGGTTTGACGCCTCCAACTATGTGTTTTTGCCTAGTCTCTCTTTGACAAGGTTGGTTCTCTAGACTATTTACATTTTTTTCTCCTTTTTCCAAGGTCAGACTTCCCCAGACACTTCAATATTATTTGTTTCATCTAATCTTCACGATGATTTCCAGAGTTCTTGTGGTAGGACCCAAGGCATAGGCTTGTGACTAACTAGGTCATCTTCAAGACCGATGTTATCAATTACATGATCATCTGCCTCGCACTACAAATGTGGCCAAGTCTAGGTGTCAAATGGGCCGGGCCGGCCCGGCCCTTTTTTTTTGGGCACGAGCGTGCCTTCGTGCAGGGCCAGGCACAGTTATCGTACCGTGTTGTGCCGTGCCTAGCCTGGCACGGTTTAAAAAAGCCAGGGCCGGCATGTCAGGCCGTGCCATGCCGTGCCGGGCCCGGCCTGGCCGTACTGGCCAAACCATGCCGTATGAGCCAGTAAAAAATTTTTTTTTAAAATTTTTTTTTATTTTATTTATATAAATTATTAAATTATATATACAATTTTAGATAATGTATAATATTATATATTTATAATATGAAAAATATTAAAATTTATTAAAATAACAAAGTTTAAAATTTTTTTTATAATGTAATATAAAATTAGTTTAAATTTTATTAGAATTATATAATATAGTTATAAATTTTTAAATGAAAAATTAAAACAAAAAAATAAATCAATCAATATATTTTGTTAAAAAAAATAAAAATTAAAAAAAAACATAAGCAACTCAAATGAAAAATGACCAATCAGCCATTTGATACCGAAGATCCGAACCAAACAAATTACAGTTTCAACATAACGTATAAATAAAACATATAATCAATAAAAAATAAAACATCAAAATCAAAAAATAGTAGATTATCATAAATCGTCAATCGACATATCATGAGCATCATCAGCCGCAAAATCAAGATCAGTATCATATGGATCATCATCATCAGCAATTAACTTCTCTGCTATCGCAGTGAATGCGACTGTAGTCTCTGTCCCAGTCACAGCTCCAACATGATCATGGATGCTAAACCTCGAATTCTCTCAATCCTTCAAACAAACCAATGTCTCAACAATATCTGGACATAATCTCGATCTCCTATCCAAAATCACACTCACTGCAACAGAAAAAATAGACTCTGATGCTATGCTCGACACCGGAGGAGTCAGTAGATCCTGTGTCATCCTCGATAGCACAGAAAAGATGGATTCATATGATTTCCAGCACTATAATATATCAAGATTCTTAGTATCAGAATATGATAGGATTGAGCAATAATCGGTATCTAATTACCGAGAAAGCTCGCTCCTATGTGATGATCCACCCCTACGTTTCTCCCTCGCTAGCTAAATGAAAAAATCATCATCTCCGAACAATGTATCAATGTCTGTCATCACAATCTCACTACTACCACCACCATACCTAATATCGTAGTATGTGAACAAGTCAGTCAACTTCTCGTGAATGAACCCTTCAGGTGGCTCTTCCAGGTTCATGCACGAGAAAATATAGGTCATGATATTTTCTACCCCTTCCACCTTAACCCTAGGGTCCATGCATGTAGCGAGGCAATAAATAGATAGAACGGTGGACCAGTACTTCAAGTACTTGATTTCCATCTCTACAAACATATGGCTAATTGTCGAGTCAACTCGATACTTCTTAAAGATGCGACTAATATTACATATGCACCAGAGTGCAACACAAGTAGTGGGCGTATAAACCGACGAACACATGTTCGTCATGTCATAAAAAATCTTCTAGAATTTCACAGTCAGTGTCATCAATAATTAGTTCGTCACTCTTACTATTGACGTAGTCGGATATCACGTGTTCGTATCCAACATATGATTTTAACATCAGGTACGTGTAATTCCAACGATGTCTCACATTCGATTGAAATTTCTTCTTCTTAAGATTCGCAGACAAACAGATACTATCAAACTATTGTTATCTGCGAGAAGTACGAATATATTTTAGTGCATTACGTATATTATCTAACATGGAAGAACAGACCTTCATACCCGCTTGAACAATCTGATTAATCACGTGACACATGCATCTGACATGAAAGATCTCTCCTAATAGTGTGTTTCTAATATTCCTAATAAACATGTTGATCGCTACTCCATTATTAGATGCGTTATCGAATGTGACACTAAAAATTTTATTTTAAATATTATATTTCCTAAAGATTTTCATCATACACTCAAAAATGACCAGGTCATCATGAAGACGAAGAATCTCAGAGAATCCTAAAATTTTTTTATTTATAATCCAGTTAGAATCTACATAGTGGCTGGTGAGATATGCATAAGATGATTTATCATGACTTGTCTAGATATCGGACGTCACGAACACCACTCCACTATATCTCATAGATTCATTAATTATTTTTTGTTTTTCTAACTTATATATCTTTAATGTCATTCCTAGATGTGGACCTAGGAATCCTACGATAAGCAGGCTGAAAATATGTCTGCATGATGCGTACTACCCTTGGATCTTCCGAAAATCTGATCGGAAGACCCATCAATGTGATAAGTCTGGTCATGTCGTCCCTACCCAACTCGCTGGAATATATGAAGGGAATAAACTTTGAGACTAAACTCGATCCAGTCTCAAAAAATACAGTATCAAGTTGGGTTTACCTAGGATCTAATGAACCATATTTTTTGGTGCATAATTCGGCAAGCCTCTTAAGGTGCCTAGTCCCAAACGAACTCTTACATATTAAAAGTCTCATACAATATTTGCACTGTGTCATTTCTTTTTCCTCACCCCTAACATTTTTTTGTTTTATTATATTAAAATGAGTCCAAACTACAGAAATCCTAGTTTTTTATTTTTTAGAAGTTTGGGTTGAGACGACTGGAGAAACCAAAGTTTCAGCAGCCTCAGACCTCTGTGTAATATTTTCATTTTCTAAATTTAAATATGTTTTAGTGGTATTTGTTTTTTTTAAAAATTTTTATTATTCAGAATAGTTTTTTAGAAAATAGAAAACTGATTTTAATTTTTTCTATTTTTGATCTAGAGAGAAACTAGAGAGAGAGAAAAAAAGTTAAAAAAACTTAAAATAAATTACCCGGTAAAAGCAGTGAGGTCGGTCACATGCACGGTGCTCACAGTCAAGCTCTAAGTTCAAAACTCAAGTTGAGATTCCTGAAAATCGAAGCCCAATGCCGAAATCCCGAGAGAGAGAAGCAATATTTTTGAGAGAGAAATTAAATGATTTGAGAGAATTTATGTTTATGATAAACATAAATGTTAAAGAGATGGGGGTGAAATTTATAGATTAAAGATAATAATTTTTTTTTATTTTATAGGAGGCAGAATCATGAGGGCCGTTAGATTTTGCCCCTTAGCCGTTGGAGGCGAGATCCAACGGCTAAAAATTAAATTTTTTATTAATTTTTTTTTCCCGTGGGGGGGGGGGGGGGGAATTGGGTTGGTTCGGGCCTCGTGGGACCACGGGTCAGGTCCAATCAGACCCGACCCATGGTCTTTTTGGTGGGAGGGGCGTGGGGCGCTCGCAGGGTCGGGCTAGGGGGACACCCGACACGGGACAAACCCATGCCTGTGTGCTGTGCCACGGGCCAAACCATGCCGGGCAGGCACGGCACGGGCCAAGGCACGGCATTTTCCCGTGTCGGGCCGGCCCAGGCAAGGCCAAACCATGTCGTGCCTCATGCCGGGTCGAGCCGGCCCGGCCCGATTGACACCTCTAGCCCAGTCTTCTAAACCACCTTCAATTGAGGATCAGCCTATTCATTAATCTCGGGGTGTATCTCTTACATCTGGGAAATATGAAGAATTTCTTCACCTTATTCATGTTGGCAAATCAACCTCTATTACTTTTGTTGCCTAGACAAATAATTCATCTGGCTGGTAATAAGGATCTCTTTTTTTCCCTTAATATCACTTCAGCTTGACCTGTAATTACATTGGCTAATAAGACTCAAACCATGGCCATGGATATCGGATCATCATATCTCATACCATATTCACCTCTTACTTATGTTCTTTATGTTCCTTCTTCTCTATTTAAGATTATATCTGTCATCAAATTAATTCATAATCTTTATTGTTCGATTATCTTTTCTCTCTTCTTTCACCTTGCAGGATCAAAGTATGTAGAGGATGATTAGCATATGACATTAATCTCATGCACTTTATCATCTTAGTTCGACCTCATCTTTCACTATCTACACATCGACATATATTCCTCTTGTCATTCATAATCATCTTGGTCATCCTAGTATTTCTAATTTTTGAAAGATGATCTTAGTTTTTTATCACTAGATTATGAATCATATCAATTTAGGAAACATACTTGTGTTTCGTTCCCCAAACGCTTAGAATCTTGGACCAAGTCTCTTTTTGAACTCGTCCACACTAATATTTGGGGTCTATCCCAAACTAGGTCTACTTTAAGTTTTCATAATCTTGTTATATTTATTAATGATTTTTTCTATTGTACCTGTATATTTTTTAATAAAAAATATACTTATCTTATATAGTGATAATGCCTTTGAATATCTTTATGCCATTTTTTTTAAATCTTATCGACACAAGATTTTTCATTAATCTTCTTGTACTTACACTCCACAATAAAATAGGATGGCTGAGCACAAGAATCATCACTTAATTGAGACAGCTTACACTCTTCTCCTCCACCATAAAATTCCTCAATATTTTTGGGTGGATGCTATATTAACCTAGAGGTGTCAAATGGGCCGGCCCAGCATGGCCCAACCTAGTTTTGGGCCACCCGACCAGGCTATCGTGTCGTGCCTGGCCTGACATGGTTACTGTTTCGTGCTGGCCCTGCACGGACGCGTGGCCCAAAACCACCAGGTCCGGCCCGGTTCAAATCAGACAAAACCCTAATTTTTAAAAAAAATTAGGGTTTTGAAAGTGCGCCGCCGTGCATCTTCACCCTTATGGGGCTAGGCGAGCCTTGCCTGTCAGATATTGGCTCGTATTAACCATGTTCGGTGAGTAGTCACATGCTGTGCCCACATGCCAGCACGACACGACAGGCCAGAGCTCGGCACTGTAGCATGCCATGCCGGGCACAGGCACGGCTGAACCATGTCATGCCCGTGCCAGGCAGGGCCAGCCTGTTTGACACCTCTATATTAACCACCTGCTATTTGATCAATCGCATGCTCTCGTCTGTCCTAGGTGATCAAGTTTCTCATTCTCTTTTCTTTCCTAATCAACCCCCATTTTGTCTATATCTACATATTTTCGATTGCACTTATTTTGTCTACATCCTTACTCCTAACAAAGATGAACTTTCTACTAAGGCAACTAAGTACATCTTTCTTGGTTATTCCCAGTTTCAACATGAATACCACTACTATTCTCCTGATACAAGTCAATATTTTATGTCTAATGATATCATATTTTTTGAAAATACTTCTCTTTTCTCTACCTTGTTGCTTCCCAGTCGATTCCAAGGTCTTATCTATGTCTCTCATCCTTCCCCTTTCATCATTATCCTCAAAGTCTAGCTACTCAACCTCATCTTTTACTAATTTATATTCATCCCTATGACACCCTCCTCTCCATCGCCAATTTTGCAGTCTCCCATAGATTCTCTAATCACTATTTAGAAAGGTACTGATTTATCTTGTAATCCTCATCTTATTTATACTTTTCTATCTTATCATCATTTATCTCTATCATATTCTACTTTTATTTTCACCTTGTCTTTTTTTTTATTCTTCACATTGTCCATAAGGTCCTCTCTCATTCAAGCTGAAAATAGGCCATGTGATTGATGAAATGGCTTCTTTGCATTCTATTTGCATGTGGGACTTCATCCCCTTACTTACTAGCAAGTCCCTTGTTGGTTGATGTTGGGTTTATATGATTAAGATTGTCTAGATGATCGGGTAAATCATCTTAAGGCTCGTTTGGTTGCCAAGGGGATCACTCAGACATATGGGTCCGATTACTATGACACTTTCTCTCATGTTGCCAAGATAAGTCCTGTTCATCTTCTCTTCTCTATAACTGCTATGAGCTCTTGGCCATTATATCTATTGTACATTAAAATATGTCTTTCTCCATTACAACTTAGTTGAGGAGATATATATGAAGCGACTACCAAGATTAATTTCTTAGAGGGAATCTAGTTTAGTATGTAGGCAACAATGTTCCTTATATGGTCTAAAGTAGTCCCCTAGAGTTTAGTTTGACCATTTTAGCTCTATGGATACGTGAGTTCAGTATTACTCAAAATATATCAGACTACTTTGTATTCTATTATCATACATCATCAGGATAATGCATCTATCTGATTGTTTATGTGAATGATATTATTATAATAGATAGTGATCATGAAAGTATTCAAAAACTTAACAAGATCTCTTTAGCCACTTTCAAACAATACTTATAAAAACTCAAATACCTTTTGGAGATTGAGATAGCTCAATTAGTTTCGGTGTGGTCATGTCTCAAAGAAAATGTCTTGAGTATATTAGAGAAAACTAGTATGCTATAATATAAACTAATAAACGATCATATGAATCCAAATATCAAGCTTGTACCTAGACAGGAAAAACCTCTACAAGATTCAGAAAGATATCAATGACTAGTAAGAATAAACTGCCTCATCATCACTCGACCATTCCTATGAGTGTAGTTAATTAGTTTTTACAGTCATCATGTGATAGTCATTATTATATTTTGATCCATTCTCTGATATATCAAAGGAATACTTGGTTTATAGATACAGATTAGGCATACTTATCTATAAATAAATACTCCACTTCAGAATATTGTGTATTTATTGAAGTTACTTAATATCTTGGAAAGTAATAAACAGGATGTAGTGATTAGGTCTAATGCTAAAGCTGAGTATCGAGCTATAACTTTGACAACTTGTGAACTTATATAACTCAAACAGCTTTTTCAAAAATAATAATTTAGAAATGATAATCAAATGATGCTTGTGTATAATAATCATGCAACTCTAATAAAAATTAAAGCCCTGCTTTTCCAGGTGTATTACAGATGAAATGAAAAGCATACAAACAATAGATAAAATAACAATTTAGCCCAACAGATACAACCTCTTATGACAATTCTAATAAAAATTCTTTCAGGCAATCAACAATTAATGAAAGCCTAACAAATGTGATTCCTAAGGTAACATTACCATCATGATAAATACAATTCCATTTTCAATGGTGTTGGTGACTCACATTCAGAATAATATCACATACTAAAACTTAAGTAAAAAAAAAGGATTCAGGTGTGAGGAGTGTTTATTTGAAAATACATTTGTGACCATGGAATTCCCAAAGCTTACTTCCAAACCACACCTAGTAGATGTATCATGACCATTTTTTACTATGTTTTGACCACTCAAATTTCCATCAGTCGTCAGGCAATAATATCTTATCCAGTGTTCTGTTGCAAATTATAAAATTTATCAACTCATTTTTAATAAGCAAACCATATCAAGAAAGCATCCAAAATAAACTCAAATAGAACAAAATTATTAAATGTCTACCCATTTCACAAAATAGTTGATCTATAACAAAAAGCATTTACGGATAGAACATTTATGGCATTGACAGATGCACGCATTTCAAGGAGTTACAACACAACCATTGGACCCACAACTGACACATCTTTTATGGATTTTATTAAGAACAGAAAATTCAACAGGTCAACGAGATGATAGAATCCAAATGTTAGTCACATGTATTGTGCATATTTGGGATAAAATTGATTACGAGATGTGTATGGAACCTGTTTACCCAATGTTAGACATCCATGTTCTCCATTTGAATGCTACTTTTAAGAGGCACGTATTCGCCGAGATAGCCACCAAGCTGATCACACAAAGCATTTTTATCAATCCCCTGATGATGATAACTCTTGCAGACATAATAAAACACACTCTGCACCAACAGCCCCACTAAATTCGCCACCACTAAAACCCCAACCAAAAACCCGCCAACCACAACCCTGGTAAAAACTCCATGTCTTCCTCCCCCATGAACCACCACAGCCCCAAAAAAAATACTGATCACTCCACAGACACCTAAGTACATGAAAACAAGCATCCCAGCAGTTCGAACCTTGCCTTTAAGCAACTCGTAGCTCTTCTTCATTGCAGAAAACCCACAAACTGGCTCAAGCACACATACCACACTACCCAAATGCCACAACGCAGTTATATACAGATGAACCACTAGAAATAGCACAAAGATCACCAACAGAGACAACACCACAAGGAACGAATTTTGAATATCGATCGCAATCACCAACACAAGCAAGAACGCGAGAAACACTGAATTATACACCAGCATCAACAACGATATCCACAAAAAAGTGATGAACATCCGCTTAAATACTGGCGGTATCGCGGAGATAGTGGACGAGAAAGACACGGCCTTAGACGTATAAATAGATGCAACAGTGAAAACCACAGCAGCGGTAGAGAGGAGAGAAAAGGCAAAGAGGAAGATTAGGTAACAGAACTGGAAGACCAACAGTATAGACCAACTATGGCGGGTTTGGTTTTGGTCGAGAGACTGGTTGTCCAGATGGGATAAGAGGGGGTGAGTGAAAAGAGAGTGGACTAAGATGGCAAACGAGAGAGGGAAGATTAAGATTAAGGTTATGAGATAGAAAGTTTTGGGGGCCCTTTTTGGGATTGAGATTGATTCTTTTATTATGTTTGGGATAGTAAGCAATTGAAGTTCTTCTTGTAGTAGATCCATGCAGAGTTTTTGTTATCCACAGAACTGGAGAAATGTTAATGGAATCGAAAAGAGATGAAGAAATGTTAATGGAAGCGAAAAGAGACGGAGAAATGTTTATGGAATAGAATAGAGACGGAGAAATGTTTGTGGAATCGAATAGAGACGGAGAAATGTTTGTGGAATCGAATAGAGACGGAGAATTGTTTAATGAATCGAATAGAGACGGAGAATTGTTTATTGAATTGAAAAGAAACAGAAAAATGTTTATGGAATCGACAAGAGAGGAGAAATGTTTATGGAATCGACAAGAGAGGAGAAATGTTTATGGAATCGACAAGAGAGGAGAAATGTGTATGGAATCGAAATGAGAGGAGAAATGTCTATGGAATCGAAATGAGAGGAGAAATGTCTATGGAATCGAAATGAGAGGAGAAATGTCTATGGAATCGAAATGAGAGGAGAAATGTCTATGGAATCGAAATGAGAGGAGAAATGTCTATGGAGTATGGAATCGAAATGAGAGGAGAAATGTCTATGGAGTATGGAATCGAAATGAGAGGAGAAATGTCTATGGAGTATGGAATCGAAATGAGAGGAGAAATTTTATGGAATCAAAGTGAGGAGAACGCTCAAAAAGGCTGCAGATAAACGATAACAGAACAGCAGGTTGAGTTGTGATTCTAGTGCAAAAGAGCGCTCAATGGATAAATTGTGTTTGGTGCACTCCCCCAACTATTAAAAAAAAAATAACCTAATTCTTCATTAAATCTCCAACCTAAAATTTAGTGCAAACTAATTAATTTGCATTCACAACTCGCCTTCTCCCATCGGCCCTGCGCCCTCTCCCATCGGCCCTGCGCCCTCTCCCATCGGCCCTGCGCCCTCTCCCATGTCTCATCGCCCCTCTCCATTATCCCCGCGCCCATTAGCCCTTCTCAAACATCTTTACTCATACAATAGTGACGGGAATTTTGGAAAGCCATAATTTTCTTCCTTCGAAGATACTAGAATACAACAAAACGATGCTTGCATTCTAAATTATAGCTTCTTCGATTCTTCCTTACACCTTATTCATTTCATCAAGTGGCAAAGTACGTATACAAACATATCCTAAATTACATATCATATCCCCACTAAAAATTCATCCATATGCGAATGTATGGATGCATATAATATATAAACACATCTTCTTCCTTACATCCATACACATATTCTGTGCATTTGTAATTTTATTTATATATTCACATTATATCTAAATTTTCAAAAAAGTGTGTCAATATATTTACTATATGCATGCATGTGTGTGTGTGTAATAAAATGTCGAAAAAATTATTTGATTTTGAAAATTTAATTAAACTAAATTATTATAAATCATTAATATTGAAAGCAGACATATATATATATATATTTATTTATTTATTTTTATTTACTTATTTATATACACATGCACTAATATATGTGTGTGTGCATACATATATGTGTATGTGTGTGTGCGTGTGTATAAAAAAATCCTAAAAACACTTGGATTTTGAAAATTTATTTAAACTAAAATATTATAAATCATGTATATTAAAAACAATTATATATGTGTGTGTGTCAAACGGGTTGGACTGGCTCAGGCCCGAGCATAGCCCGGGCCAGTGCAACATGCTACAGTGTCGTGCCCCAACCAGTTGTGCCATGCCAGGCACGTGGGCACCGCACGTGTGACCACGCACCGAACATGGTCAATACGAGCTGACGCCTGAAAGGCGAGGCTTGCCGAGCCTCGAAAGGGTGAAGACACAGAATGAGGGGGGGGGGGGGGGGGGGCACGGTGGTGCGTTACCAAAACTCTAATTTTTTTTAAAAAAATTAGGGTTTTCTTCGACCCAAACTAGGCTAAGCCCAGTAGTTTTCTAGCCATGGGCCCATGCTGGGCTAGACCTCCACAGTAATCGTGCTGGGCTAGGCACGGCATGGTTACAGTACGGTGTCATGTCTGACCCGCACGGTAGCCTAGTTGGGTGGCCATAAATCCGAGCCTGACCTATTTGATGCCTCTATATTTATACACACACACACACACACACATATTATTATAAATTGTTTATATTATATATATATATATATATATGTATGTGTATGTGTATGTATGTATGTATGTAAATATGTGTGTGTGTGTGTGTGTGTGTGTGTATACATATATAGATCCAAGTATATATTATGTGCATTTATATACATGCCTATATTGATGTATCTTAAACAATATTTATGTATATATTGATGCATAGTCAATAGTGTATACATATGTACACGTATTAAGTTGTGTATGTAAATTATTGATCAAGTAAATATGTAATTTTGACTTATGTTAAATATTGTAATATTTTTCTTAACTATTTTTGATAATTCTTAATTGACATGACTAACATTGAATCCATGAAAATTATAGATATCTTTTACGTATTGAAAGAAAATGGATTGTGAGATGTTTTGCTTCGTTCATGAAGGTGCAGATTTGATTAAAAATAATGATGGGTCAGTTGAATATAAAGATGGTCGTACGAAATCTATTGTTCGTCATCACGACATCACATTTCACTGACTTATTAATCAGATATTTATTAAAATGAGCATGAAGTTAAATTCATTCGGCATTTATTTCACTATGAAATTTGATCTTTCTTGTATGCTGCCACTTAAAGATGATTCTTCCATAGCAAAGATGTTGCATTTTAATGAGATGTATTATCGCATTTATCTGACCCCAATTACTACTGTGAATAAAAAATTCTTTCACATAACAAGGTACTATGTTATATAATTTCATTAATGTCATAACAAATATTTGATGTTATATACATAAATTTTTTATTTATTTAAATCATCTAATTTTCATTTGTATACACCCCAATTGGTCTTTAATCTACACATAGTGAAAGTGCATGTGTAATTGCATCTACACATAGGAAATCTGATTCGTTTATTAATTATCATGGTTTTTCATCAAGATGTGCTAAAGTTAATGGTTTTATGCTTGAAGTAACTCAATATGATAAAACTATTATGGGGCCGGGGCAAATATTTTCTAGTATAAGTAAATTTTATGATGCAGTTTACTTAATGTCTTTAGCTAGAAGATTTATATATAAATTTAAGACGTTGCCTAAGACACATGATTATGATATGCAATATAAGTGATTGTTTATGGAAAATTACTTGTCAAGCAATTGGAAATTCTAAAATTGTTCTTATGCATACTATCAATAATACTCATAATCACTCTTTGGATGATATTATTGCTTCTATGCTTGTTGTCTGACCTAATAGATCAATAGTTACTATTGATAAAATTATCCAATATTTCATTAATATTACAGTTGTTCTATTTTATTTAATAAATAGAAGTTCCAATTGATAATATTAATATTGATATTTGTTTTTATTAATAACAGTGGTATTTTGTTCTATTGTAATATTAATTAATATTGATAATTTTATTTAATAAATCCTTAATATTATTATGTTTTTCTATTTATAAATTATTGTTGTGGGTTCTATTTTTATAACAGTGGTATCAATTGGAACTTTTGTGGTTAATGCATGTCTAGTAAAGTTCTATCAAAAGGACGAGAGCCTCAAGATCTGTGATTTTTAAGAGGGTATCTCACCCCTCCACTTACCTAGAAACTTTTTTGGCATATTAATACAAATAGTTATTATTATTTTTGGTTATTATTCACTATAAAAGTGAAATAAATAACAGCAAATTTTGAAGTAGAAAAATTCAAGCGAAATAATTTTTCATTATGGAAAGTGAAAATTAAGATAATTTTGAGGAATGATAATTACATAGATGCAATTGGAAAAAGGCCCACAAGGATTCCTAAAGATAATTGGAATGAGATGGATGATAATGTGATTGCTAATCTACATTTAGTACTAACTAATGAAATATTGTAGAGTATGATAGAAAAGAATACAACAAAAGAAATTTAAGATACTCTCACAAGATCATATGAGACAAAGTCACTCCACAACAAGATATTCTTAAAGAGAAGACTTTACACTCTTGATTTGAATGATAGAATCTATTATAGTAATTGATCATATCAACACTTTGGATACTCTATTTTTTCAACTTATTATGTTGGGTCATAAAATAGAAGAAGTTGAATATGTTGAGATTTTATTTCAAAGTCTACTTGGTTTATATGATCAACTCATCATCAATATGATGAACAGTATTCTAATGGATAGTTTAATATTCAATGATATTGTCTCTTCCATATTAGAAAAAGAAAGTAGATGTAAAAACAAGCAGGATAAATATGAAAATGCATAGCAAGTAGAAGTCTTGATGGTGATATGAGAGATATCAATGGAACATGACCCAAGTGAGAGTCAAAATTATGGTGGATCAAAATCAAGAAGTAAAAAAAATATTAAGTGCTATAACTATGGAAAGAAAGAGTACTTCATATGAGATTATTAATTTAAGAAAAAGAATGGGGATGATAAGTTATCAAATACTCAAAGAAATGTTACAAGTACCAATAATGATGGCAACATCTTATACAATAAGGTGACAATAATAGTTGAAGTAGTAAATAGTTTGGTAATATGTGGTTGCTAGAGTTAGGAGCTTTGTGACACATTTACATCTCGAAGAGATTGGTTTCAAAAACATGAACCAATCTCATGAGGTTCTGTACACATGGGTGATAATCAAGCTTTGAAGATTGTTTGTATCAATACTATCAAAATAAAAATGTTTGATGGTATGGTTTGTACCATTCAAGAGGTATGATATATGATGGACTTGAAGAAAAATATATTATCTCTAGGGGAGATAGATAATCTTGGGTGTAAAACTCATATTAAGAATGAGATGATAAATATTATTAGAGGTGCACTTATGGTCATGAAAGAAGAAAATATTAACAAAAATTTATTCACACTCAAAGGAGAAATTGTAAAGGAAGTTGATGCATGTATTGTATCAATTAGCAAATGAGAATAATCAAAGATGACGTGGCATCACAAACTAGGCCACATGTTAGAACAAGGTTTTAAGATTTTCTCTGACAAAAAATTACTTCCATGGCTCAAATTGATAATTTTATCTTTTTGTAAATATTATGTTACAAGTAAGAAAAATAAATTATTATTTAGTATATCAATTATAAAAAGTAAATACATTCTAGACTTGATGTATTTTAATATATTGAAATTACTAGAAATATCCAAAGGAGAAGCAAAATATTTTTTATCTTTCATTGATGATTACTTAAGGAGTTGTTGGGTATATTCAATCAAGAAGAAGTCATATATGTTTCTTATTTTAAAGATTTTAAATCATGGGTAGAATTAGAATCCAAGAAAAAGATTAAGTGTTTTCGAAACGATAATGAAAGAGAATATATAGATGACCAGTTCCTTATTCTTTATAAGCAAGAAGGTATTAAATAATAGTTTACAGTCACATACACATCACAACAAAATAGAGTAGAAGAATGGTTGAAATAGAACTCTTGTAGAATGGATGAGAGTAATGTCAAAGACTACTAGTCTACCTAATTTTTTTGGGTAAAAGAAGCTAGTAATGTATGTTATATGATAAATCGATCGCCATCAATTATAATTGATTTGAAGATGCCAATGGAGATGTGGATTGGTAAGTAAGTAGATTACTCTACTTTATACTTTTTTGGATGTCCTACATATGTGATTTACAAAACCCAAGAAAGAACAAAGTTGAATCTAAAAACTATAAAATGTATATTCTTAGGCATGTTATAGAAGTGAAGGGGTATCGTCTATAAGATCCAACTACCCATAAGATAATTATAAGTAGAGATATAATCTTTGTAGAAAATCATCTATAAAGAATTGATGATAATGATCACAAGTTGCAAGAAGCTTCAAAAATTACCACTATACAAGTAGAAAATAATCATAGATAAGATATTTCAATATCAATTGAGGAAGAACATTATGAAGTACAAGAGCAAGTTGAGTTTAAGGGTCTAGATATTAGTCAGTGAACACATGATAGAAGGCCATTAGCTTGATACTTGGAGTATGTTATGGAGAGAAATATTACATATTATCTTTTAAAAGAGGATAGAGAACCATCAACATTTCATGAAGCTTCTAATAATTCAGATGCATCTCTGTGGATGATAGTAATAGAGGAATAAATAAAAGCTCTACACAAGAACAAGACTTGGAAGCTAGTAACATTACCACTAGGAAGAAAAACCATTGGTAATAAATGAGTTTACAAAATCAAATATGATTGTAATAATAAGTAGAGTGATATCATACAAGATTGGTGGTAAAAGTATATGCTCAAAAAGAAGACATTGACTTCAATGAGATTTTTTTCTCAGTGGTTTGTCTTCTAACAATCAGAGTAGTAATGACTCTGTGTGTTATATTTGATTTATATTTAGAATAGTTAGATGTAAAACCTATATTTCTTTATGGAGAAATTGAAGAATAAATTTATATGTTCCAACTAGAAGAATTTTCCAAAATAGATAAGGAGAACTTTGTATGTAAGTCAAACAAATCTCTATATGGTCTAAAATAAACACTGAGGTGTTGGTATAAAAATTTCGATTCCTCTATTATTAGCCTTGAGTACTATAGACTTAGTTTAGACTATTGTACGTACTACAAGAAGTTTGTGGATGAAAATAAATTCATCATTTTATTATTATACATGGATGACATATTGGTAGTAGGTACTAACAACTATCAAATTTAAGAATTGAAGGAATAATTGGCTAGGAAGTTTGATATGATGAACATGGGACTAGCAATCAAGATTCTAGAGATGTAGATTTACCATGATAGAAATAACAGGAAGATTTAGCTTTCTCAAGAAAACTACTTTAACAAGATTCTGTGATACTTCAACTTGCAAGGCAAACTAATTTCAATCAAATTCCATGTTAATTTTAAATTATCCTCAAGAATGTATTTCTACTCAAAATAAAAGAGAAGGAAGATGTCTTAAGTACTTTATGCATCAACAATAAGAAATAAAATATATGTAATGATTTGTATGAGACTAGATATTACACAAGTAGTATGAGTGGTTAGTCGATTCACAACAAATATTAGCATAGAATATTAGAGTACTATAAAGATGATTCTCAAATATATAAGAAGAACCTCAAATGATGCATTATGCATGAATGTTCAGATCTTATTTTTTTAGAGGCTATGTTGATGCAAACTATGCTGAGGCCATTAATAATAGGAGTCTACCACAGACTATGTTTTTAATCTTGCCGGAGGAATTATAAGTTGTGTTTCATAGTCATAGTCTATTGTGTCTACTTATTTGATAGAAGAAGAGTATGTTGTAGCTACATAAGCTAATAAAGAGGCAATCTAGTTGCAGATGTTATTGGAAAAGCTTGGACACAAACAAAATAAAATTACATTTATATTGTAATAGTCAGAGTGCTCCACCCTTAGTAAAAAATCTAGTATTTTACTTGAAAATAAAACATACCAAAGTACAATATTATTTTGTACGAGAGAAAGTTGTAGATGGAAGTAAGATATACAAAAGATTCATAATAATGAGAACATAGCGGATGTTTTAACCAAAGTGATTAATACTAATAAGTTTGAATGGTATAGAACTTCATGTAGCTTAGCAAGAACGTAAGAAAGCATAGATAAGTGATAAACGTTATTTTCACGTGGGAAAATATTATATTAATAAGGGTAGTGAAACATCACCTTGCCCACATTGGAAATCCATTTGGGATTTCTAAAATTTCTTTTATAATGGATGTCCCCCCTCCTTGTAATATTTCTCAATCCCAATTCCCCCTTATCTTGTATTTCATTTACTATATTATTTATTTTATTATCTTAAGGATTGAATTTTCTATTTTCAAATTATTGTCATGTGTTCTTTTTTTATAATAATTTTATTAAATACAAACCACATTTAAATTAGAGGCAATGATTGCAATACTTTTTTTGGACTCATAAGTCATAAGTGATATCTAATAAGACATTATGACTACCCAAGTTATATGAATATCCAACATAACTTAATCCATCATTAATCTTAGAGTTTATTCATCACGTGATATCTTGATTAAACTTAAAGAATGTATTAACTCAAACTTATATATTCAATCTTATTTCTCAATCTAAAGAAAACTGATAAAATCAATAATATTAATACTTGTTATTTATTTATTTGAGCATGAACATGTATTTTTAGTCTCATTTATCATGGGGCTAGAGATATCCCTCCTAAAAAGAGGGAAAAATTTCATCTATACCTAATCATTGTTTGTGTAATCACACTACTACTAATGATATTAGGTTTTGTCAAAATATCAAGAACTACTTATACTATTTAATTCATGTAGTATTCTCATAGTAGGTTAGTTTTATATATTGTTCTAAAACATATATCTGAGCTGACTTGATATCATGTATTCATGATTATTAAATAATAATAATCAATGAGAATTCATATTAGTCTTAATTCATTATTATTCTACTGACAATGAGCAACCAATAACTTATTAAATTATACACTTTTAAGCTTTAAGATTTTACATTCAAATCATATACTATATAGTCATAAGTAGCACCATATATTCATAGAATTAATTATCAGTAAAATGTTAATAAAATGTCTCTTATTTAATAAAATAAAAAATATAAAATAATTATATCATTAGTCTAAGACATATCACTAATAGCAAAATGCTATTGTATCCAAAATTGTGTATAAAATGTCCACTAAAATCTTGAAAACACTAGATTAGAATGTTGAAGGCTTGAAATTACATTGAATAGGTAGAAATCCTTACAAAATTTTACTAATTACTTAAAAGACATCATAATTATTCTTTTTTATTTAACATCTAGACCTATGCAAAACATTACATAGTGCTGCAAAGAAGTAGCCAAGAAGGAGATTACTTTTTCCTAATACAATATGTAGATCTCAATGAATTTTTAGAGTGTCCTAAAAAATCACTATCTTCTATAAAAACTTGTATTCTTGTACCCCATAAGAATTAACTTTTTGTTATGTAATTATAATATCTACTTGAAGGATAATACAAAGCATGTTTGAAAACCACAGATAAAGGTCAATGCACACATAAAAAATATGATGAGAACATAAGTTATGAAGCTCTTGCAAGCAAATATTATCTATCTACTCAATCTTGGATAGCACTTTGGAAACCCCCACCCAAGTGATACTCAAAAATTGGAATACAAATTGAAATATATACAGATCGTGATGCCCATTCTATTATATTGACAATTTGGTGGAAAATATACATTAATTACTAATGATTGAATGAGATTACAAGAAAAGATTATTTTTCTCTCATTTATTAATCAAATATTTCAATGAATATTAGAACATATGTACCTTTTATTTTTTGGATGGATGCTCCTATTATTCCCAAATTGAGATTCCATTTGAGAATCAAGAAATGATGACATTTACTTATTCCTTTGGTATTAATGAAAGATGCCCTTTGTCCTATGCAATGCATATCCAATGTTCCAGAGATGCATGCTTACCATCTTTAGTAATATTGTGGAGCGAATGAGTGAAATTTTTCTCAATGATTTAATCATGAATAGTGATGCTTATGATGATATCTAACTTGGAGTAAGGTTTAAATATGTTTATCAAAAGTAACGGTCTTAACTAGGGATAATGTCACTTTATTATTGAATAAGGTATTGTCCTTGGTCACTGATATCCAAAACAAGATTTAAGATAATTCCTTGGACATGATTGTTTATACTAAAGATTCATCAAAGACTCCTTTTATTTAAAAAAAAAATTATTGGGTGAAATGCTCATTAAGAATATGACATTAGTCTAGAATGAAAAATGCAAAAAAAAGAGATTTGACTCCTCCAAAAAGCTATTGACCAATGCCCATATTGTTAGAATGAAAATTGGGACCTCTCATATGAAATCATGTGTGATACAAGTGATATGGTATTTGGGATAGTTCTCAGTCAAATAAAGAGTAATAGGCTATATGTTATATGTTATGCAAGCAAGCACCGAATGGAAGGTCAAAAAATTATTCTATGTTATATGTCATGCAACATATATGTTATATGTTATATAAAAACATGAGCTTTTCTCATGGTGCATGCATTAAAATATGTATACCCTATGTTATTAGATCTTTTATTATTGCACACATGAATCATGTGACTTTAAAGTACCTTTAAAGCAACAAGATTCCAAGGTAAGATTGATATGCTGGTTACTTTTACTAAAAGAGTTTCAAATGGAAATCAATAATAAAAGAGGGGTAAAAAATATGGTGTCATAGATCTTTTGTCAATTATCTTTACCAAATAGTTTCTATATGAGCATCTTATGATTGTAGAAGCAACTTGTAATGGAAAAGGTACGTGTGATAATTGTCAATGAATTGCTAAGTCAACAAAAAGAAATTAATTACTTCTAAATACACTTTTGGTGGTTGAAATACTTGATGCTTGTGAGATAAACTTCATGGTGTGTATCCTCGACTAATCTAACTGAATGTTTATCTTGATAGGCGTGGATTACATTTTCAAAAGGCTAAATCAATTCATTGTAAGCAAAAAAAAAATCACGAAATGTTAGATTAAAATTTTCAAAACAAAAATAATTGCATGTTCTGGGGTACTAAAGACAATTTTTTGTGATTGGGGGGGTGGAGTGTGCGGTGTCACTTATACAACAAGGCCACCAAGAATAGCAATACCAAATGTGGTGTAAAACACAAAATATGTTCTACCAACCATTTAGAAACTATTGGACAAGTAGAGTATAACCAACTTGGAAATAAAAATTATACTTATAAAGGTAGTGCAAACTAAGCAAAATAATTTGTTAATGATGCCCTAAAACTCTCTCTGGGCTTTGTGGATAACCTTAAAAATGATATCATGATTGTCTTCTTATTAGTTAGGGTATATTTGATAAACTAAAAAAATTAAGTGCTAAAAAATAAATATTGAAAAAATTAAGTGCTGAATTTTATAAGTATTGAATTTATATTGTAAAACTATTTGATAAGTTACTGATACTTGATTACTAAAGATAAATATATTGTTTGATAACTATAAATTCATAATACTGAAAATTATATATTTTACATATTTACCCTTATTATCATTGTATTTGTATTATATATTATCCAAAATAAATAGAATTTCTAATAATATTTTATTTTTCACTACAATTATTAATTATTATTTAAAATAAAATTACTAGAAACATATCCATAAATAAATCATAATATCCAAAAAAAAAGACATAAATATTTTTAAAAAATAATGAATATAATCTAATCTTTTTAAAACTATCCAAACTTATAATATAAAAACAAAAATTAATAACAACTAGTTAATTTGCTATTTCCTCTCTTAAATTAATCTTGAAATATGGTTAGAGTTAGGATTTAAGGAGGCAGAGAAATGAGGAGGAGGAGACAGATTCACAAACTGAATTGTAGCGTGAATAAGAAAAAAAAAAGAAAAAAAAAGACAATTTTTTATTTAAAATTTGTTGAAAAAATTTTCTATTCAACGATAAGTAGGCATCAACCTACTTAATATTTTCAATAGTTTTTTATTTAAAATTTTTAATTAAGAGATTCCTAAAATTTTTTATCAAACAGGCCCTAAGTTGAAGAAATGACATGATCACTTTCTACTACAAATAAAATTGAAAATTAGGCCAAAAGTCCAACTGCACAACTCAAATTAGTTTTTTGTGGGCAAGTTCAGGTCTAGATGGATTGAATCTTATATAGTGTAATACTTATTTTTCAATATGGTCATGTAGATCTCTAAAATAAAATAATAATGTTGTCTTTTAAGTTAACTAGCATCACCTTCGGGCCTAATTGGGCTCAAGGGGTTTATACATGTTATAAAAAAAATAATTAGCATCGTCTTAAGCTATTTGTGGAGCAATCTATGAAAGAAAAAAAAATTTAACAATGCTTTTTTGCTAGCTTGTTCATCTCAATGTTTTTTCATTTTTTTTATTATATATGATTCCCTGGACACTATTGCAAACACAAAAAAGATGAAAATAAAGAGAAAATTGGAAGGAATTGATGCACCATGAAAACATTATATAAATGTCAATTTATTTGCTTTCTATTGACTATATAAAATATATTGGAACCAGAAGATTCTTAAAAAGAATGACATTTTCTTTGCAAAAATTCACATAGTCTCCTAAAAGACGGGTTAGGAAAATGATAAAAAATCTGTCAACATTTGTGCGTGATATGTGTATTTCCACAATGTATGGTGAAATCTTTTTTTCTAAAATGTTTTATAGATGTTCAGTATGCCACTATTTTGTGGATAAAGAAACACCTTTTTGGACATTAAGGAGATGCCACCTATATTTTAGGTGCAAAAAACTATAGAGATATATCAATGAGATTTTTGGCCTAAGTCAAAGTAGATGCAAATATAACATGCTAAAGGGTTTAGCATGGAAGAATGAAAAAATATATACATACCATTGTATCATGAAACAATTCTTCCAAATAATAAGTGACATTTCACACAAGAAGAAAGGAACAATTCTTCCAAACATCCTTAATATATGTTTCTTCTATTGGACCAATTATTTACATTATGTTATGTACTTGCCTTGATATCTCATATGCATTGAGCATGCTAAAAAAATACTAAGTAGATCCTAATGCGAATCATTCGATGACTTTCTAGAATAGCCTTAAAGACATAAAAATGATTAAGGATGCATTATTAGTATATGAATGTGGCAAAGACATTTGTGAAAAAGGTCAAACATGTTAGTAATAGTGTTCTAGGCCTATCGTATGTATATGGTATTTTGATTATTTGTGAGAATTAATTATTATTATGATTTGCATGTTTATTATATACAATATCCTTGAATAATATTTTAATTGTTCTAAATATCCATAATCAGTTATTGTTATGTAAATAACAATGAATTAAGATTAGTATAAAGTTTGATTAATATTCAAGAGATGAATATGTGTATGAGATACAAATCAAATTTATATCTATTTGTTAAGAACAAATATTGGACATACCCATCTTGAGATTAATACATGGATCAAAGTCATAAGTTAATCTCTAATAGTTATGTTATTAATTCCTTTGACCTGAAATTGCTATAGATCTCAACATAAGGAATATTGTGTTTTGATATAATCAAACATTATCTTTAATTAGATGACTATAAAGGTTATACTTAAACATAATAAGAATTATGTAGTGAAATATGAGCGATTAAGATGGAATTATCCCTCTTAATATAAGAGAGATATCTCTTGGTCTCCTCAATAATTGAGACTGAGAAATGCATGATCATGCTCAAATGAATTATTTGAGATCAATATCATTTGTTTAGTCAGTCTAATTAGGTCTCAAGTAATCAAAGATAGAATGATATAAGACTGATTTTGTCTATGTCTTATATTCTATCAAGATATCATGAGACAAAAAAATTATATCATTAACTATATTAAAATTGTCTCGGATCATGAGCTTTTCATTTAACTTGGGTAGTCATAATGTCTTACTAGAGATGACTTATGAATTGTAGGATCAAAATGTGATTTAGGCCTACTACTAATGTTAATTGAACCTAATGGGTCATACATTAAGAATGAATAATAATGGTTATAGCTTTTCACTCTCTGTAGTAATTTAAAATGATGAGATTATTTTAAATCACAAATAAAAATTAGTTATTATTTAAATTTGAATTTAATTTTGAGAAAGTATAAATTTGTGATTAAATAAATAATTATTTTTGTTACATTGAACATGAGTTTTATGAATAAATTCATTAAAAAAAAGAGGTTTAATGATTTAAATTTAAGTTATTATTATTTAAAAGTGTTTTAAATATATAATTAAATTTATTTATGACTAAAATCTTATCAGATTTATATATAAATATGTGAGACATATTTGATGCAATTAGTCATTTTTTATAAAACAGAGAGAAATCATTTTGTTTTGAGAAGATGAATCTGAATTAGCATTCAACAAGATCATTCATTATTTGTTCGTGTGTGGATACTTGTAGAGGGTGATTGTTTTTTTAGAAATGCAACACCATTGAAGATCCAAATAAACCAAGACGTGCACTTGAAGGCTTGAGGAATCGATCTACAAGAGGTAAGTTTCATTTACCTTTCCTTCATATTTTTATGAAATGCATGTAATCCTTGGTGTGTTAATGTATAAAAATTTTAAATTTCAATGTGTTTGTGTTCCAATTAGATTGGATATTATGTCAGAAACCCCAACAAAATAGATGCTATCTTCTAAACAAATAATGATCATTTTTATCAAGATTTGGCTATGTTTTTTGCTTAAATAGAGGTGTTGTAATCTAGAATTATTCAAGATAAATAAAATATTTGCCAATCATATAGAAGATAAGTATATTAATACTATTCAAGTATCAAAAGAGGCAGTTTAGATTAGGTAGTTTATATCTAAACTTGGGTTAGTTCACATTATCATGTATTAAATACAAATATATTGTAACAATAATCGAGAAATTACATAAGCTAAATAACCTAGATCTCACTAGGAATCCAAACATATACTTCATTGATTCCACCTAATTTGAGATATTAACTATAGAAGATACATAAAGATATGCAAGGGATATGCAAGGTATCAAGTGATGATAACATCTTTGTTCCACTGATGAAACTTCTGGCATAATATAAACATGATCATCTTATTAGATCACCTAGTATTCAATACATGAGTGATTAATCTTAATGAAACTCAGAGATTGTTGAAGTATGCCCATAAGATTGATCAATATATGATTATAAAGCACATATTTATCATCTTTCTTAACAACTTCATCATATTTAATAACTATCATTAAATTACTTGAATAGTTATTTAATTTTCATATTATTCTTAAATTGTCTCAAATTAAATATTATTATGGATAGGGATAGTAATAATATATATATAACTTAAATGTATTTTAACTTTGATAAGATTATCAAGGATATAAAATACCAAATAAACACATGGTTGCATGTTACATAATATGTGTTGGGATGAACCACGATGAGGATTCCATATGGATTATTGTGTGAATTCATTTGTCTCATAGCGATAATTATATAAGAGATCCTTGGACTTGAGATCATCATAATTTTCTTTATGACAAGTTATTTACTTTAACACGACCAAATATCATATGAAATATGAATATGAGTGTTCAAGATAAGATTTATTTATCCTAAACAATATGAAAGATATCTTGGCCCCCTTAGTATAATGAAATTGAAGATGCATATTCATGATCATATGAGTCAATATGTAATATTGAGCTTATTTGGTTTGAAATTCTACTTAGTTATAAAGAAATTAAGAATTACCCTATACAAATGTGCTATATTTTTGTTTTTTATAATTATTTTCATATCTGCATAATATGAATAACTATATCAATTCTTCTTACAATAATACTTCAGTGTTCATTTTATTCTAAAAATGTCAAACTGAGTTTAATTGTAGATAGGGATAATAATAATTATAGTGATAAAGATCCTTGGACTTCAAATTATCTTGATTTCCTATATGAAAAGTTATTTACTTTAACATAGTCAAATTTCATATGTAATATGGTGAGTTATAAAGAATGTCATTGTGTATAACACAAGTCATTGAGAATAATATGAGTGATCTAGATAAAATTTATCCTCCTATATAACAAGAAATATATCTTGATCCCCTTGATATAGCGAAACAAAAGATGTATGGTCATGCTTAAATTAGTCGATATATGATATAAAACTTATTTGATTTGATAGTCTACTTAGTTTTGAAGAAATTACAGATTAGACTACACAAGTGTGACACATTTCATGACTAGTGTCCAATCTAGATATTGAGGACAAAGTGATTAAACTACATAATAATATTATCACTAATAGGTGATGTGCAACCATAAAACTTTATTAACTTGGGTTACAATGATATATTACTAGATATTGCTCATTCATTATAGAATTTTAAAGTTATGATATTACTACTAACATTATAATTTTTTTTGGTTCACACTCATACACTAATATATATATATATATATATTAAAAGGAAATATACAATGCTCATATTAGGATTGCTCGAATATGTCAAATTAGTATTATTAGTATATGGAATGCTTGAATTAAGAATTTTCATAATTCTATTATGAGTTCTATATCTCTTCATTCATTTCTTTCTATGTTATCCAAAAAAATCCTAACTCACTTTTGGTTATAGGCTATAACCACAACCAAAGGTAATTCCAAACATATTTGTAAAATGATAATAGCATCATTCCGAGTGGTAGAAAGGATTACAATATATGTAGATCTAGAAGGGGTTGTGTCTAGTTCATATTCAAATTAGTTTTCAAATCAATATAAAATTTGCTTCTCAAATGTTAGCTTAGTTTTTGTTTTGCATAGATTCTGTGCTAGGGATTTATTTCTATTGATTATTTGTTATTTTTAATGCATATATGGTAGAAATCAATTTAAACAATAACACCCAATTCAAGGTAATATACTTTGTTGAGATTACCATTACCTAAATGAGGTATTTTATGAAATCCATGCATTTTAGAACAATGCACACACCAAGCTTCCCATGTTGTTGTGCATGTTATGTTTTTGAGAAGTGTTTATGGTTTCTCAATCCTTTCACTATCCTTAGGTTGAGGTTGATTTTTTCTGGAACTATGTCTTCTAAAGTACATCCTTGGCCCACACATATATTTTTTCTGATATTGATAGTCGAGGAGGAGTGTTGAATGTCGAGATTTTCAATAGACCTTAAAATCTCTCTTGACACTCCTACCAATTTATTGTTACATAATCTTTATTTTTCTCCTACGACTAGTGAAATGGTATAGAATTATTCTAAAGCAACGTAAATGCTAGTGGAATATAATGAGAAGACTTTAACCTTGTGTTTTGGTTTGTATTGAGAAGATTAAAAATCTTCTCATGTCAGCATGTTCTTTAACGAAATGGAGAGATATTGGAAGTTAGTTTATATTGCAATTGCTTTAAGATTCTCTCTTGCATATTTTTTCATCATTGTGTAATTCTACTTATGTTAAATGGTTGTAGAAAGTTATCATTTATGTACTACCCTTTCGATGGTTACTCTCCAATATCTTGAAATTCTATGGATTACACAACA
>JAREIK010001488.1:3323140-3328140 GCA_029783825.1 Sapria himalayana | reverse complement strand
GAGATCAAATAGAAGTATACAAAAAAAAATTTAAATTTTGAAAATGGCTTTGTGAATAAAAAAGGTAAAATTTGGGTATTATGGAAAAATATGTTAAATATAAAAATCTTAAAACAAACTGATCAATATATTAACTTTTGCCTAAATCAAGAGGAAAATGAAATAATTACAGTTATCTATGCTAAAAACAAAAGAGAAGATAGGAAAGTATTATGGGAGGAAATGGAAAAAATGGCTTTAGAAAATAAACCATGGATTATTAGTGGTGATTTTAACATTGTTAGAAGTTTGAAAGAAAAAAAGGGGGGCAGATCTCCGAACAAGAGTGTTGTTTCACAATTTAACGATATTATAAATAAAACCAACCTAATGGAGGCTAATTTTTTAGACTCTCAATTTACTTGGTGTAATAACTGGAAAAACAAGGGCACTATATGGGCCAGATTAGTTAGAGTGCTATATAATTATAAATGGTTAGAACAATTTGGTTCTATCAAAGTGAAACATCTAAATAGGATATGCTCCGATCATAGTCCACTATTGATCTCAATTAAAAATTTAGCTTTCTCAAGTAGCTTCTTTAGATTTAAAAATGCTTGGTGTTTACATCATGATTTTTTAAATATTGTAAAGGAATCATGGAGAATAGAAGTTCTTGGAAATCCTGTTCAAATCTTAAATAATAAGTTAAAAAGATTAAAAGAGGTACTAAAAAAATGGAACAAGGAAGAATTTGGGAATATAAATAAAAATATAAAGCTAGCAGAGGATTTAGTCTTAGAAAAAGAGCTACAGTATGAAAATAACCAAAACGCAAATGTAAGAAGCACATTAAATAAAGCACAAGTTGAATTAAAACTGAAACTCTTAATGGAAGAAGTTTTTTGGAAACAAAAAGCTAAAATAAAATGGCTTAAAGAAGGAGATAAAAATACTAAATATTTTCAAAGAATAACTAAAGTTAAAAATCTGAAACATAGAATCATGGGCATAAAAAATGATAAAAATGTTTGGGTGGATAAAGAGATAGATATACAACAATATTTTACTAAGCTTTTTGAAAATCAATTATGTGGTAAAAGTAATCTTACAGGGAATACACTTATACAAAATATAGAAAATAAAATTAATTTAGAAGATAATAATATGTTAATAAAATTTCCAGAAGAAGAAGAAATTAAAATAGCCATTTTTAGCATGAATAAGAATAGTGCAGTGGGTCCGGATGGATGGAATAATAATTTTTATCAAAAATGTTGGCACATAATAAAAGAAGATTTAATAAAAGCAGTAATTAGCATTTTTTGTGGGGCTGAAATAGGAAAAAAATGGCGTAGCTTTCACATAGTCCTCATTCCAAAAATGGAAAATCCACAAAAAGGGGGGGGACTTTAGACCAATTAGTCTATGTAATTCTATATACAAAATATTAGCCAAAATATTACAAAGTAGATTGGCTAATTGCCTAACAAAAATTATCTCAAAAGAGCAAATAGGTTTCATGCAAAATAGATTAATCATGGAAAATGTATGCTTTGCAAAAGAGATGAGCAAAGAAATAAGTACTAAAACAAGGGGAAATAATGTAATTATAAAATTAGATTTATCTAAGGTATTTGATAGAGTGGAATGGGATATTCTGTGCTTTGTTATGCGTAAGATGGGTTTCTCTGAAACTTGGATAGACTTGATATATAGATGTATATCGAATACATAGGCGAGAGTTATCATAAATGGTAAACTAGGAGAAGAAATGAAACCGGTTAGAGGATTAAGACAAGGGGATCCACCATCTCCCTCACTCTTTAATATTTATCTAGAATTATTATTAGTTAATCTTAAGGATAAAATGCTTAAAGGTAGGTACATTTAGACAACCAAAAAACACCCCCCCCTGGTGAGTTGTTTAGCATATGCGGATGATGTAATGATCTTCACTAATGGAGGTAGCAAATCTTTAAACAACCTGATGGATTTATTAAAATGTATTGAAAAAAAAACAGGGAAAAAATTAAATAAGAATAAGTGCCAATACAAGCTTTCTTTCAAAGCTCCCACTGCATTGATTCATAAAATTAAAAATATAACAGGTTTCTCATATAAAAAAGAAGAAATTATATATTTGGTATGTCTTATCTATGAAGGTAAGCTAAAAACTGAATACTTTGAATTTTTAATAAACAACTTAAAAAAGAAAATATCGGGCTGGAAGGAAGAATATTTGAATATGGGGGGAAGAATAACATTAATAAAACATGTTTTAGAAAGCTCTCTAATGCATAATATCATGATTATTCCGCCACAGGGCAAGTTTATTAAAAAGATAGAAATGGAATTTGCTAACTTTTTGTGGGGAAAAAAAGAGGGTAAATATAAATTACACTGGAAAAAATGGAGGGATATGTGTTTCCCTGTTCAAGAAGCGGGCTTAGGCTTTGTCAATTTAAATGATTTAGCCAAAGCATGGGCAAGTAAAAGATGATGCAGGTTGAAGGAAAATGACAGTTTATGGTCGGAATTTATGCGGGCAAAATATTGTATTAATAATGATATCAATAAAGAAAGAGATACAAGGAAGAATACTCAAGTCTGGACACAAATGCTTAAGCAAAGAGAATTAATTGAAAAACATTCAAAGCACACCAAAAAGGGATGGAGATGGAAACTAACCTCAGAAGGATCATTTTCTCTTAAGTCGGTTAAAAACGTGATTAGAAAAAAACAAGATGAACAAATACTATTTAAATCGATATGGAATAATGATAATCCACAAAAAATTAAAACATTTATGTGGAAAGTCTTATCTAACATTATACCAACGGACAATAACTTAAAAAAGAAGGGAATTAGATTAGTATCTAGATGTGATTGTTGTGGAGAAGAGATGGAAACTTTGGATCATCTCTTCTCATATGGCAAGGTAGCAACAGAGATTTGGAATAGACTAGGATCTGAATTTCTAATAAAATATGAACATCTTTCTCTAGAATGTAGACTTTATAAATGGATTAAATTGAAGGTTACAAATTCAGTACAGAAATGGATTAAATATAATATTCCGTTAATAGCCATTTGGTGCATCTGGAAGGCTAGAAATAAAAGTAGATTTGAAGGGAAAGATATGTCAATAGAAAATATATGGAAAGATATCAAGGAGGAATCAAATAGAATCTCTGAATCAGCTCCGCTAAACACAAAAGAAAAGAGATTAGATAATGATACGCTAAAATTTTGGAATTTGAAAATTCAACAGCATAAACGAGTTAAAATAATAAAAATAAAATGGGAAAACCCCTCGAAAGAAAGAGTGGTCTTAAATACGGATGGAAGCTTTAATAGAGATATTGGAGCAGGAGGAGGAGGTGGGGTAATAAGAAATTCTGAAGGAAAGCTAATATTAGCTTTCACAAGGAAATTTCAAGCATCCTCGGCATTACAGGCAGAAATCCTAGCTTTAAGAGAGGGGTTAAGAATATGTATAGAGAAAGGCATAAAAAAGTTAGATGTTCAACTAGACTCAATAATTGTAGTAAATCTAATTAATAAAAAAACAATAATGTGGAAATATGAGGATGAAATAGAAGAAATACTGAAAGATATAAACAAATTAAATTTTACTATTAAGCATATTTACAGAGAGACTAATGCACTAGAGGATAAGCTTTCAAAGGAAGGAAAAAATAAAAGATATCAAAATTATAATGAAGGAAATATACCGGAAATATATAAAGGAATCATAAAGTTAGATAGTGAGGAATTCCCCTATATTAGGAAAATTAAAGAATAAGTTCTTTGTAACTCTTGATTCTGTATATTTTGTATTTTCATGCATGTAACATTTTTAAAGATCACCTTGGTCCTGTGGGGTGTTTCAAAAACAAATTATGGTAAGATTTTATTAGGTTTTTTCTGGGTTCTCTGATTTTCTCTGGGTTTTTTCAGATTTTTTCTTGTTTTTTTCTGGTTTTTTTTCTTTTTACTAACATTTCTTACAGGGGTATTACTAAGGTAATATTGTGGACAGCTTAATGAAGGAAGGGGAGCTGAGTAGGGGTAGTATATTTATATGAATGTTCTATTTTAATATTCTTTTTGCAGGTAGTTTCAGCAGGGATCGATTAAGCAGAACTCTGCAACTCCATGGTTGCTATCTTGGTCAGGGTCTTGAGTCTGTTTACTCTCAGAAGAGCCTGTGTTAATTTTAATTTAATTAGAGGTAGGTTTCGACAGTCTGAGTTATGTTCAAGTATAGCAATCATGCGACATAGTGTCTAGTCTTATATAATCATGCATAAAGGAAGATATCAAAGGCTGAACTAGATACAAAGATCAAGGCATGATAAAGGTAAGTAAGCTCTTTCAAAAGAATAGAGATTTTTTGTCTTATTTCAGATTAGAAGCTTTAAAAGTGAAAGCAAAGTTAAAGAGTTAAAGTAAAGTGGAGAAATGAGAATATACATCAAAGAAGGAGATATTGGGGAAATTTAAAGAAAAGAGGAGGCAATAATATTGTGAATGATTCTATATATTCAAGTAGACAAGGCAGGGGACGAAGGACAGCAAATATCGGGCGGTAAAGCTGCACTTGTTAAGTCTATTTGGAGCATCAAAAATGTCACAAACACTCAACAAATAGACAGCAAAGATGCACTCGAATTACCTCAAATGTTCCGAAAAATGTCTACTGAAGATATCAAAAAGGCAAAGGGGAGGCAACATAAAGAGGTCTACATGAAAAAGGAATGTAAAGACAAGAAACATATAAAGAATGTTATCCATAGCACAATCATTGCTCAATCAAAGAACTTTGAACATAGCTCATAATAGAGATATAACAATATGTGAGCTTTAAATCTGTAACATATGACTTCTTAATAGAGACATATAGGTGTTAGATGGGTGTAAAGGGCTTTGGGTAGCAATAAGTAGGTTGAAAAAAGGTATTCCTCCCCAAAGAGAGGGTTATTTCATAATAAAACAAACTTTTATAAAAAAAAAGA
>JAREIK010001488.1:3079914-3320140 GCA_029783825.1 Sapria himalayana | reverse complement strand
AGGAGAAGGAGAAGAAGGAGGAGGAGGAGGAGGAGGAGAAGAAGAAGAAGAAGGAGAAGGAGAAGAAGAATAAGAAGAAGGAGAAGGAGAAGAAGAAGAAGAAGGAGGAGAAGAAGAAGAAGGAGAAGGAGAAGAAGAAGGAGGAGGAGGAGGAGGAGGAGAAGAAGAAAAAAAAAACATTTGTTGTTTTTTCTAAAAATGCTCTCAACTTCTAGAGAGAGTAATTCCCACTTTCTAGAGAGAGAAAATCATCATTTTTGCTCAAATCAAGCTTCTTTCAAGCTAAAAATGGAGCAAAATGACTTATCATTACAAAATAAGTCGTTTGCCTCGATTACAAGAAAGCCCGCACCTCCCTCATGCATATTCGAAAAAAAAACGGGAGTCCCATGGTTTTATTTTCAGGCCGAGGAGATGAGGAACTTCATGGTGCCTTACGAATAGATGCTCATCGAGAAGTTTTCTCATGGCAGGCCTCGCCCGAATGATATGCAACAATTTGTCTCCTCTCTCAACCTCACGGGAAGAGTTAAACTAGCCGATTATGATGCAAAACACATCTTCTTGTAGTGTTTTAATGTTGAAGATTATTATTGTTTATGGCATAGAGGATTGTGGCAAGTTAATGGCTACCCCATGCGCGTTTTGAAATGGACGAAGGATTTCAGTCCACTGGAGTAGGCGCCTCTTGCCCCGGTATGGGTCTTTCTCCCGAACCTCCCATTATACTTGTTCAATGCTCATTCTCTCTTTGTAATATTCTCTTGCTTGGGTAAGCCATTGATAAGGGATGAGGCGACTGTAACCATGACACGACCAAACCAGGCTCGTGTTTGTGTCAAATGCAACATATCCTCACCACTCCCTAATAAGATTTGGATTGGCAGTCGGGAAGAGGAGCAAAATGAGGGGTTTTGGCAAACTGCCATTCCCGAAAACTTGCCCTCTTTTTGTTTAACTTGTAAAAGAATCGGGCATGACATGTCTGAATGTAAGAAGGGTTCTGAACAAGTAAATAAAGAAAAATGGTAGGAATTTAGAAGAAAGAGGGTAGATAAATGGATAAGGAGGGAGGAGGAGGTCCCGAAACTTGGAGAGATAGAAGATTTAGTGGAGGAAAAAGAGGAGAGTGTGAGAGAAAAAGAGAATTATTTTTCAGATATAGAGGAAGGCAGAAACAACTTAGAAACAAGCATAGAGGGTAGAATCATAGAAAATAAGGAAGATGGATGGAAGGAAGTTAAAGTTAGAAGGAAGAAAATTAGAAAAAATAAACTCAGAAGGGTTTTAAAAGAAAAAATAAAGGATTATAGTTGGATAGAAGAGGATCTCCTGGATTTTCCAGAAGAAGACTCAGAGGTATTTAGTTGCCCTCCATTTGGTAAAGTAGAAGCAAATGAAGATAGCTATATAGAAGTGGAAAAGGATGACCTAGCAATGTATGAGGATAGACAGGGAAAACTTACAAAGGATCAATCTATGGAAGCTATAAAAAGAATAACCATGCAACTTGGCATACAAAAGAAATATAAGGAAATAGCTAAATCAATTGCACCCAAGAGTGCTAGGTATATGAGGAAGTACCTAGACAAAACATATGAAACCAAATGCACAACTAGATTACCAACTAAATTAGGTTTTAATGGATAGTTACCTATATTGGAATATTAGAGGGGTGGCAAACAACCACTCGATAAATAGATTAAAATAATTGATTAAAATACATAAAATTTCAGTGGTTGTAATTGTAGAACCTTTGATTCAACAGGAACAACTAACTAAATATAGTCGAATTCTAGGGTTTAATAACTCATTTTCTAACCTAAATAGTAAACTCTGGATTATGTGGCATAATTATTTAGACATAGAAATATTAAAAGATACAGAACAAATAGTGCACTTTAAAATATCCGAAGACATAATATCGGTAGTATATGCTAAAAATGATAAAAAATCTAGACTAGTCTTATGGGAAGAAATACAGAAAATTGCAGCAAAAAATATTCCCTGGTTGATAGGAAGAGACTTTAATGTTGCAAGAAGTGTCTTGGAAAAGAAGGGGGGAAAACCCCTAACACAATAGCAATGTCTCAATTTAATGAGGCAATTTCTAATTCTAACTTGATGGAAATAGACTTCACAGGCTCAAATTATACTTGGTGTAATAACTGGAAAAAAATAGGAGCAATTTGGGCTAGGCTGGACAGAGTAATGTGTAATGCGAAGTGGGTAGCCTCACATGGGACTACAGGGCTTAGACATTTAAACAGAACCTGTTCAGACCACCCTCCACTCCTCATAACACTTCACAACAATAAACGAGATACAAGAAGCTTTAAATTTCAAAACATGTGGGAAAAACATGCCGAGTTTGAAAAACTGGTAAGAGATTCTTGGTCAGATCTTGCATCGGGTAAACCGATGCAAGTTCTAATGATAAAGCTATATAGATTAAAAAAAATAGTTAAAATCATGGAATAAAGAAGTTTTCGGAAATATAAATCAGCAAATAAAGCAAGAAGAGGAATAAGTGGAAAAGCTAGAAAAACATACGATAATAAAAATGATGAAGAAATAAGGAAAGTATTAAACAAAGCTAAAGCTAAATTGAGTTTAAAATTACATATGGAGGAGATATATTGGAAACAACGAGCAAAAATTAAATGGTTAAAAGATGGTGATAGAAACATCAAAATTTTCCATAACATGAGCAAAATAAAAACACAGAAAAATAAAATTAAAGATCTAAAAGATAAAGAAGGAAAATGGATAGAAGAAGACAAATAATTATGTATCCTCTTTGAGGACTTCTTTAAATCCCACCTGTGTGGTCACATGCCTCATGAAGGGAACTCCTTATTACAAGAGATCGGGGCTTCCATTACGAAAGAACAAAATCAAATGATGGAAAGGATCCTAGAAGAAGAGGAGGTAAAAATTGCAGTCTTTAATCGTGATAAAGACAGTGCAGTGGGACCAGATGGCTGGAATAATTACTTTTTTCAGCTAAACTGGCCCATTATTAAAAATGACCTAGTTACAGCGATTACTAGTTTCTTTGCTGGAGCAGATATTCCTAAAGCTTGGGCAAACTCATTTATAGTTTTAATCCCTAAAAAAGAAGCTTCTCAGCTATGTGAGGATTTTAGACCAATAAGCTTATGTAATGTGATTTATAAGATTTTAGCTAAAATAATTCAAAACAGATTAAGTAATATTTTTCCATTAATAATATCACCAGAGCAAACCGGATTTGTTAAAAACAGATTAATGATTGAAAATATTAGATTAACTTCAGAAATGATGAAAGAAATTGCAACTAAAATAAGAGGTAATAATCTAGTAATCAAGTTGGATTTGTCTAAAGCATTCGATAGAGTTGAATGGGATACACTCTGTTACATTTTAAGAAAATATGGTTTTTCTGAATTATGCATTGACATAATATATAGATGCATCTCAAGTGCTTGGGTTAGAATTATTATAAATGGTAATATAGGTGATGAATTTAAACCCATAAGAAGCCTAAGACAGGGGGATCCATTATCCCCCTTATTATTTGATATATACCTAGATTTGCTTATTCTTAATTTAAACAAAAGAATGTCAAAAGGTAATATATTACCTTTTAGACAACCAAATAATACCCCGAGAATAGGTTGTTTGGCTTATGCCAACGATCTAATAATTTTTACAAATGCAAGTAAAAGATCTGTAATAAATCTGATAGAATTATTACAATTATTTGAATTAGAAATAGGTCAGGTTGTAAATAAAAAGAAGTGTCAGTTTATGCTAGCTAAAAAGTCTACAGAGAAAGTAATAAATAAGATTAAAAACATAACTGGATTTACATATAAAAAGGGAGCTTTAACATACTTAGGCTGTCCAATATATGAAGGTAGACTAAGAGAGAAATATTTAACACCATTAAAAAATAAAATGAGGAGGAAAATAGCAGGATGGAAAGAAGATCTATTAGGGTTCGGGGGATGGATCACATTAATCTCGCATGTGTTACAAAGCACATTAGTGCATATCTTATATGTAATACATCCTCCGAAGAAATTCTTGAATATATTAGAATCAGAAATGTCAAATTTTTTATGGGGTAAAAAAGATGGGAAGCAGAAAATTCACTGGAAAAACTAGAGGGACATATGCTACCCAAAAGCTGAAGAAGGTCTAGGAATAATTACTTTACAGGATATGGCCACCGCCTGGGATTGTAAAGGATGGTGGAGGCTGATTGAGAATGATAGTCTTTGGGTAAAATATATGAAGGCAAAATATTTAGCACAAAGTAACCAGAGGCTTAAGCAGACATCCAATAATTGGAAAGCTCTGGAAAAATAAAAAGAGATAGTAGAATCACACTCAATATTAAAAAAGAGTGGTTGGAAATGGACCCTCACACCACAAGATAATTTCACACTAAAATCGGTTAAGGAGTTGATTAGGAAAAAAAAACCTGCTCAACCCATATTTAAATGGGTCTGGAAAGCAGGTATCCCATAAAAAATGTGTCCGCTAGCATGGAAAGCAATAGCAAATGCATTACCTGTGGATACCAATGTGCAAAAAAAGGGCATAAAAATAGTGTCCAGATGCGAATGCTGCTTTGCAGAAGTAGAATCAATGGACCACCTATTCTCGAGAGGAAAAATTGCAGCAGAAGTTTGGAAGAAACTTGAAGGAAATGAACAAATTAGTAATATAGAGAATAGTCTAATAGAAAGAATTAAAAAATGGGAAAATGCAATTTCTACTAACCCTACTAGAAATTGGCTCAATAAGAATTTACCTCATGTAATAATATGGTGTTCATGGAAAGCTCGTAATAGGAGTAGATTTGAAGGAAAGAGAATGGATTCAAAAGATATATTACAAGAAATTAAGTAGGAAATAAGTAACATATCAAATATTAAGCCCATTATAGTAGATAAACTAGTTATAGATAAGAAAGTGGAAAAAGAATGAGGTCTTAATATAAAAATAATCAAATAATATTGGGAAAAAAGTATAAGTTGGGCTAGGCCCCCTGAAGGAAAATTTTCCCTAAACACGGATGGAAGTTTCAATAGGGATACAGGAATAGCGGGGGGAGGTGGGTTAATAAGGGATTCCAAAGGCACAGTCATGAAAGCTTTTACATCGGTTAGTGTAGCAGACTTGGCTCTACAATTAGAAATTAGAGTGTTAAGAATAGGCTTAAATGTATGTAAAAAGTTGGAATATAAAAATATTCAAATACAAGTAGACTCGATGTTATTATTTAATTTAGTAATAGGAAGAATTTTTCTTTGGAAATATGAAGAAGAATTAGAAATAATAATGAAGCTTAAAAATGAACTAAATGCATCAATAATGCATATATATAGAGGGGAAAACACTCCAGCATATAATCTTGCGAGGATAGGCTCGGAAAAAGGAGAAATAGAATTCGATGAGGATTCTATGCCGAAAAAATTAAAAGGTTTAGTGAGATTAGATAAGATGGCTTTTTCTTATGTAAGAGTTAGGAAGGGTGGAGGCTGAGCTAAATTTAAAATAAAATTTAGACTATAATTTAGATTAAATAATCTAAAAAAGAAGCAAGTAGGTGATTTCTAAAGCATGGGATTCTTGGATATGCATAGGTGTTTATTTTCTCAGCAATGCAGCTCCATATGAAGTGGCAGAAATTTCAGCATGGAGTCTTGGTTGGTAGGTTGTGCACACGTATAGATATGTATTTGTTCCTTTGGGTTTATGTATTATATTTGCAGGATGAAGATGTTAAAATACTAAACTATTGATTGTGCTTTTTGTTTTTCTAAATTGTTAACTTTGCGGATGTTTTATAGGTTAAATAATGCAGTTTATATATATATTGCTCTTGATAAGAACATACAATTATAAGTTGATTATCACTGGTTTACTTGACTATTTCCCGAGTTGGTTTATGGTAGACATTCTCGACTGATCACCTGGCCCTGTGGGTGATCAACAAGGAACCGTAGAATGGTGTGCAGCTTACACCTGCTCGGAGGTGGATTATTGGTTGAGTTATCAGTTATAATCTGGTTTATTTTTTTAAGTGAACATTCTTACATTTTCTAAGAGCTATGCAGAAAGTCTTAGGCCTTGCTGCAGCTCGTGAAAAACCGTATAGACAGAGCACTCTAATTAAAAGGCGCGGCAAAGAGAATGGGAGTGAATGAAGAAAATTAATAAATGTTGTATAAGTATAACAAGGAACAAGGGGAATAGGGTAGATAAGTTATATTGTAGGCGTGCTCGTTTTCTTTGCATATTGCAGGCACTGGAGCGTATAAAAGAAGAAGGATGACAGTTGATAAATATTCGGGAATGACGTGAATAACAGGGCTTGAGACACGGGGAAGATGAGAGGACAGATGATGAGCACAGGAAACGACCGAACAATACAATAAATTAAATGAAAAGATGAGCCGAAAAGATGGGTCGAAAATAGTTAAATGAAAAAATGGGCCGAAAATTAGATAAACTAGAGCAAAGCCTCCAGCTTATTCTAGCTTAATTTATAAAATGAATATATGCTTATTTGAGAAAGATTTTTAAAATCCAATATGCTAGCTAGTAGGCTAAAGGTTAAAATGAGTGTAAGAGGGCTATGGGTAGATGTAAGTTGTAAAAATTGTATTCCTCCGCCAAAAGAGATGGTTATTAATAATAAAACAAATTTAAAAAAGAAGAAGAAGCAGAAGAAGAAGAAGAAAAAGAAAAAGAAAAAACATTTGCGGTTTTTTCAAAAAAAGCTCTCAACTACTAGAGAGAGAAAATTCAACTTTCTAGCGAGAGAAAATCACCATTTGAGCTCAAATCAAGCTCCTTTCAAGTGCAAAATGGAGCAAAATGACATATTATTAAAAAAAAATAGTCTTTTGCCTTGATAAAAAAGGATCTTGTGCCTCATTCTCATGCTTTCAGAACAAAAAACGGGAACCTCATTATCATTTTTTCAACCGACGAGATACAGAAGCTCACGGAGCCTTATCAATACATGCTTATCGGAAAATTTTCCCACGACAGGCCTCGCCCGAGTGACATACAGCAATTCTTCTCCTCATTGAAGCTCTCGGAAAGGGTGAAACTGGCCGACTATGATGCGAAACATATGTTTATTCAGTGTTTTTCAGTTGATGATTATTATCGTTTATGGCATCGTGGAGTATGTAAAATTAATGGTTTTCTCATGCGTGTGCTAAAATGGACGAAGGACTTCAGTCCAAAGGTGGAGGCACCTGTTGCTCCGGTATGGTTCTCCTTCCCGAACCTCCCTATATATCTGTTTAATGCCAACTCCCTCTATGCTATAACCTCTTGCTTGGATAAATCATTGCTTCGGGGTGAGGCCACAGTGACAATAACTCGGCCAAGCAAAGCTCGAGTATGTGTAGAGTGTAATCTCCTCACTCGTCTGCCTAACGAAATCTGGATAGGAGAGGGAGAAAATGGCCAGAATAATGGGTTTTGGATAAATGCCATACCCGAAAATATGCCCTCTTATTGTTTAATCTGTAACAGACTTGGGCATGATAAATCTGAATGCAAAATAGGAATAGAGCCTTTAGGAAAAGTGCAAGGGCAAGAAGCTATAAGAAGGAAAGTAGAAACATGGATTAGAAGGGAGGAATTGGCCCCAAAACCTCTAGGTTTAAGGGAAGAAGAAGAGGAGAGTAGGAGAGAGAATGAGAGTTTTTTCTTAGAGAAGGAGGGAGATAGAAGCAATAGGGAAGTAAGTATAGAGGGTAGTAATGAAGAAAATAAGGAAGAGAGATGGGAGGTGGTGAAAGCTAGAAGAAAAAGAGTTAGGAAAAATAAACATAGAATGGTGTTAAAGGAAAAAACTAGAAGATTATAGCTGGATAGAGGAAGATCTCCTGGACTTTTCGGATGAAGCTTCGGAGGTATTTAGTTGCCCTCATTTAGGCATATCAGAAGTAAAGGAAGAAAGTTATCTAGGAGAAGTTAAGGATGATTTAGAAATGTATGAAAAAAATGATGAAAAATTAACTAGGATTCAATCTATGGAAGCCATAAAAAGAATGGTCATGCAACTCGGTAAGCATGAAAAATACAATATATTACCTCAATCAATTCCTCCCAAGAGTGCGAGAAATATGAAAAAATTTTTAGATAAAACATATGAATCTAAATGCACAACTAGATTACAATCCAAATTAGGTTTTAATGGATAGTTACATATATTGGAATATTAGAGGGGTGGCAAATAACCCTTCAATAAATAGACTTAAAAATTTGATTAAAACATATAAAATTGCATTAGTAGTTATTGCAGAACCTATGACACAGCAGGATCAAATAATTAAATATATTTGAATATTAGGGTTTAATAACTCATTTGCTAATTTAAATAGTAAACTCTAGTTAATGTGACATAATAATCTAGACATTGAAATATTAAAAAACACAGAACAAATAATACACTTTATAATGAATAAAAATACAGAAGATATAATATCGTTTGTATATGCTAAAAATGATAAAAAATCTAGATTGGTCTTATGGGAGGAAATACAGGATATAGCATCAAAAAACACTCCCTGGATAATAGGAGGAGATTTTAATGTAGTTAGAAGTTCTTTGGAAAAGAATGGAGGTAAAACCCCGAACACAATAGGGACATCCGAACACAATAGCGATGTCCCAATTTAATGAGGCGATCTCTAAATCCAGCTTGATGGAAATAGCTTACACAGGTTCAAATTACACCTGGTGTAACAACTGGGGTAATAGAAGGGTAATTTGGGCCAGGCTGGATAGGGTAATGTGTAATGCTGAGTGGGTAGCCACACATGGGACTACAACACTTAGACATTTAAGCAGAACCTGTTCAGATCACTCTCCACTTCTCATAACTATTCACAATAATAAAAAGGGCACAGGAAGCTTTAAATTCCAAAATATGTGGGGAAAGCATGTAGAATTTGAAAAATTGGTGAAAGAATCTTGGTCAGAGCCAGCACAGGGTAAACCAATGCAGGTGCTAATGATCAAGTTAAATAGACTCAAAAAACATTTAAAATCATGGAATAAGGAAGTTTTTGGGAATATAAATCAGAAAATAAAACAAGTAGAAGAGCAGGTAGAAAAACTAGAAATTGAATATGATAATAAAAATGATGATAAGATTAGACAAGAATTAAATAAGGCTAAAGCTGAATTGAGCTTAAAATTACACATGGAGGAGGTATATTGGAAATAACGAGCAAAAATTAAATGGTTGAAAGAAGGTGATAGAAACACTAAATTTTTTCATAATATGAGTAAAATAAAAACTCAGAAAAATAGAATTAAAGGTTTAAAAAACATGGAAGGTACGTGGATAGAAGAAGACAAGCAAATTGGAATTCTCTTTGAGGATTTCTTCAAATCACACTTGTGCGGTCATACGCCTCACGAAGGGAACTCCTTAATACAAAAGATTGGGACTTCCATTACACAAGATCAGAATCAAATGAAGAGAAACATACCAGAGGAAGAAGAGGTGAAAAATGTAGTTTTTAATCTTGATAAAAATAGTGCAGCAGGCCCAGACGGCTGGAATAACTATTTTTTTCAGCTAAATTGGCTCATTATTAAACACGACCTAGTTTTAGCAATTTCTAATTTTTTTGCCGGAGCAGATATTCCTAAAGCTTGGACAAACTCATATATAGTTCTTATTCCTAAAAAAGATGCCCCACAGATATGTGAGGATTTCAGACCAATAAGCTTGTGTAATGCGATATATAAGATTCTAGCCAAAATAATTCAGAACAGACTTAGTAATATTTTTCCATTAATAATTTTACAAGAACAAACAGGTTTCGTTAAAAATAGACTAATGATTGAAAATATAAGGTTAGCATCAGAAATGATGAAAGAGATTTCAGCTAAAACAAGAGGGCATAATCCAGCAATTAAGCTGAATTTTTCTAAAGCATTTGATAGGGTCGAATGGGATACACTTTGCTTTGTGTTAAGAAAATATGGTTTTTCTGAATTATGCATAGATTTAATTTATAGATGTGTTTCGAGTGTTTGGGTTAGAATTATTATAAATGGAAATATAGGTGAAGAATTTAAACCAAAAAGAAGTCTAAGGCAGGGAGACCCGTTATCTCCCTTATTATTTGATATATATCTTGAATTGCTTATTCTTAATTTAAATAAAAGAATGTTGGAAGGGAAAATTTTACCTTTTAGACAACCTAAAAATACTCCGAGAATAGGTTGTTTGGCCTATGCTGATGATCTAATAATTTTTACAAATACAAGTAAAAGATCTATAATGAATCTTATAGAATTATTACATTCATTTGAATTAGAAACAGGTCAGGTTGTAAATAAAAAGAAGTGCCAGTTTATGCTGGAAAAAAAGCTTCGGAGAAAGATATATATAAAATTAAGAATATAACTGGCTTCACTCAAAATAAGGGAGCTTTAATTTATTTAGGCTGCCCAATATTTGAAGGAAAATTGAGAGAGGAATATTTAGTTCCACTACAAGACAAAATGAGAAAGAAAATAACAGGCTGGAAAGAGGACTTATTAGGATTTGGGGGAAGGATCACATTAATTTCACACGAGCTACGAAGCATGCTGGTTCATATCCTATCAGTAATACATCCTCCGAAGAAATTCATAAATAAATTAGAAACAGAAATGGCAAATTTCTTATGGGGTAAAAAAGATGGGAAGAATAAAATTCATTGGAAAAATTGGGGTGATATTTGTTATCCAAAAGCAGAAGCATGACTAGGAATAGTTTCTCTTCAAGATATGGCCACCGCATGGGACTGTAAAGGATGGTGGAGGTTGAAGGAAAATGATGGCCTTTGGGCAAAATATATGAGGGCACGACATTTAGATAAAAGTCACAAGCGGCTTAAGAAAGTTTCAAATAATTGGAAAGCTTTGGAAAAACAGAAGGAGAAAGTAGAATCTCACTCAATATTAAAAAAGAATGGCTGGAAATGGACCCTAACCACAGGGTAATTTTACACTTAAATCGGCAAAGGAATTGATTAGGAAAAAAAAGCCCGTTCAATCTATATCTAAATGGGTCTGGAAGGCAGGAATCCCATAGAAAATGTGCTCGCTAGCATGGAAAGTAATAGCAAATGCAATACATGTGGATACTAATGTTCAAAGAAAGGGCATCAAAATGGTGTCTAGATGTGAATGCTGCTTGGAGGAAGAAGAATCAATGGATCATCTATTTTCGAAAGGTAAAATAGCCACACAAGTCTGGAAGAAATTTGAGGAAACAAAGCAAATCAGTAATAGAGAAGATGGTTTAATGGAACGAATTAAAAAATGGGAAAAAGTAACTTCTACTAATCCTACTAGAATTTGGCTTAATATGTATTTACCACATGTAATAATATGGTGTCTATGGAAGGCTCGAAATATGAGTAGATTTGAAGGAAAGAAAATGGACACAAATGAAATAACACAAGAAATTAGGCAGGAAGTAAGTAACATATCAAATTTTAACCTTATAATTGCAAATAAAATAGACATAGAAAAGAAAGCGGAAAGGGAATGGGTCCTTAATATAAAATAAGTAAACAATATTGGGCGAAAAGTATCTCTTGGCACAGACCTCCGCAAGGAAAACTCTCCCTAAATACGGATGGAAGCTTTAATAGGGACACAGGAATAGCAGGGGGAGGTGGGTTAATAAGATATTCTAGAGGGGCAGTTATGAAAGCTTTCACCACAGTTAGTGTAGCAGCCTTGGCTCTACAATCAGAAATTAGGGCATTAAATATAGGATTAAGTGTTTGCAAAAAATTAGACTATAAGAATATTCAAATACAAGTAGATTCAATGTTGTTAGTTAATTTAGTAACAAAGAAAATATCTCTTTGGAAGTATGAAGAGGAGTTAGAAATTATATTGAATTTCATAAAAGAACTGAATGCATCAATATTACATATATATATGGAGCTAAACACCCCGACAGACAATCTTGCCAGGATAGGATCGCAAAAAGGAGAAGCATAATATGATGAGGATACTTTGCCGGTAAAAATAAAAGGTCTAGTGGAACTAGACAAGAATGCTTTTCCCTATGTAAGAGTTAGAAAGGGTAGAATTTGAGTGGTATTTTAAATAGAAATTAGATTATATAGGCATAATAGAAGAAGGAAGGTTAATTTCAAAGAAGGGGGTTCTCTTGGGAAATATGGTATATATATTTGTTTTCTTAGCAGCGCAGTTCATTCAAAGCTTCAAAGGAATTATTGGGAGGCAAGGGTTGCTGATTATACACATGTATTCTAATCCTCTTTTTATTGTATGTTTAAATGTAATGTCTATGTTTATGAAAACAATGTTGCAAGGTCATGTGTTAATTTATTAGGAGGTTAGAACACTAGGTTGTTGGGGTATAGAATAGGTCTTGCTGTTATTTAAAGAAGAAAAATCCAGATTTGCTAAGGTCATATACGCCTATGAGGATGTGAAAGAGCAGCAGTTATGGGGGACAAAGCGGAGCACATGGATGCTGGGATACATCAATGCATTCTAGGTATAAATGAGAGACATACTCTATGTTGGATTGTGTTTTTGGATGCAGGAATAGTTTAGATATCAAAGCTAAAAAAGGAGGAGCAAGAGAAGGCCATCTTACACTCATATGGTAGAGAACACTCAAAAGAAGCCTCTTGGATGCACTACTGGAACATAGTAAAGGCTGGAAAAAATTGTCCATTAAGAGACAAATATAAGAAGGAACATCAAGACCGAAATATGAAGACACAATAATTTAATTTGCAATCAAGTGTCCGTATAAATAAGTTCCCTTTAGAATTAAATTTGTTGTCTATGTTAAGTTAGTTAGGATTGAGTAAAGGGTGTAAGGGGATTAAAGGGTAGATGCTAGTTTGTTAAAATGGTATTCCTCCGCCAAAAGAGAGGGCTATAATTAATAAACACCTTTAAAAGAAGAAGAAGAAGAAGAAGAAGAAGAAATGCTCGGCCTGGTCATACAGGCCGTAGCTTCATCCATTAACCATGGCTTACCCACATAACACGCAATAGAGTATAGAGCATGCTCACTGAATAGATGAAATGGAAGTTGCGAGAGAGAAAACCATACCGAGGTTTGTGTGGATTCCTCCTTTGGTTTGAATTCTAGCGACCATTTGAATAAGCTCATTGGAAGCCCCGAGATACTCCACTATCCACGAAGCCATAATCAGAGGAAGTCTTCTTCCTCTTTAATTTGTAGAATAATGTGTTTTGCATCATACCACGTGATTCTGACAGAACCCGAAGCTTCAAAGCTTCAATGAATGCATATGTGTCCTTGAACTTAGGGTTATCATGTGATAACTTGCTGATTAGTGTATATTTAAATTGAGTAGTAAGCTTATCATTGTCTTCCTTCGGAAAGAAAATAACCGGTGCTTCCTCATTCATGTAAAATTCTGAACATAAGAGCCTTGGTTCATTGAAAACCAAAGCATAGGATTTTTTATGATATCGTTTAGAAAGTTTATCCAAAGCTCAGGCTTGAAATCTTCAACAATAAAGATTTCTCTCCCTATGAATGCCATTTTCTCTCTCTAGAATTGAGAGCTCTAATTATTTTTATTATTATTCTTATTATTATTCTTATTCTTCTTATTTTTATTATTATTCTTATTCTTTTTATTCTTCTTATTATTCTTATTCTTCTTATTCTTCTTCTTATTCTTATTTTTCTTATTATTCTTATTATTCTTATTCTTTTTATTCTTCTTATTCTTCTTATTATTTTTATTCTTCTTATTCTTTTTATTCTTTTTATTCTTTTTATTCTTATTATTCTACCTATTCTACTTATTCTACCTATTCTTCTTAGTATTATTATTATTATTATTATTATTATTCTTATTCTTCTTATTTTGATTTTAATGAAAATTAGACAAATAAATTAAAAAATAGGAAATTAAATTAAAAACTAGGCAAGTAAAAAAAAGGCAATTAAATTAAAAATTAGGCAATAATGAATCCCACATTCTACTCTAGTCAAGTTGGATAATTAGTCAAGAAAAAATTCTATTAAGATATCCTATTTAGAAAAAAACATCAAGCAAAAATGACCTGATTTTTTCATATTTAGAAAAAAAATATCCAAAAAGGTTAGGTTATTATTATTGGACACTCAAATTATTAAAACTTAAAGAAAATTGTGCTGGTCCAATCAGATCATGATCCTACCGACATATTCAAAAAAAAGCCACGAGTCCGCCCCTATCTTGGTCTGCGTTTGACCAGTGGTTTTGAAAATCTATTTTATTTTATTTTTATTTTATATTATTCTTATATATAAATTATATTTATATATATATAAATATATATAAATACACACACACACACACATAACATAATACATAAAAATACCATATATATACACACACACACACACACACACACTATGTATATACATTGTGTGTACACAAACATATATATAATAACTTATTTATTAGTATACAAAATTTAAAAACTAAAATAAAATAAAATATAATTTTAAAAATTGATTCACATATTTTTTGTGTGATGTGATAATAGTAGAGGAGGAATATTTTAATTCTATTACAGTACATCACAATGTAAATATTTTTTTCTCTCCTAGTTTTATTTAATATCAAGCGAAATATTCGGGCCACATTGGGCTCAAAATAAACCACATGGCCACATTGGATAGAAGAAGAGTTCTTCTATCCAAGAAACAGCAAACAGGTCATATCTGATAGGGATCAAACTCTTATTTTGATGCAATAGAGTGCACTTTTGGGCCACATCGGGCCCAAAGGTTATCCATGTAATATCTTTAACATTCAAACTACTATATCATCATTAGTTACTTTTTGATTTTGATGTATATTAGAGTGCCCGTTTATATATTATATAATATATATAAACACTGACAACACACACACGTACACATATTATATATATGTATATATATATATATATATGTATTGTGTATATATGTAATGTAAGTGTATGTACTTACATATTATATGCAAACACACCATATCAACTGCGTATAAACAATACACACACACATCTAATATATAATCTATATACACACAATATACATAATATATATGCATCTGTGTGTATTTGTATAACGATCATAATAGTATGTTTCCAAATTTTTTTTAATGGAGTTTATGATCCAAAATTATGATTCAGTTGGGTCCTGTGTCGGCGATCTTATCCACGATTCTTTCGTCGTTGTGAACTACTTGCGAACCAATTCGGCAACGGTGGGGCCAACCAGTGGGAAATCGCATTCCAACCTTGCAGAATTCAGCCAGCCTGTTTCTTTTATATTAATTATTATGAGTTTCTCTTTCCATTCCGTCCTCCGTGACCGCATCATTTCCTTTCCATTGGTAGCCGTCCTTTCATTCTTCTCCGCCCCCTCCTCGACGCTTCTTGTTTTCGTATTTTGCAGGCCGCGAGCGACAAACAATTGCGAGCCTCGTGTGAGGTGCTGTTTTCTCTTTTTCTTACCGAGACCTTTTTTTTCTTCGCCTGTTCTTTTATCTCGCATCGCATGTCTTCGCTTCCATTTTTTTTTTTGTTTTTTACTTTAGTGAAGGTAACCAGTTAGTCATGCAATCATTTGTTCTATTCGTATCATCTATCCTGAATACATGTTTGGTGTAGGTCTGTCCTAGTAAATGCTTATTTACTTTATCAGATATCGTGCTTCTGTGGTTTAGGGTTTCTCGATCTTATCTTTGGGCGCGTATTCTTGGATTCTTTATGCCGTTGTAGTAGTAGTGAATGTATCTGAGATCATGGATGAATACGTTGAATTTTTTTTTTTTTTGAAGTACTTGTGGATATATAATTTATTAAAATGTTATCATTTGTAAGTATTAGTGGATCTTCATGATTTTGTAATTGTCTCTTCAGGGACATGTTAGTTCAATACAATTTTTGTTTTTGGGGGTTATTATTTTTTGAAATTGTGGGAATAGCCTGTTCAAGAGTGTTGTTTTCTTTAAGATTTATGTTTTATTATTCTTTCATTTTCTTTTTGAGAATAAAATTTGTTGAACTTAATGGTTGACCATGCTTCAGGTATATCATAAATGATTCATTAGTTATCATAATAATAATTTTTCAATTGCTATCTCGATTCTTGATGGTGTGTTCGTAGTTGGTTTATAGTATTTGGTTATTTTAGTTGTATCTATAAATGCATTAGGAAATTGTCTTGCAATTTTCTAAATATGAGCTTTTTTTTGTACTTTATTTTCACATTTAGTAGTGTATGGGTAAATAAAAAAAATGTGATCATCAAAATTAGAGATCTATTAATATCATGAAATAGAAAAATGGTCTACATGGTGGGAGAATAGGTTAATATATATATATTTCTTTGAATTTATTAAAAAAAGTTGGGAATTCAACAAGGATGAGATTGTTTAATAATTTTTTTTTGTGAATAAGCAATATACAACTAACTATTAGATAAAAAGATTCTTATTTTTTAATGGATTTTTATGTGAATTTTTAATATTTTATCTTATCATTGTTGATCTTGGATGTCCGAGTCTCATGTTAAAGTATTAAAATATTTTGGGTTAGAGAGTTTTTGGCTCATTATCATATTTAATTTTATTATTATTTTTATTATTGTTATATAATATAATCTCAAAGAAAATATAAATACTTTTTTCATTAAAAGTTTTGGCTTGAAATAGTATGAGTAATATATAAATATTCTTTATTATTTCTATATGTGATCTTAATATGGTATTTATTATGAAATATTGTGCCACATGATAATGTAATAGTTATTCTTTTGGAACCATCAATCAAGTATGCAAGACTTGATATTGTATTTATATTAGTTTTTACTAATGTTATGTGAAAAAAATATATTTATTTTATTAGGATTGTATGAGTAATAATGCTATCAATTAGATATTTATGTTATTTATTTTTGTGATAATAAATATTAATTTTGTAATATTATATATTTTTATTTTATATTATATTTAATTATGTTTTATTATATAAATAATATTAAAATTAATATTATTTATGTATTTTGCATATAGTTTAATATTTATATATACCTATATTTGTATATTATAAAATTTATTAAAAATAAAATTAATATTAAATTTAATTATATAGTGTGATAGGATAATTATTAATTTAGGAACATTACATTTTTGTGCAGCAAAATATAAAAAATTAGGAAAATAAGATTATTTTTTAATGATATTGTTGCATTCGAGTAATACTATTGTTATGTTATAATTTTAGTATGTATTTTTCTTATTTATTTTATTTTGATGTATTTAAATATAATTCTTTTTATTTATTATAATTATATTTTAATATGTAAGTAATATTAAATATATATTATTGGAGATATAGTATGTTATTGATTCAAATATATAATTATATATTGTTTTAATTTTTTCAATTTAATTGAATGTAACAATCTAAGTAAATTTAATTATTTTTTAATATATAATATGGAATAGATTTGCTTTAAATATATATAATTATATGATAAAAAAATATCTAAATTAATCTAGATATATTAAAAATATATTTTGTTATATTCAGATATATTTGGATAATTTTTTTATTATAATTTTTTATAGATATATGAATATATTTGTGATAGTGAATATATCTATTATCTATAACATTTTTTGTGATAATTATTAATTTTTTGATTAATGAATATTTTTTTATTTTGAGTTATGTTGGCAACTGCTCATATAAGATATCTTTTGGATGAATATTAATATAATATTTTTTAAAAATTGTTAAAATTAAAAGGAAATGATTTTTATTTTTTTAGTTATTTTATAAGTAGAAATCCAATAGTTGATAGCAAGGAAGCACGGACACTGCTCCCTACAGCCATGTCCACGTGTTCGACACCTGAACATGTGGACACGGTGTAGACACGGCACGGACACGTGTCCGATACGCTACGTAGCATATCATTGATTAATTCGTATCTAATACGCCACGTGACGTATCAGACGGTTGCGTCTGTTGTCATATCCATGTCTAGAGTGACTGATATCCGACGATGTCTAGTGGTCATCGCCGCATGGGCGATGTTGGCCACTCGACACAGGCGGCGGGCGCGATTTGATGGGGGGAGGCAGGGGGCATGTGTGATTTGAGGGAGGAGGCAGGAGGCAGGAGGCGGGAGCGATTTGAGGGGGGGAGGCAGGGGGTGGGCGTGATTTGAGGGGGGAGGCAGGGGGTGGGCGTGATTTGAGGGGGGAGGCAGGGGGCATGCACGATTTGAGGGGGGGAGGCAGGGGCGGGCGCGATTTGAGGGGGGGGAGGCAGGGGGCGGGCGCGATTTGAGGGGGGAGGCAGGGGCGGGCGCTATGTGTGGGGATGCAGGGCTGGCATAAAATAAAATATTTTTATTTTATAAAACAAAAAAAATATATTTTTATATAATATAAGATAATTATAAAATATTATTTTATAAAATAAAATAATTATAAATATTATCTTATAAAATAAAATAAAATACAATATTTTTATGTAATAAAATAAAAAAATGTATATTTATTTTATAAAATAAAATATATTAATTTAATTTAATTTATTTTATTTTATATAATATCTAATATTTATAAAGAAAATAATTTTTATTTTTTATTTTATTTTTTTATTATGCCGTATCCTAGTCATATCTGTATCCTAGTTTTTTAAAATTTGTCATGTTTCCATATCCTGCCGTGTCGTATTCTCGTGTTCGTGTTCGTGCTTATTAGGTTTATAGGTTGAGTGAGTTTTATAATTTTTTTTATTTAATGTTGTCAATCACGATATGACAATAAGGTGTCTTGTTGGCAACGAAGACATGTATTTTCTTAACATTGGTTGCATTCTTATGCCACATTTCACGTCTGTCATGTTGGGTATGCTGGTATTGCCTTGCATGACACAACATGAGCCATGCCATGAGCTTGTGTGAGGTATGTTTAGGCATGATTTGGATATTTCCGTGCTTGACCTGATATTACATTTTTGTGTTGTGCCTTGAGCCAGGCTCGGGCTGTCCAATCAGTTGATACCTTTAATTTCTAATTTGTTTTCTCTTTGAAATCTAATTATTATCCATTTATTTAATAAGTAATATCATGCTTGAATCAGAATGTTACCAAAATAGAAAATTTAAAAATAGATTTGTGTAATTTAAACAAAGTTATTGTTTGTGAAAATTTGTAAACTAGGCCCATGGTGATTGTTTTTGATCATATGATATCTTCTATACTTTTAAAATAGCACGACTATACTGTTCAAAATTGTGATGATTGCTTCATATATCTTTTTTTAAATATCATCTTGAAAATATATTCTTTACATTAGTTGATGTATTTTATATCTATGTGATATTGTCAATGAAATTAGAATTCATGTATAGAAAATTTTAACTATAAGAGCAAAATATTTTTTGGTTTTGTTCACACCAAATGTCTTAGTTAACTATTTATTATAAGTCTCGTCTTAAAATATTTATTCTATGATATGAATGTCTTCATTTTGAATTTTTATTGGTAATTAATAATAGATTTTTTTTGTAAGCCGTGATATTAATTATGAAGTTTCATTAAAGTGGAAAATATCTATCTTTTTTAATATCACGTGGTGTTATATTGGGCAAGATAATATCTCAGAAAAGAATATGAGTATCATAATATCATCAAGATAAATAATAAAAAAAATATAAAAGAAGAAAAATACATAATTATGATAAAAATAGTGAGATTAAGTGTTGAGTGTAATTCTTTTATTTTTTTGGAAAAATAATTAAAATGTCAAGATCAGAGAGGTTTGGATGCACAGTCATCTGACTTTTTGATTGATTTATTTATGATTTGATCCAACTACATATGTTTTTTCAAGCAACATAGAGCTAATCAATATTTGATTACAAAACTGCCTAGGTAATTGATTATAGAATAGAACGTAATAACATATAGCTACCTGGATTAATGTTATTCTTGAAAGGACAAGGAAATGACTTTCTCCTTAAAGAATGATGCCATTGGATAATTCTTGGTATTTTTTTTATCAAGACAAATATTACTCCTTTTCAAAGACTCAAGTTCTTATCATCATAAATTAAACTCATCAAGAGTCTGAATTAAAGTAGATTTGTGGATTATTGTGTCATATGAATTAAAGTAGATTTGTGAATTTTTTTTTTCAAAATCAACCATATTGATATATTTTAGTATATATGATGGATCTATGTGAATATTGTCATAATGTTGACTGATAATAAATTTAAATGCAATAAATTTATATATAGTTGATATATGACTTTTCTCTCTTAGCTGGAAGTCTTTGTAAGATTATTGAGGAATAAGTAAAAGTAATAAATTAAAATGCAGCTTTAGGAGTTTTATTCTTTTTAGGCTCGTTAAAAATGAGTCATGCTAAAAATGAGCTGTGCTAAAAATTAGTCATGTTAAAAAAGACTAGTTAAAATTATTTTATATTCGGATAAAAAAATATATATATATTTTTGAATATTGAAGTATCTATTAAAGACATATATGTATGTTTTAGGTGTCAACTTGTTCACTCTTAGGAAGATGTTATGGATAAAATAAATTTTCTAAAAAATTGAGTCAGGCTAAATATTTTTTGTTAAGATCCAAGATTTCAATGTGCACATACTGAGAAAAGTTAGAATAATATATTTGACTATTAAAGTAGTTTGTGAATAATATTGAATCTTTATAATATCATTTTGGAATATTTTTACCAACTTGTAGTGTTTCAGGCAATTTAATCATATTTTTATTCTTTTTTAATAATCTTATTTTGTGGTGGTGTGTTATGGGCTGGCCGATTACAATCATCCACGTAGTCATTTATATTTAAAAAAATAGATTGCTACATTATAGGGCGGTCTAATTTGTTTTAAAACAAAAATTTTGACAGCCCAGTTTATTGTGTCTTCGGGCTAGACACATCGGTCATGCCTGGCATGACTCATGTCAGCCCAACACAGCACGAACCTAGAGGTGTCAACTAGGCTGGCCCTATATGGCATGACACAAGGCACGACACGATTTGGCCGTGCCTGGGCCTGCCCGGCACGAGAATTTCTTGGGCTCGTGCCGTGCACGGGTAAGGCACCTATTGTGCCATGCCGTGCCGAGACCAACCTGGCCTCGTGCCGTGCCTGATCCGGCACGATTAGGTGGCTTGTGGCATGGTCCGTCGGCATGGGTCAAGGTCAGACTTGCACCCGACACCCCAAGTCCCCAGTCGGCCAGTCCCTGCACCGCACCCCATCTCCACATCCATGGTCCACGCAAGCATCAGCACTGGCCCAATCAGATCTGACTCGTAGTCCTGCCCGACCTGATTTCCCTAGTCTTTTTCTCACTACTTTACCGGGTAATTTATTTTAAGTTTTTTACTCTCTCAGTCTCTCTCTAGTCTTTTTCTCTAGTCCTAAAATAGTAAAATCTATCATCTAGTCTCTACATCTTGTGTATTTTTTAATCAAAATCCTAAAAAAATGATAAATACTAATGATACATATTTAAATTTAGAAAATGAAAATCTTATATAGAGGTTTGAGGCTGCTGAAACTTTGGTTTCTCCAGTCGCCTCAACCCAAACTTCTAAAAATAAAAAAACCAGGAGGATTTCTGTAGTTTGGATTCATTTTAATTTAATAAAACAAAAAAATATTAGAGGTGAGAAAGAAGAAATGACACAGTACAAATATTGTATGAGAAATTTAACTTGTAAGAGTTTGTTTAGGACTAGGCATCTTGAGAGGTATGTCGAATTATGCACAAAAAAAATATGGTCAATTAGATCATAGACAAACCCAACTTATCACTATATTTTTTGAGATTGGATCGAGTTCAGTTTCAAAGTTCTCTCTTCATATACTCCAGCGAGTTGGGTAGGGACGACATGGCCAGACTTATCACATTAATGGATCTTTTGATCAGTTTTTTGGAAGATCCAAAGGTTGTGTGCCTCATGCAGACATATTTTCAGCCTGCTTATCGTAGGATTCCTAGGTTCACATCTAGGAATGACATACTAAAATTATATAAGGTAGAAAAATAAAAAATAATTAATGAATTTAAGGCATTTAGTTGAGTGGTGTTCGTGATGTCCAATATCTGGACAAGTTACGATAAATCATCTTATGTATGTCTCACTAGTCACTATGTAGATTCTAATTGGATAATGAATAAAAAAATTTTAGGATTCTTTGAGATTCTCTATTCTCATGTTGACCCGGTCATTTTTAGGGTAAGATAAAAATCTTTAGGGAATATAAAATTTAAAATAAAATTCTTAGTATCACATTCGATAACGTATTTAATAATGGAGTAGTGATTAACATATTTGTTAGGAATATTAGAGACGTACCATTAAGAGAGATCTTTCATGTCAGATGCATGTGTCACGTGATTAACCTGATTGTTCAAGAGAGTATGAAGGCATGTTCTCTCGCTTTGGATAATATACGTAATGCACTAAAATATATTCGTACTTTTCTTTGATAACAAAAGTTTGGTAGTCTTTGTTTGTGAATCATAAGAAAAAATTTCAATCGGATGTGAGACACCATTAGAATTATACGTACATGATGTTGGAGTCATAATTTGGATACGAACACGTGATATTCGACTACGTCAATAGTAATAGTGACAAACTTATTATTGACGACACTGACTGAGCTTCAGGAATTTTATTTATGAAATTCCTGAAGATTTTTTATGTTACGACGAACATGTATTCGTCGGTTTATACTATCATGACTTGTATTGTACTCAGGTATATATATAACATTAGTAGCATGTTTAGGAAATATTGAGTTGACCCGACACTTAGCTATATGGTTGCAAAGATGAAAACCAAGTACTTAAAGTACTGATCCACCGTTTCATCTATTTATTGTCTCGTTGTATGCATGAACCCTAGGGTTAAGGTGGAAGGGGTAGATAATACCCTGACTTATATTTCTTCGTGCATGAACCTGGAAGACTCACCTAAAGAGTTCATTCACAAGAAGTTAATTGTGATTATGGAAATGGATATCTTCTTTGGAGATGATAATTTTTTTATTCAGTTAGTAAGGGAAAAACGTCGAGGTAGACCATCACATAGGGGCAGGCTTTCTTGGTACTTAGATACTGATTACTGCTCAATCCTATCACATTCTGATACTAATAATATTGATATATTATAGTGGTGGAAATCATATGAGTCCACTTTTCCCGTGCTATCTAGGATGACACGGTATCTACTGACTCTTTCGGTGTCGAGCGTAGTATCAGAGTCTGCTTTTTCTATTGCAGTGACCATGATTTCAGATAGGAGATCGAGATTATGTTTATATATTATTGAGGCCTTGACCTGTCTGAAAGATTGGGAGAATTCGATGTTTAACATCCAGGATTGTGTTGGAGCTGAGACATGGACTGCATCCACATCCACTGCAAAAGTGGAGAAGTTGATTGCTAATGATGATGGTCCATATGATAGTGATCTTGATGTTGTGGTTGATGATGCTCATGATATGCCGATTGACGATTGACGTTGTTGTCGGTTTTCCCTGCCCGTTGCCAGATACTAGTTGCCAGTGCCATGCCACCCCATTACGCCACGTCATATTTTATTTGTCATTGTCACTTAATTTTGATATTTGATGCATCACGGTCACGGATACAGTTAATGATTTTTGTTAATTATTCTTGATTCTATTTTTTTGATTTTAATGTTTTGTTTTTTATTGATTGTATATTTTTTTACGTTACTTTTAAATTTGTATTTGTTTTGGTTCGGTATCTATTGATTGATTGGTCATTTCTCATTTGGTTTGTTTTTGTTTTTTTGACTTTGTAATTTTTTTTAACGAAATTTTTTGTTTAATTTAATTTTTTTTTAAAATTTTATATAAAAATTAAAACTCTATAATATAATTCTAATAAATTATAATCTAAATTTAATTTAAATTATAAAAAAAATTTAAACTTTATTAATATTTTTAAGTTACAAGTTTTTAATAATTTTTAATTTATCAATTTAAATTTTAAACTTTATAATTTATTTATATTATATTTTTAATAAAAAAATTTAAACTTTGTAATTTATTAAATTTTTAATAATTTTTATTTTATAAATTTAATATATTATACATTATCTATATATAATATAATATATATTTTATATAAAGTATAAATAGAAAAATATTAAAATTAAAATTTTTTTTTATTAAACCAGGCTCGTACGGGCCTGACCCGGCACGTCAGGCATTGCCGGGCCTGGCTTTGATAAACAGTGTCGGGCCATGCACGACATGATACAGTAATCGTGTCATGCTGTGCCTGGCCTGGCACGAAAGCACGGGCGTGCTTAAAAAAATGGTTGAGCCGGTCCGACACGTCTTGTTTGACACCTTTACACGAACCATGTCATAGGGTGGTCCAACCCACTCCGGGATGAGCTGCAAGCGGTGACCAGGCCATCCGTCCTGTTTGACACCTATAGGGTGTGCCAACATATAAAACTTGATATATAATTTTAATGATTCATATATTAAGTACTAAATTTATGTGTCATATTCTAATTTATTATTATATTTTATTAATAGGTTCATCAAATTAAATTTTTTTAATTTATGAAATAATTGAAAAATAAATAAGATATGTGATATTAAATGTAAAAGAAATATTCTTGTAAATTATGAATAATTAAAAAAAAGTGTAAATATCTAATATTTTTGTTGAATTTCATCTTTACCAGATTTTCAAGTCTGAATTTATTAGATCAAAAAATAAATATATACATATTAATTTGGCAGGCTTGATATAATGTTCTAGTATGCTTTCAAAATTGTATGATTTATATTCTTGGATAAAAATATCTTAAATGCTATGATAAAATATATTTTAAATTATCTTGTTATAAGTAAATATGTTGAGAATATGGAAACAAATAATACAACCCACTTGAATATCTATCAAGCGATCATACTATATAAAAGAAGATATATAATCTATCATACTTGGTCTTAATTTTTTTTTTCATAGATTATTTTCATCTTTGAAATATATATTAAAGAAGAGAGTTCATATAAATTGAATTGTTAGAAAAATATCTCATTGAAAGTAAATTAATAAGATAATTAAAATAAATAAAATATGCGAGAAATATGAGGTGTGATGTGAGCTCTTAATCTTTAATGCTTAATGCTGTGATACTTAGTAACTTTTAAATGATTGCTATTGAATTTTCAATAAAAATGTAAAGAATGTTGTAAAGAAATTATCTGTATAGTGAGTGTAGATTCTTGAATCAATAATCTAAGATTTTGAAGTGGAGAAACAAGTTAAAAGAGTTGTAGTTCTTGCAAGTCAACAAAGATCTGCTATTGCCCTCATTAGGAAAGAATTTTTAATAATTCATTTTACCAAGTATTATGATGCAAAGACTCTATCACTAGAGGTGACAAATGGGCACAATGGCTTTGGCATGGTTGGCCGCATGACATGGGCATGCTGGTCCATGCACTACATGATATAGAAACTCTTCTCAAGCAATATAGTTCCATGTGGTTTGCTTCGCATGTTGAAATGGCAAGCAGCATGTCATGACACAAGTCATTGGCCTGCGTGGAGTGCACCCTGCACCTGGCCCAGGTCACAAAATGACTCGTGTTGTGTGCTAATTGTGGATTTGTGTTGGGCAAAAAACTAATCTGATTTTTGAGAGTGAAATGCATTTACTTATTTTTTAAATATGCCACTAGGTATGGCACGTGAACCATATGCACCTGTTTTTTTCATATTAGTATATTTTATTTTATATTGTAAATTTAAAAAAAAAATATTTTTAAATATTATTAATATTATTCATTCTTAAAATATCATATATATTATATTATATTATATTATATTATATATATTGAGGTTATGTCTTGTGATAGCAGCTGTCCGTGTCATACTCTAGCTTAGAGATTCTTGATCTTGTATAATTGTACTTTAATGAGTCTAGGCTAGCCTACTTGGCACCTAGACTAGCTTGGGTTTGTTGCTTGCTTGCTTGCTCATGTTGGACCCTTGCCCATGGCATTATTGATGCCAAGTTGTTTCTTGGCTTGATCCAACTTGACACAATCAGGGTTGCCAAATGGATCAGGTCATGCTGAGTTGGTCATGAGCCTAGCCGTATGCAGCTTGGTCATGAGCCTAGCCATATGCAGCTTGGTCATGAGCCTAGCCGTATGCAGCTTGGTCATGAGCCTAGCTGTATGCAGCTTGGTCATGACTAGAAACCAAGATCTTGGCAAACTTAGTGCAACTTGGGAACGTGGCATGTGCCATACCTGGATTATATAGGCTAAATAGATGCTAGTTGTGGTTACTGCTGAGGTAACTTGTGTTTGTTTTAGGCTAATTTGGTTTGATTAGTCAAGTTGAAATTGGTCTGCATGGACCAACATCCCGGGATGTCCCTTGCTGCATCTTTTGCGGCATGAGGACCAAAAACCATGGCCTGACATAGCTCGAGTCCTGTTGTGATCAAACCCATGCCTATTCTAGTTTCATTTCTAGCTGTATTGTATTGTGTCTGGACTACCCCGTGTGATTTGTTCCTGTGTAATGCTTGGGCCATCTGACCCATTTATTATTTCTATTTATTATTGATAATTATTTGATGATACACATGGTTGAGATATTCATTATTGGATAAGATGAAGATTCTAGAGCTGATTATCATAAAATTGATATCTATTGATTATGATATGTATTAGTTAGGTAAATATATAAGAATCATCTATTTGACATACTAAGAGGATATTAAGAGAGATGTATTCTATGTGAGTCACTAAGATGTTTGGTGACCCTGTAGTATGACCACATATGATGACTTGATATTTTATTATATTTATTTATGATTATACTTAATATATATGATTATTATTATTTAAGAAAAGATTTTATTTTTATTCATTATTATAACATTTTATGAAAAAAAAAAGTTTACTTTGTTAGTCATTAATATATTGAGAATGTATAATATTTTATAATATATTTATCATTATTTTTTTTTATTTTTTGAGAAGTATGAATTGAGTCATTAGATATTTTATAATGGTAATCCTGTATAGAATGATATAATTAAGAGAGAGAACCAACTTAAGATTGAGATGTCTAAGAAACTCGTGCAAAAGTTTGCTAAGTGTTTTTGAAGAAAAGTATTAATTACTTTGTCAGTCTCATTAATTACTAATATATTTGTTTTCTTCAAGATCACTTATCAGGTAGATTAGATGTGAGCCATCAAATGCTTCTTTTTTGGCTGCTCTAATACTTCAAAGAGGTATTACTGTAACACACATTATATCAGGAGGATTGTTATGAGGGTCATTTTATTGTTCTTCAAGGTCAATCCACTTTTTAAGGACTCGATCCAAAAAAATGCACATTTCATCATTATAGTGATAGAGTCCATGTTTCTAATTTTTATTCCTTCAAGAGGGATAACTACTAACTATGCTCCTATTCTTATAATTGATATTATTAGTATAATTGATTACGATGAGAGATGAGGCAAATGAGTTGTTGAGGCAGCAATATTTTATTGTTTGTAGCCTACATAGGTCACCGTGGTGTGATGTGATGGCATGCCTTTGAAAGAGGAAAGCCCAATATGACTCATTGGCTTACATGCTGCTTGACTCTTGTCGGCCTATCCCAAACTTGACATTGATATGTATATTTATGGTTCATTTTAGATTGATAAGTCTTGAGACCAAGCTTATCTCGTTTGATTAGCCATGCCAAAATTGGTTTGCACAAGTTGATGTGCATGATCGTGTTATGACATATCTACTGAGGTATGTGGGTGAGAAATCATATTTTCCACCTCTAGATGAGTGATTAGACTTGTCATTGAAATTTGTGATAATAAGAGAAGTTAAGTGAGTGTTTCATTGGGTATAAGATGTGAGTCCTCCCAGGAAAGTGAGATGATTGAGAGATTTGACTATCCCATTCTAAAGTTATGTACTAGATTTGTGGTTATTAAATCTAAATTTGATAAATATGAGATTTTTGCCCATTATATATAATAATAAAAATATAATATTTTAATGTTAAAAATTATCTATAAATATGATATAAATATTTTTTTGATATTCATTAATTTTATTTTATTGTCTTATATGCTCCCTAATTTTAAATTTTTCTTTCTTTTTTTGTTTTGTAGTTGCTGTTTGCTTAGAGGTGTTAAACGGGCAAGTGGCCTGGTTCGGCCTGGTGCATGACTTGACTTGGCCGTTCATGGCCCGACACGGTAAAGGCTCGTGTTCGTGCCCGTTTCGGACCTGCTCATGGCATGACTTGTTTCCTATTGTGCCTAGGCCAATTGGGCCATGTGCTAGGCTAGACACGACTCGGTACCATGACTCATGGGCACTAATTATAGGTATGATTTGAGCGGTGCTTAGAGTCCCGACCTTGCCCCACCCCGAAGTCTGATGCTCGATGGATCCGAATTTTTTTTGGGCTCTTAACTTGACCCGTGGTCATTTTTTTGCAACCCCTAGACACGAGCATGATAGTTCTGGAAGTTGAAGCTTTTGGAATTTTTGATCAATTGGGACAGTTCGACGGTAAAATCGATCCAATGGTCTAAAAAAATAAAAAATAAAATTAAATCTAAGTTGTTGGATTTCGTCTCCAACGGCTTTGTGGCAGAGTCCGACGACACTTAGGATTTTGCCAATTTTTTAATTATAAAAAATTTTAAAAAATCAAAAAAAAAAATAATTTTATTTAAAAAAATATATTTTCTTAATTTATAAACTTCTCTCATTCTAAAATTTATATTTCAAAATATATTATCACTTTTTCTAATTTTCTCTCTTTTGGGTTCTTGATTTTAGATTTGGGCTTTCGATATTTTGATTTTTGGGGCTCGGGTGTGTTATGGATTTGGTGAGTGTGCGGTGCTGACATCACAAAGCTAAAATTTATGTATTATGGTTTATGAGTGTTTTTTTTATTAGTTTTTAAAATTTTAAAGTTTTAAATCTAAATTTTCTTTCTAGTCTAGTCTTTCTCTCTCCTAGTCTTTACTCCTAAGTTGAATCTAAAAAAAATAAAAAAAAATAAATAATAATTTTAATAATGAAAATAAAATTAATTATAATTTAGATAACGAAAACCTTGTGGAAAGGTCTGAGGCAGCCGAAACATTGGTTTCTTTGATCGTCTTGTCCAAAATATCTAAAAAATAAAAACTAGAAATATTTTAATAGTTTGAATTCATTTTAATATAATAAAAAAAATATTAGGGATGCTAAAGAAGAATCAGGACAATACAAATATTATAAAAAAATATTAATCTATAAGAGTTCGTATGAGATTGGACACATCAAGAGACATGTCGAATTATGTACCAAAAAAATATAATGCATTAGATCCTAGACAAACTTAACTCAGCAGTGAGTTTTTTGAGATTAGATCCAGTTCATTCTCAAAGTTTATCTCCTTAATATACTACAATGAGTTATAGAGGGAAAGAATGATCAAATTGATCACGATGATGAGTCTTTCGATTAGGTTTTCGGATGATCTAATGGTAGTCAGTATCACGCAAACATATTTTTAGATTGCATATCGTAGGATTTTTAGGTCTATATTTATGGACATACTAAAATATTTTAAGTTAAAAAAAGAATATTATTACTAAATTTAGGAAATATAATAGAGTGATGTCTGTGATATTTGATATCTGGATTAATCATGATGATGTATTTTATACATGTCTCACCGTTCACTATATAGATTCTAAATGTATACTAAATAAATAAATATTAGGATTCTTTGAGATTTTTCATTCTAATGATGACTTGGTCATTTTTGATTGTATGAAGAAAATTTTTAGAGAATATAAAATTTAAAATAAAATATTTAGTATTATATTCAATAATATATCTAATAATAGATTAGTGATTAACATCTTTGTTAGGAGTATTAGAGGTGAATCATTAGGAGAGATTTTTTACGTTATATTTATGTGTTATGTCATTAACATGATAATACAAGCAGAAATGAAAGTGTGCGTCCCCCTTTTAGTAAATATACGTAACTCATTAAAATATATTTGCATGTCATGCAGATAACAAGAGTTTGATAGTCTCTATTTGTCTGTGGGACTAAAGAAGAAATTTCAATCAGATGTGAGATACTGTTGAAATAATAAATAATTAATGTTGGAGTCATGTGTTGGATACGAACACGTGAAGATTTTTTATGACATGATAAATATGTGTTTGTTAGACAATTCCACTTCTACGTTTATGATTTCACATATTCAGACGAAGAAGAAAAATAAAAAAATAGCAAAAGATATATATATTCACAACCACGATAGTATACAAAATCATAGCCCAAACACAAACCACAACATAACATATAAAATAACGTAGTTCACTAGTCATTCAATACGACTAACTACATCCATCAGAAAAATATTTATGTATTTATAGATTATAATCAAATCAGAATGTTCTTACAGTATGTGAAACAAACCCCGTTATCATGTTATTGCTGCATTCTCAACTTCTTAATATTTTTTTTTTCTGCATTTACATAAAAATATTAAAATAGAAATATATTCGGTTATATATAATAGATAATTAAAATACATTATATACAATAGTATTCATCTGTTTATATTCTCATGACTTGTATTGTATTCAGGTGTATATTCAAAATTAATAGCATATTCAGAAAGTTTTGAGAAGACATGATACTTAGCGATATAGTTCTAGATATGAAAATTAAGTACTTAAAATATTGGTCTACTATTCTAATTTTTATTGTTTGGCTGTTTGTATAGATCCTAGGATTAATGTAGAAGGGATAGAGAATATTTTGACATACATATTTTTGTACATGAATTAGGAAGACTCACCTGAAGGGTTTATTCAAGAGAAGTTGACTGAGCTTTTTACATACTACAATACTAGGTACGAACATGAATATCATATTCGCAGATGATTTTTCTAATCAAGTAGCGAGGAAGAAATAACAGGGTGGACTGTCAAATATGAGCGAATTATTTTAGTACTTAGATATTAATTATTACTTAAATTTATCATATTCTGATAATAAAAATTTTGTTATATTATAGTGGTGAAAATCATATGAGTTCACTTATTATGTGTTATCTAAGATGACTTGAGATTTACTAATTCTTCTAGTATCGAGTGTAGCATTGAAGTTTATTTTTATTGTTGTAGTAAATATGATTTCGGATAGGAGATTGAGATTATGGTCAGATTATACTGAGACATTAGCATATATGAAGGATTGAGATGATTCAAGCTTGGGCATCGAGGATCGTGTTGGGACTGCAACAAAAGTAGAGTTGGTTGTTGATGATAATTTTTGTGATATTGATATTGAGGACGATTTAACGATTGCTGATGTTGATGATTGATGAATTGAGACATTGATATCTGATATTGGATTTACTCATTTACATTGTATTTATTTTTATTTATTTTTTATTTGTGATATTACTTTGATTTTGAGGATTGATGTTTGAATATTAATTTATTGTGAATTTGTAATTTGCATTGATTTTTATTTATATTTAAGTTTTATTAATTCATAAACTTTTAGTTTTAAACTTTTATTTCTTTTTTATATAAATAAATTTAATGTTATATTAAAATAAATAAATTAAAATTTTAAAAATTAATTATTTATTTAAATTTAATAATTAATTATTAGTTTTAACAAAAAATTATTTAATTATATAATTAAATAATTAATTTTTAAATTTAATAATATTTTTAATATTCTGAATTAAAAATTTAAAATAATTAAAAAATTAAAACCTAGTTTGGATAAGCAAGAACTAGCCTGTTTAGGCTCGATCCGACATAGTTTCATCATAGTCGGGCTGATGGGCCATGCTGACCCTACTTTGATTAAATCATGCCGGGCCAAACATGACATGGTTATTGTATTGTGCCTGGCATGGCCTGGTTGCCCTGTTGGGCCACCTAATTCAGCTTGGGCCTGCCCTATCCTGTTTGTTTGACACATCTTTGCTTTGTTATGTTTAGAAAAATGACAGATTGTTGCCCATAAAATTATGTTATGATATATATATATTTTTTGTTTGTTAGTTTATGTTATAATTTATAAAAATAAAAAATTATAATTTTTTAAAAGTTAAAATAATACATAAAATAATAAATAATAATTTTAATGATAATAATTTTGATTTAGATATAAGTAATAATGTCAAGGATCGAAAGGTTTATGATCAAATTAAATTTTTTCTAATGATCTTGTTTGATTTGTCTAAAAACCTAAAATTTGTCAAACTTCATTAGAATTATTTTATTTTAATATATTTAAAAATTAAAATTAAGGATGTCAAAGAATAATTAATTATATTGTTAATATTATAAAATAATATATATGTAGAGTTATGTTAATCAATATATTAAATAATATGGTGGATTATATCTCGAACAAATTTAACTGAGTGGTTGAATTTTTAAAGTTGAATTAATTTTAATTTCATTGATTTCTTTTATTTATAATAATGATTTTGGAAAAAAAAAAGAATGATTAAATTAATTATTATTATGGATTTTTTGATTAGATTTATATAAAATCTTAGGATAATTAGTATAATGCATATATATTTCTTATTTAATTATAAAATTTCTAGGTTCACTATATGAATAACATAATAAGTTACAAAAATAATTAGTAATTAATGAAGTTAGATAATGTAATGAAATAATGTTCATGATGTTTAACATTTAGACCAGTTATGATGATGTATCATTACATGTTTTATTGCTTTCTATATCGATTCTAAATAAAAATTAAATAAAAAAATATTAGAATTTTATAATATTTTTTATTTTTATGATGTTATTGTCATATATGAATTTATAATGATAATCTTTAGGTAATCTAATATCTAAAATATAATTTTTAGTATTGTATTTGATAATATTTTAAATAATAATAATATTATTAATATATGTTAGAATCATTAAAGATAGATTATTAGGTAAAATTTTCATATTAAATATGTGTGTCACGTCATTAAATTAAAAGTATTAGCAAAAATAAATGGTGTTTTTCATGCATTTAAAAATAAAAAATTAATTAAATTACTTGAGGGCACTTGACAAATAACAAGAGTTTAATATTTTGTGTTTGAATTATGTGTTGACTACAAACAATAATTAAAATATTGGGTTTTAATGAAAATATTGATATTTATATTTTATGAATATTTTAGATTTATCAGTGAAATATTGGTGTATATTTTTTCATGAGTATCAATTAAAGATAAAAATTTTAATTTTGATAGATATATTGATGTTCGGAATTTATAGATATTTTGGAGATATATTAGTGCATATATCAGAAATTTTTATCAATAATTATCAATATGCGATATTCGATAATATAAATAATAAGAATGACAAATTTCTTATTATCAAATCAGATTGAGTTGTATAAATATGTTATTGTTTTTATATGTTTTTATCAGTTCATTTCACTTAGATATATATGCTGTATTAGTGACATATTTAGTTAGTATAATTGATACATTGTATTTATTATCTTTATTATTGATATTGAAATCAAATATTCAAAATACTGATATTCTATTCTAACCCATTATTATTTGATTGTTTGTATAGATCATAGTATTAAAATGAAAAGGATAAAAAATAATTAAACATATATATTCACACGTATAAACTAAATAGATGAATCAGAACGTGATAATTGAATTTATAAAAAATTGAATAACATGTTTATATATTATGATATTAATTATAATAGTAGTTGTAGGAAAGTTGAGTACTTACATGAATATTGTATTTAGAGATAATAATTTTTTTCGTTCAGTTTGTTAGGGGCAAATGATGAGTTACTCTTTCTAAAAGAAGTGAGTCATCTTGGTATTTATATAGATTTTTACTTTAATCTATCATATGATAATAATAAGAATTTGAATATTATAAATTGGTTGAAATCATACAAATCCATATCTACAATGAAATCTCTCTAAATTAATACGATCCGTAGCACAAAAAATTATTAATTAATGGAGGTTATTAATTTATAGAACCTTCACCTAAAAAAATCAGAAAATATATCAAAGATATTGCATGATTAATCCATGCAAGCCTTAATAAATTCAACGTCAATTTCCAAAGTTAAAAGTTATGTTTAAATTAATCAACTTAAATTTTGAAATGCCAAAGGTCATGACCATGTTTCCAAGAAAGTTTTTCAAGTGTGGAATATTAAAAGTTCATCACTTGAATTATAAAGGCTAATGCATACAATAATTGAGTTATAGTTTATCCTTTCTTTTATTTCTTTTTTCTTCCAAAATGAAGTCTTCATTTGCTATGAATAATGATCAAAAGCTTAAAATTTATCATCATAAAACAGCAAATTCATCTATCAAACAATCAGCTCTTGCAAATTGGGCAATACAAGAATTCAAGCTTTCAAAAGTCCCAACCCAAGGAACCATCAGCAATATCCTTGATAAGCATCAATAATATGAAAGCATAGACTCAACTGAATTTACATCTAAGCGTCAAAGAACTGTGAAGCATCTTGAACTTGATAATGTTTTAGCAAATTGAGTTTTACAATGCCAAGCACGTCGCGTGGTATTATCAGGTGATTTAATTAAGGAAAAGGCTCGTCAATTTACTAGACAACTTGAACTTGGAGAGAGAACATCAGAATTTTCAAATGAATGGCTTGCAAAGTTCAATAGTCGCAATGAATTCAAAGCTCAAAAATTATATGGAGAAAGTGGCTCTGCTGATTTAGATGCAATTGACAAAAATATGCCAACAATAAAAGAAAATTTTCAAAGTTATTCACTTCAAGACATATACAATATCGATGAAACATGACTCTTTTATCGCATGGCTCCTGATCGAATAATTGCACGACATCAAACTGAAGGTTCTAAGAAGGATAAAACATGTTTAACTTTTATCTTTGCTGCAAATGCAGATGGATCTCACAAAATGGAACCTCATCATTGGTCATGCACAAAGACCACGTGCTTTTAATATAAAAAGTGGAGAGCAATTGAGTTTCTATTATCACAGCAATGCAAGAGCTTGGATGACTGGACTCATTTTCAGGGAATGGCTACAAAAGATGGATTAACAAATGCAAGATGCTAATAGAAAAGTCCTACTTTTGTTAGATAATGCTCATTCACATGTGGTGAGGGATTTGACTCTTACAAATATTTAAGTTTTTCTTTTTTCAGCTAATACAACTTCTAAAATTCAACCAATGGATGTTGGAATAATAGCAGCATTCAAGAGGCGATATAGACATTTTCAACTCCAAGATGCAATTGATAGAGATGAACAACAAAATGCAGACATCTATAAGGCTGATCAATTGATAGCCATGAAATGGGCTAAGGCAGCATGGAATGACATTTTTAGCAAGACAATAGCCAATTGCTTTAAGCACACAGGTCTCTTTGAAAGAGAAACTTAAAAAAATGAAGTGGGTTCGGAAGGACAAAATATAGAAAATAAAATTAAAGATGTTATTAATCAACTGCCAATTAGTCGTCCGATTCTGTTCACGAGCTTATAAATCTTGAGGAAGAGCAACAAGTTGCCCATGAGGAAATTTCAAATGAAGATTTAATAAAACTTTCGTCATCTCAAGATCAAGAAGAAGAGGACGATGGTGAAGTTATGGATTAAAATCCTCCCATGTCAACAAACGAAAAATTAAATGTTCTTCATTCTTGTATTTCATTTCTTGATCTTTCAAATCCAAATCATGTTATAGCTTATAAGGTACTTAGAAGCATACAATTTGAGATACGAACTATTGAAAAAAAATAAACTACTTTAGATATGTATTTTTGTAAGAAATATTGATTTTACGAAGTAATATATTTTATCTATGATGTATAGTACTTATAAATTTATAAGAAATATTGATTTTATAAATTAATATTTTTATATAGGGTGTTTTCTATTTTGCTTTAAATAATAGATAGTAGAATTATTAAATTATACACATTCCACGAAGTCGATAGATTGATTTTTCATTAAATAATGGAGGTTATTAATTTATAGAGTATCAATTTAGGAAGGTTCTACTGTACCGTGTTATCTAAGATGACACATGATTTATTGATCTCGTTAGTGTTTAATATAATATCAGAGTTTATTTTTTTTGTGATTGTTTATATTATTTCAAATAGGTGTATCCAGACTGTAATTAGATATCGTAAAAGTATTTGCATTCTTAAATGTTTGAAAATATTTGAGGTTGAGAATATATGATAAAGCGAAAGAGTATTTGGTGAATATTAATTCATTAGATATCTAAGATATTGAGGTCACCACCAGTGCTATCATCAGAATTTTACATGATGATTATGTTATACATTTGTACTTTCATACTATTGACATTGATTGATTTTGACTATTTGCGAAGGTATGTGCGAAATACGACACAAAATTATTTTTATTTATGTTTTTGTTTGTGTTTTTTTATGATTTTATATTATTTAATAAATTTTTGTTGTTTATTTTATTATGTACGTACCTATCGTAAGTAATTTGTAAATATTCTTACTAAGTATCTCAGAAGAGAATACGTTTTTTTTCTTTCAAATTGAGTATTTATGATATATATGACCAACTTGAAAGGGAGTCTTGATGGTTGAGTTAATTTTTGTTTTATTTTTTATTTTTTTTTGTTTGAGAGAACTCTATTTTTGTCGTGCCCCAAATAATATATAGTGGTTATTATTATAATTTCAAAAATAGATTTTTCTTTAATAATAATTTTATCATTTTTATAATCTTTTTTTTAAATCTGTGTTCTCTTTTCCTGAAATTCATATATAATTACAGTGCCTATCCTAATACACATAAATATATAATGCTAACAATCAATTACAGTGTCATATCTTATGACTCTTGTTTTTTTTTTTTTTTTTTTATTACTTTTGACTCTTGCCTTATATTATTTATCCTGATCATTTATTATTATTTTTTTATTTATATTTTTCAGGTATTCTCTTCTGTATTTCACTTGAAAAATACTATTGGTCAACAATAGCTCAGTTTTAAGAATATGTTTATCAACAACACTGTCAATCCTCTACTTCCTGTGATCATGGATGAAAACCGCATCCCTTATCAAGCCAACGTTTCAAATCAACTGCAATTATTTGATAATTGTGAGAGCTAAATTGCATTTTTAATTTTTTGATGTTTTAGTTTACTAATCGTACCCATGTCTACCTTGCCTTGTTGGTTATATGTGTTTAATTGTTTGATAATGCCTGTTGTACAGGCTTGTGCAATCCATATTGTGCCTATTTGCTATTCTATTTGTACCTTTGCTGTTGCGTTGCAGTAGGTGACCCATTGGTCTTTACCATTCTGGATTATATGGCCAGACATGGAAAACATATTCATCTTTGGAACTAATTCTGCAATTGATGCACCTTATCATGGGCATTGATTGAGCAAACAAGGCACTTTTGCTTCATTATGTCCCCAAGAAGTGTACTTTTTTGTGTTTTTTTTAAAAATGGACTAAGGTGTTGGTTTCGGTACTGTTATTTTAAAATAACATGCTAAAATAATGTTTTCGAGCCTGTTTTTCTCACAAGGGACCTAGACAATGATAGCTAGTTATGTGTCTCCAATGATAGAGCAAAGAAAAAATATATAGAAAATCATAGCCCACCCTACCCATTTTGCATTTCAAAATTTCATCATTAAATAGCAATTAAAATAGTAAATGTTATATTTAAATATTTATTTCATATTTAAAAGTCAAATATATGTAGTTATTAAATAAAACAGTGTACCTTTATATTATTTTTAAATTTTTACTATTGAAATATCACTAAATAATTAGATTGTAATATTATTTTAATATATGTTTGCATGTTTCTTAATTTTTTTAGGCCATATTGTATTATGTATGTTGAGGTATGGTATGTTTTAGTATATACATTTATTTTTTATTATTCTATTATTTTGGTGCATGTTATGTGTGATGTCTCTCTCTCTCTCTCTCTATATATATATATATATATATATATATATATTTATAATTTTTATTTTAAAGTTAATGAAAAAATATTATACACACACACACACGCACGCACATATATATTTCATATCTTCTATCCCTTTTGACTTTTGCTGGAGCTCTAATAAGATTTTTTGTCATAACATGGTATCATATTGCACTTCGAGGCAGAGTAAAGGTGGCACATGATGTCTTGGGTGGTGGGACACCTTTCACAAGTATTGATGAGGGTTTTCATTGATGATTGGAGGTGGTTCTGCTTTGATGCAATATATTTCTTTGTGAGTTACGTTGTGAGGGACCTCTATTTTTGAACTTTGGCATGAAAATGTGTGATGTGTGATATATATATTATTTTGTTGCTTTGGGAAGTTGCACATGGTTGTATATCATCCATTTCAAGCAAATTTGTTTATCCGACATTAGTATTGATGAGGTTGTTTAGTGGTCATGCATATATTTTTGTGTGCGAACTCTTTATTAAAAATGATGATTATAATTAATGTGAGACAGCCGAGATATTTTAGCAAAATTTAGGGTGGACATATATTCATGTGGTGTACCTTATTGTAAATTTAGTTTGTAGGCCAAAGATATATGAGTCACATGTTTAATGTGACACTTTAGATTGAATTAGATGAGTAATTGATGATCGATATACAATTACTATTTAGAAAGTGCAATTCATATAAGAAAGTTCTTGTGGAAAGAGATTATCATAATCAATGTGAGACATCACTTGTATTCATTGTGGTCTACTTTATTGGAGATATGGTTCGTGAGCCAGGGATATGTGAGATACTTATTAGCTAAGTTATCCTATACTGAGGCAAATGAGTGATTGTTCTTTGATGCATAATTGCTAGTGCATTTATGGTAGTTGATTACTGCCAATGTATATAGTATATTTGTTCTTGTGGAACATCAAAGATTTATTGGACTTTTCATGTGTCCATCTATTAATTCTTGTTATGCATTGTTAGGAATACTACAAATTTATTTTTTTGGGTCGTTAGATCTAGTCGAGATATTTATATGTTAATTGATTTTTCTTCTCATTACCTCATTTAGGGCTCTTGGGTCATAGATGTATGAATTAAGATATTTTTTGATTCTCAGTTGAAATAACTAATCATATGTGATGTATGAACTAGGAAATTAATCTTGTATATTATTTTTCTCTTTTTTTGTTGCGTACTATGATTTTTTGTTGTCTTGATAATTGTAGAACTAATCACATCAAATAATTCTTGAGATTCTATTTCTAAATTCAGATAAGCTCGTTGCGGTATGTAAATGGGTGCATACCATAAAGAATAAACTTGAAGTGAAGTTTGATTGGCGCAAAGTCAGGTTGATAGATAACAAGATTCACACAGATTTATGTTATTGATTAATAAGATATTTTTTAAAATGTAACCAAGATAATCATAACTAGGTTGTTGCTCTTTGTGATTGCATCACATAGATGAATTGTATATTCATTAGATATGAGAAATATATTTTTTATAATAATCTTAATGAAGAGTTGTTAATGTAATAGTCATCAGGTTTTACTTTTCCCAAGAGCAAATGCATGATATATAAATTGTAAAATATTAAATATAACCCGAAGTAATGTTGTAGGATTTGGTTTAATGTGGTTTTTTCTTTGCTTATTATATTTGATCTTAGTATATGTGTGTTGAATTATTTCTGTTTCTATCAAATTGGGTTATGAGGATGATAAATGATATTAGTGATTTATCTCGATGATATTTTGATTATATAAAATGATTATTTAAGTATATTACAAATGCAAATTGATTCTTTATATTGAGTTTGAAATAGTTTTTGGATGTTTTTTCTACCAGATAAGATAATTTTAGATATTTTATCTGATTTTTATATGACGAGATGTTTATTGGTTGACTTATCATTAGGTTATTTTATAGACTTTTTTATTAAAAATTGGTGTTTCAGTTGTTCTTTTAGATATATGAAAATCATATCTATATGTTTACTCGCTGACTGATCTAATAATGATCAGATTATATTTTATCAATGTTATTTGTGTGACGACTACTTCTAAATTATTCTATACAATCTCATATAGATATGATTTTCAGGATTCCCAAGTATGTAAAGAAGGTTCTAGTAGGTGGGATTTCATTTACAGATCATGGACATAACTGGATGATCATGTAATCTGGTTCTATTTGAGCTGCATTACTTATAGAGGAGATTAGCACAGGATTTATAAGTTTTTTTGAGATCGTTTTAATTTTTTTTTGAAAAATAAGAGAAATATTATTGTTTTTGAATTTAATATAAAAATAGAATGCAAAACTATGATATTATTTACTTGTCAATTATAATTTATTAATTATTTATTTGAGGAGTTATAATTATGAGCTTAGATATTGATGATATTTTACCATGATAATTATATAATATGCATATGCTTATGTACTATGATTTTTTAATATTGATGGTAAATATTATTTTATAAAAGAAAAGATGCAATATGGTTCGTTATCCACTTTTTAGATATATTATATACGTGCGAATAAATTATAGATATCTTTACGATAATTCTTAGAAGATGATATATTATTTCTTATTGTTTTATTTATTTTCATTATGTTATTTGGAAGCATCTGACATGTGAGCTATCTCAAATTGTGTGTGTGTGTGTGAGATTGTAATGTTTATTTTGAAATTTTATGAAAAAGATATGTTATTTTATTTTTTCTTGTTTTTCATATTCTTCCACTCTCTTCGTCACAATTTTTGTTAGATCCCTATTAAGGTTTCGGCCATAACAATGTTAAACTCAACAATTTTTCTTCTTGCATTTTGTCTGATGGCTTTCTTCCTCTTTAACATAAAATAAATATTTCAATTTTTTTTGTGGGATAATTATGTCTGTCTATTTTTGGAAAAACTAGGAATAAAGAAACTAAAATTAATATTATTTTAGTGCCCAAGTAAAAAATAAATTTAAAATTATGTTTTAATATAGTATCCATCTCACCCAGGATCCAACCCGAAATTTGCCTTTATTGCTATTTGGGATGGCATGTGACATGTCACTCCATGTCAGCAAAACAACATACACAGCTCATAGTGTTTAATTATAAAAAATTGAAAGTCGTTTGTTTTTTGAAAATTTAGCAGTTGGTTTACATTTTATTTCTGTTTTTGAAAGTGGAAAGCTTTTATTAGAATATTTATCTATATATGTTGTGTCTATATTGGATATACAACATATATGTATATGTGTGTGCCTACACCATAGTTATGAAAGGCGTGCCTGAGGTGCGCCTAAAGCTCAGACGTCACTACTCCCGGGAAAAACACCTCGCTTCAGGCGAGGCGTATGCGGGTGAGGCGCAACAGGCAAGGAAGCACGGGCACGGCACGGATACGTGTTCGATATGCCACGTGGCGTATCATTGATAAATTTGTATCCGATAAGCCACGTGGCATAACGAACGGTGGCGTATCGGACGTCCAGTGGGCGGCAGAGGGCAGGTGTGATTTGAGGGGGGGAGGCAGGGGGCGAGCGCGAATTGAGGGGGGGAGGCAGGGGATGGGCCAGAATTGAGGGGGAGGCAGGCGGGAATTGAGGGGGAGGAGGCATGAGGCGGTAAAATAAAATAAAATATTTTTATTTTATAAAATAAAAAAAATATATTTTTATATAATATAAGATAATTTTAAAATATTATTTTATAAAATAAAATAATTATAAATATTATCTTATAAAATAAAATAATTATAAATATTATCTTATAAAATAAAATACAATATAATATTTTTATTTTATAAAATAAAAATATATTTATTTATTTTATAAACTAAAATATTTTAATTTAATTTAATTTATTTTATAAAATACCTAATATTTATAAAGAAAATAATTTTTATTTTTAATTTTATTTTTTTTTATCATGACGTATCCTAGCCGTATCCGTATCCTAGTTTTTTAGAATTTGCCGTGTCCTCGTATCCTGTCGTGTTGTATCTCCGTGTTCGTATCCGTGCTAAACCAAGCAAAACACAAATACCAATACCAAAATCAAAGTCAAGATCATCTAGCTCTAAACATATTCTTACTCTTGATTTGATTGATGAAGATAAGAGATGATCTATTCTTCGGGAGAGGAAGATGAAGAAGATGGAGAATGGAAGATTGATAATGGGGATGATATTGATGAAGACTTTTTTGATTTAGATTTAGATGTAAATACATGAATTTTTATTTTGTTTTAGAATTTTGAATGTTTGTTATTTTGTTTTGAAACTTTGAATGTTTAGATGATGGAAGCACTATTAATATTTGATTTTTATCTTTGATGTTTTTTAGTTTATTATTAGATGAAAATTAAAGACTATATTTAGTAAAATATATAATTTTTATGTGTATTAGGCTGGGTGCGCCTCAAATAAAAAAGCACTCGCCTCAAGTGCGCCTTGCGCCTTAAGGCCCCAAAAGACTTTTGCGCCTCAATGTGCCTTGTGCCTTAAATAACTATGGCCTACACACATGTGAGATATACACAATATATTCATATGTGTACATATTAGATGTATGTTTATAGAAATATGAGATTGAGATATATACATGTGCACCATACATATTTACTTGTATAATATATAGATCTTTATATATACACAATATATATATATATATATATATATATTGTTTATATACTTCTCTTTGCTTTTATGTTCCCATCAATGTTTCTCATATCTTGCGAAACTGAGCGTCCAACCTTGAGGTATCAATTGGGGCTGTGCTGGGCTGGCAATGCCTAACTCATTGTGGCTTGTCGTGGCACCATTCCGTGCTCACATGAGACTGGGGGAGAGGCAGGCCTGGCACGCCCTGTGGCCAGTCTGGGTACAGGGGTAGTCGGTTGTGCTGGGTCCGGCAAATGCCGGCTATAACCAGCATGATCTGACCCTGCCCTGCTGGGTGCTGACTGCCGACTGCTGGGCTAGTGCTGCTCCACTGGTCCATCTGTCCTGTTCAGGCCGTGCAGGGCTGCTAGTCCAGGTGTACAGCCTGACCATGAAACTGTAGGCTGGCCCGTGCCACATTTCTTGCCTCGCATGCCACGCACGAGGGTGGTGCCATGGGCAGGCATGATCATGGTCCAGGCATGCTGTTTTTGTGACTTCCTCCCTCCTGGCCTTGGGCAGCCCAGCCCACTTCACTCATAGATTAACCTCATTCCAGTGGCAGAGGCAAAGTAGCCAAACTCTGCCATCCAAAAGCATGCCATTGTTCAGCTAATAAAAAAAAAAAAGATTGTTGCTTTTGTTCTGAATGATGGTCACTTGAATGTCAGAAGAAAATGTTATATTCTTTCTCCCATCATTCCATGTTTTAGATATGTTTCCTTAAATTTTATACATGTGGATGCTTGCAGAATGAAATGTTAATTGTTGGATTCAGGAAAATGGGGCGTATAGAGAAAAAATTGTGTGGGTATATATGTATGTAAATATAAATATATTAGGACATGTACACTGTAGAGTATCTTGGTTTTTGTTATTGTTTTGATGTTGCATGCGATGTGGTGTTGATAACCTATACCATTTTGAGTTTTTTTTTTTTTTTTATATGAGATCAATCAACTTATAAATTGCATGTTATTTTTTGCCAAAAAATAATATGTTTAAATTCTGCATAATATCATTTTTTGAATATTTAGGTGAGCATCGTGACCAAAAAAGGGGGAGAAAATGATTAGAATAAGATCGCTTAAATTTAATCATAATACCATGATATCTTTGTCACACAGTGTAAACAAGAGAGCTGCAAGATTGAGTAGAGGTATCCTGAGAGATAGAAAGACAATACTGTCTTGCTTAGGAGGATGAGACAAACTTGGGAGAGGTGCTGGATATTATATCCTAAGGTACAATGAACATTTCAAGGTCCAAAATATATGTAATTTCTTTAAATGTTGATTTTTTACTAGACTCATTTATGTTGATTCTTCTGCGATCATGTCTTTTGGTTGTGTTATACTGACTCTTTCTAAGCAATGATTTGCTAGATACTATTCTTTATATCTTAATGGTTGTGTTATTAGTCGTGTTACTGGCATGGACGTGTCCACATCCATTGTATTTTATGCTCACAATCCTATTTGGATTCTTGGATAGTAGATTTGAGAGTTGATACCCATTTGATAAGAAATTATTTTCTTTTTTACTTTTTTTTCTTTCTTGTTGAGTCTATTTTTTTGATATTGTGGTGACTAATGATACTGTTATGCAGGCTAAAAGGGATAACAATATTAATATTGATTATTTCTTCATAACTCATATCTTATATGGATTAAAGTTTCATAGTTTATTTTCTATTAGTTGCTTTATGAAATAATAAAGATGTATTATTTTTTTTTTCCTGATATTTTTATGTAGGATCGTTTGACCAATTGTGCCTTGCCCAGTGGGCCAGGCACGCGAATTGTGCCTTGCCTGGTACCATGCATGGCTTATGCTGGCCCATCACAACGCAAATCATGATTGCCCTTGGGTAGTCATACAGTTCGTACCTACTCAAGGACACAGCCTGGCACAAGGCACACCTCTATTCTTGATTGTCTTTGCTTATACTAAAATATGTAATCAACTCTAGTATGTTATACTAGAGTTGATTTACTTCATCATGTATGTGATTGCCCTTGTTAAATATTCATGATCATACAATCTAAGAAATTATTGGAAGTGGATGGGAAAATCTATGATTTCTACTTTAGCTAGTTGGTTGCATTTCTCATCCCTACCAGAGGTATATCAGTTATGACGAATACCTCAAGCATATGTTCTTATTCACTGTCACAATCTTTTTAAGAGCTTCCCTATGTCCCTGGGTATCAAAATATATGATTACACCCTGATAATTCATCAGTCATTTGGCAGAGTATTTGCAACGAATGTCACAAGTTTGTAAGTTTCTTCTTGCAGCCTTTGCATCGAGTTACTTGCACATGTTTTCTTATAGCTTGTCACCTTTCTAAGAGGCACACATGTGTATTCTTATTATTTATCACCGTTCTAAGAATCACATGTGAGTGTGATTACTGGATTTATTGGATCATATTGGAGATAAGCTATCATTTTCATGATTAAACCATACAATAAGATTACTCTTAAGTGATATTCATCTTGGTGGAAGTGAAGATGATTGTTATATTACAACATAGCAATCAATATACATAAATCTACAAACTAACACAAGGTGAAATTCTAGGCTAGTATTGGGGAATAATCAAAATAAAGTAATTTAGTAAGTATCAATTCTTGAATACAAGTAATTGAATGCATAAAAGATATAAGAATTTAATCAGTAGCAATTCAATCCTTATTGGAAATTTTTTTTTTCCTAGCAATTGATGCTCCTGTTCAGCTTTGCATGATCTGGATGTTATTGATCTGCTTTGTTAGTGCATTATCAACAATGTTGCTTCTTGTCTCTGTTTCTATTCTGTTTTTAGAGGTGTATAGTAGGCTGGGCGGCCCGGACAATTCACGAACCATGACCATGCTGAGTCATGCCTGGCTTGACACTGTATGGTCCATAACTATGCTTGGACCTTGGTCGTGCCGGCTTGAGGCACTGCTCACGTTGTGCTGGGCCAGAGGCTACCGTGCCTCATGCTGGGCCAGAGAATACTGTGCCTAGTGCTAGGCTAGGCATGCTCGCGTGCTTGTCCCATTGGCACAGTCAATCGGCATAATTATCATGACTTCGGATTAGGAATGTGTCATGAGTCATAGGAATGGAGAAAGCTAGGTAATCAGTTATCTGTGGTAGCTGTGTGTGGTGGCGGTGGTGGCTGTGGCAGTGGCTGGTGCTTGTGGTGGTACTACACAAAAAACCATTTATGATTCGGCATGACTTGAGACAACCTGAATTGTTAGGTACGAGCCTACCTGAAATTGTGTTGGTCATGCCGTGTTGGGCTGGCTAGAGGTATTAAATATGTTGTGCCGTGCCGGCACAACCTATTTTTGGATGACCCAGTTGGGCTACAGTGCCGTGGAGGACATGGCCCGACATGGGAGTTGTACCCTATCTGCATGATTTTGGGCAGACTCGTGCTTACCTTGTCGGGTCTTGCTGGATTGGGTTTAAATAAAATTTTTGAAAACTAGTGGGTCGTGTCTGGCTCGGCATGAGGCATGACAACCTATGGCCTAGCATGACACGAGCTGTGCCTCAGGTTGACAAGACCCAGGTCCATGCATATAGTAGCATATAGATCTAATATCAGGTAGGTATGATTCCAATATTGTCTTGTCTGATATATACTAAAAATTTTTTAAAGACTTAATTGATGAATAAAATTTGTATTTGTTATGTGTATTAAGATATTTTAATATATTTTTTATGTATTCTAATGCAAGGTAAACTATTTTTCTTTTTGCTTATTCTATTAAATTAAATATATGACATATATAATTAACATAAAATATATCATCTAAGAGCTCTTTTGTAATGCTTCTTGCAAACATGAAATTGAAGATTAGTTTTTTTTTTTTTGAAATAAACATTAAATATTTTGAGTTTCGAAACCTAAATTTTAAACATGAAATTTGTGTTCTTAGATTTTAATTATTTTTGAAAATAATATATTATTATATAAAATTTGTGATATTTTTTATTGGTATGTGTTGATGTTAATGCTACCAAAGATGAACTTTAGATTAGATTTTTTTTTTTTTTTTTTTTTTTTTTTTTTTTGGGATAGTTTACCACCGATTAATATTAAGGCTTTGAGTTTATGTTTTGCTCAAAGCTTTGAGCTTTTTGGATAGTTCACCAATTATTTTTGAAAATACATATATTTTTATTGATTTTATTAGATACGAGAGAATCATAAAAAAGTAGATATCTAATAGTTATTTGATCGTATATATCCATATGTTCATAATATAATTAGTTATTTTTTTAGATGATCTTAACCAAATTTATGTGAATATTAGTGTTCCTGTATTTTAATATATTAATTATAGTTGGTCTATACCATACACCAACATGAAATTTATCATACTTGTTGCACATTTCAAAGAGATAATTTTGACTCCAGAAAAAGAAGAGAGAATTATTTCTTATTTTGATATAAAAAACAGAGGGAACAGTCGTGATTATTATAATAATAATAATTATTTGTGAGGTTCTATGAATCTGTTTTGCTATTCTATACTTTGGCAGCCATGCACCTTGATGTTACTGCCAAACTGATTGTTTTACGAGAATACGAATAACTATGGAATTAATTGTATCTTCATATGCGACAAGATTTAGAAAGAAGTGATTGCGGCAATTTTTTTTACAATTATTATTTTGATAATATTTATTATTCCGATTTCATCACACACAACTCAAAAATATACTCTTCTTAATTGTTGTTGTCATGGCAAAATTAATTTTGTCAAAATGTTCCTAGTAACGACAATGAGTGAGATAGGTGATGTCGATTTCATTGATGTTGAAATATTTTAAAAAGGCTACAATGAAATGGAAGAAAATGTATCCTTATTTGATCCATATTTTAAATTTGATGAAAAAGATTTCTTAATGATTTGTGAGACAAGTATCATATGAAAATTGTAATTGGTGAACCATCTTGCGATACGTGTTATCTATTGATTCGCCTGAAAATTTTGCAAAGAAATATAGTATTGCTGAGCAGGTGCGAGCCGTGTCTCGTGCCGGGCCAGACATGATCTGTCTACCTGGCCCAAGGGCATGGTCCACTAGCTCGGGACTAGCTATCAGTCATGGGTCAAGTCCAGTCGAATGATATGTTATTTTTTTTTTTAAAAAAATACGGCCACTTAAGTTAGATTTTGCCCATGTGGACTGATTCTAATTGGTCGGCCATGTATATCAGACCCCGTTGTGTTTTCACGCAATGGGTTCTAATAGGGATGATCCGGCACGGCCCTACAGTTGGCCGTGCTGGGCCGGTCAGGTGTTGTCGTGCCATGCCATGCATGGCACATGAATCATACCGTTCCGTGCCAGGAATGGCATGGGAATCATATCGGGTCATGTATGGCACAGCACGGTGACACCGCCATGGTCTTTTCTTGCTCGAACGGGCCGTGCCGGCACTGTACTTCATGTTTGACACCTCTAAGTATTTCTGATTTGAAATAAAAATATTTAAAAATAAACAAATAGTTCAATAAGATGGTCTATCATAATTTCCACTAGAGGTGTCAACCGGGCCGGCCCGGGTCGGCATGAGGCACGGCATGGTTCGGCCATGCTTGGGCCACCCCACCACGAGAAAAAACCGTGCCCGGGCCCATGCCGTGCCCGGGTTAGGCACGAGCCGAGCCGTGCCGTGCCTGACCCGACATGGTTCGGCCCGTGGCACGGCACACCGGCACGGGTTCGTCCCGTGCCGGGTATCAGTGCCACTCGATCATACTGCCTACAGGTTACCCCGCGAAAGATCCACGCCCATGCCCCTCTCGCAAAAAAGACCGCGGGTCGGGTCTGAATGGACCCGACCCGCGGTCCCACTTCCACGAGGCCCGAACAGACCAAGATCTCACAACGGGAAAAAAAATTAATATAAAAATATATTTTCAGCCGTTGGATTTCGCCTCTAACGGCTAGGAGGCTAAATCCAACGGTCCTCATGATTCTGGCCCCTAAAAAATTAAAAAAATTCAAATATTTTAAATATATTTTTAAATATTTAAAAAAATTTTTTTTTTCTGCCCCGATAAGGCCTGCCGTTCTTTTGGGCCGTGCTGGGCTAGGCTTTTTTAAATCGTGCCGGGCCCGGCATGGTACAGTAACCGTGCCTGGTCAGGCACGAAAGCACGCTCGTGCTCCAAAAAAAGTGGGACGGCCCGGCCCGTTTGAAACCTCTAATTTCCACGTAGTGTAGCTATAGAATTATGATATAAGAAAATTATTTTATCCTCATCATAGTAAATATCCAACAACATGTTCAAAAGCAACTTGTACACGTCAATACATAATAAAAACAACCTGCTCTATTTACTAAAATCAGTTGTTCAATGTTTTTGTTTATTCCCAAGTTTGTCAGTGATCAGATTGTTAATCAACCCCCCCCACTCATAGGTCATAGCTCTGGAAATGAGCCAACGAAGACCCAAAAAATAAAATACAAAAATTAATTATTAGGTTCAAGGTATCAAGCGAGACATAAATATTGAAATAGTATTTGATTATTTTGCTGCTGTCTTGTATAATCATGCCCGTATTTGTTGCACGGATACGCCACTGGACTGCCGTGTCCACGGCGACACGGTACGGACATGCGTCATATACGTGTCCGATACGCCACGTGGCGTATCGGACGTCCAGTGGCCAACTTCGCCGCATGGGCGACGTTGGCCACTCGACAGAGGCGGCGAGGGCGCGAATTGAGGAGGGGGGGGGGTATGCAGGGGTTGAGCGCGAATTGAAGGGAGGGGCGGCGGGTGCGAATTCAGGCAGGGGGCGAATTGACGAGGGGGAGGCAAAGGGTGGGCGCGGGTTGAGGGCTGGGGGCAGGCTGGGGGCTAGAATAAAATAAAATATTTTTATTTTATAAAATAAAAAAATATATTTTTATATAATATAAGATAATTTTATAATTTTATTTTATAAAATAAAATAATTATAAATATTATCTTATAAAATAAAATAAAATAAAATATTTTTATTTTATAAAATAAAAAAATATATATTTATTTTATAATCTAAAATATTTTATTTTATTTTATAAAATACATAATATTTATAAAGAAAATAATTTTTATTTTTAAGTTTAATTTTTTTATAATGCCGTATCTTATCCGTATCTGTATTCTAGTTTTTTAGAATTTGCTGTGTCCTCGTATCTTGTCGTGTCGTATCCTCGTGTTCGTGTCCGTACTTCTTAGATGCCCGTTATTTAATTGTTTGAATCGCCTCATATAATCAAAATATCGTAAGTTAAATTATATATAAAAAAATTGTAATTGAATTCCAAAACGAAATTAAAAATATAATATATTGGGTATACCATTTGATCCTACGTGGAAATGAATTTTGAAGATATTACAAAGTTGAAAATCAAAAACAGTGTGAATCGCAATGGATATATTATATCTCTCAGCCTCTAGTATATTGAAGCTTAATTAGACCAAAAAAGAATACTCCCATATTAGCTACGGCCTTGTCCAAATTTACATATTTAATAGACAAATGCGCTCACATTGGTTCCTCTCTCTCTCTCTCTCTATGATCTTTTACAAGGCAATTTCTATGATTTATAAAGCTAGTTTCCCTTTCGACTGCTCCTTAATGTGAGGAAATTGGCTTGCAATTTCGTGTTGATAGTGCCAGCTGGGTGTGATGCGGCGAACCACTTTGGAAATGAACACATTGCTCCGATGCTCAGGCCGAACAAAAGAGGGCGGGAAACAATCGAGGAGTATGGCAGACAGCAAAAGCTGCAGATCTCCCTGAACTACAACATGGGGCAGGATGACGGGGAGCGGTGTGGGAGCGCCCCAAAGGCCAACCCTGTTTCGACCGGCCTGCGGCTATCGTACGACGACGATGAGCACAACTCCTCCGTCACTTCCGCGAGCGGCAGCATGCTGCCGGCTCCATCCATCATCTCCGCCCTGGGGGTCAATGTTGCCTCGGAGCTGGACCGCCAGAGGGAGGAGGTCGATCAGTACATCAAGCTGCAGGTGCGTGTGCGCCTTGGTGCCTCTGAACTCAGCCCAGCCTGGCTTCCCCTTGGCTGCTCTAATTTTTTCGTGTTGGGTGTGTTTTGATCTGCTTGCTCTTCAGGGCGAGCAGTTGGCCAAGGGCCTGAGAGATCTGACGCAGAGGCACATCGTGAGCTTCCTTGCAGCTGTGGAGAAGGGCATCTGCAAGAAGCTGAGAGAAAAAGAGGCGGAGCTGGAGAGCACCAACCGCAGGAACAAGGAACTGATGGAAAGGATAAAGCACATGGCCATGGAGACGCAGAACTGGCACTACAGGGCCAAGTACAATGAGTCCATCGTCCACATCCTCAAGACCAATTTGCAGCAGGCGATTTCGCAGGGCGCCGACCAGTGGAAGGAGGGCTTTGGGGACAGTGAGGTGGACGACACTGCCTCCTACATTGACCCCAGCAGCTACCTCAACATTGCAGCCGGCATCTCCACCAAGCCTCTGCTGCAGAATTATCATTCTCCAACTGCTAGAGACTTCATGGCCTGCAGGGCCTGCAGGGCGAACGAGGTGTCTGTCTTATTTATGCCCTGCAGGCATCTGTGCTTGTGCAAGGAATGCGACATGGTCATCACTGTCTGCCCTGTTTGCCAGCTCGTCAAAACTGCTAGCTTCCAAGTTTATCTCTCCTGAATTTGCTACCTGCAGGAACCTCCCCTGTCTACTGTTGTGCCAGTCTCATCTCTATCTCTCTCCCTCCCTCCCTCCCTGCATCGAGCTTGTTGCATGGACGGTGGTTTCTTTGGCAGGACTTGGAAACTATCGCCATGTTGCATGCTTTTGTTTGCAAAAAAGAAAAAAAAAAGCAACTTTTATTTGCTAGTAGCATAAACAAGTGTGCATGTCTTATTTTGTGCTAAAAATTTAGGCCATTGGCATATTTTACTTGACTGTTGGTGAGGTCAGTGGTGCTTGTTTTTGCTCATGGTGCAAACATTCGATAAAAATCATTGCAGAGTACAAAAAAAAAAGCACTTGATTGATAAACTTGTCACATTAATGATAGATTAATAAATTTGTCTGACGTGTGTTTATTAATTAGTCTTGTGCAGTAAATCTAGTTGATGGTAGTGCACCATCGCTTATGCAAACATTTTATAAATTCATTGGAAAGTTGAGAGAGAGGAGAGCTATAGAGAGATATGAGGGAGAGATGAGAGGAGAGAGAGATGAGAGAGGAGAGAGAGAGATGAGAGAGGAGAGAGAGATGAGAGATAGATAGATGAGAGAGAGAGAGAAAGATGAGAGAGAATGATAGTGTGAGAGAGATGATAGAGTGTGAGAGAGATGGTAGAGTGAGAGAGAAATGAAGAAAAAAAATATGTTTTTATTAGTTTCTAAAATCCAAACATCATAGTAATATATTTACAGACAAATTAAAATAGAAAATGAATAATAAACTTTCATGTGACATCCAAAGAAAAGAACATTTAATCCAATAATCTTTCTAGTATTTGCTAAAGTATTGTAAATAAGAAAACAATAAAACAAGGAAGCAGAGTTTGCACTAGAGGTGTCAAACGGGCCGGCCCAGCACGGCACGGCCCATTTTTCACGAGCACGGTCGTGCAATCGTGCCCGGCACGGCACGACCCATTTTTCACGAGCACGGTCGTGCAACCGTGCCGTGCTCGGCCCGCTCGGGCACGCCTTGCCAATACTGGCTAGGCCAGGCGGCACGGCAGGGCAGGCGGGGCGGGAGCCGCAACGCGGGACCGGGTCAACCGGGGTTCGGGTCCCGGGAGGCCAGCACGAGCACGGGCTGAAAATGCAAAAATGGCAGATTAGAAATTTTTTTTTTATTTTAAATTTTTTTATTAAGTTACTGTATAGACTTTAGAGTATTAGTAATAATTAAAAAATATAATTTTTTGTAAAAATTATAACAATTAAAATTAAATAAAACAAACAAAAATTAGAAATTTTTTTTTTTTTTTCAATTAAGTTTAGCTTTTTTTATTATTATAATTTATTAATTATATATTAAAATTTAAAGTTATTAAATTTTAAAATAAAATTTAAATCATAAAATAATAAATAAATACATTAAGTTAGTAAAAATTATAATTAAAAAAAATTAAACTACATAAATGAAAAATTACCATTCATGCTTTTGAAACCAATAGTCCGAACAAAACAAGTATAAGTTTCAACACAACGTATGGTACAAAGTACAAACAAAGCGTATAAATAAAATAAATAAAAAAACATCGAAAAAAAAGAGCAGATGAGCATCAATCGTCAAGCGGCATATCATGAGAATCATCAGCCGCAACATCAAGATCAGTATCATATGGATCATCATCATCGGCAATCAGCTCCTTCGCCATCGTAGTGGATGTGGATGCGACTGCAGTGTCTGTCACAGTCCCAGTTTCAGCACGATCACTGATGCTAAATCTCGATTCCTCCCAATCCTTCAAACATGCCAAAGCCTCAACCATATATGGACGTAATCTCGATCTCCTATCCGAAATCACGTTCACTGCAACAGAAAAAGCAGACTCCGATGCTACGCTTGACACCGGAGGAGTCAGTAGATCCCGTGCCATCCTAGATAGCACGGGATAGGCGGACTCATATGATTTCCACCACTGTAATAAATCAAGATTCTTATTATCAAAAGGTGATAGGATTGAGCAGTAATCGATATCTAAGTACCGAGACAGCTCGCTCCTATGTGAAGGTCCACCCCTACGTTTCCCCCTCGCTGGGTTAATGAAATAATCGTCATCTCCGAACAAGGTATCAGTGTCTGTACTCACAGTCTCACCACCACCACCACCATACCTAGTATCGTAGTATGTGAACAGGTCTGTCAACTTCTCGTAAATGAACCATTCAGGTGGCTCTTCCAGGTTCATGCACGAGGAAATGAAAGTCAGGGTGTTTTCAACCCCTTCCACCTTAGCCCTAGGGTCCATGCATGCTGCGAGGCAATAAAGAGATGGAATGGTGGACCAGTACTTCAGGTACTTGGTCTCCATCTCTGCAACCATATGGCTAAGCGTCGGGTCTGCTCGATACTTCCTAAACATGCTACTAATGTTGCATATGCAACGAAGTGCAATGTAAGTGGTGGGCGTATACACCGACGAACACATGTTCGTCGTGTCATAAAATATCTTCAGGAATTTCATAAATGAAATTCCTGAAGCCCAGTCAGTGTCGTCAATAATAAGTTCGCCACTCTTACTATTGACGTAGTCGGATATCACGTGTTCGTATCCAACACATGATTCCAACATCAGGTACGTGTAATTCCAACGATGTCTCACATCTGATTGGAATTTCTTCTTCTTAAGATTCGCAGACAAACAGAGATTACCAAACTCTTGTAGTCTACGAGGAGTGCGAATATACTTGAGTGCATTGCGTATATTTTCCAACGCGGGGGAATAGACCTTCATACCCGCTTGAACTATCATGTTAATAACATGACACATGCATCTGACATGAAAGATCTCTCCTAATGGTGCGTCTCTAATATTCCTAACAAACATATTGATCGCTACTCCATTATTCGCAGCATTATCGAAAGTGACACTAAAAATTTTATTTTGAATTTTATATTCCCTAAATATTTTCATCACACTCAAAAATGGCCGGGCCATCATGAGGATGAAGAATCTCAGTGAATCCTAATATTTTTTTATTGATTGTCCAGTTAGAATCTACATAATGACTCATGAGACATGCATAAGAAGAATCATCGTGACATGTCCATATATCAATGTGATGAGCCTGGCCATGCCGTCCCTACCCAACTCACTGGAGTATACGAAGGGAATAAACTTTGAGACTGAATTCGATCCAGTCTCAAAAAATGTAGTGCCAAGTTGGGTTTGCCTAGGATCTAAGTGTCCATGTTTTTTGGAGCATATTTCAGCATGCCTCTTGAAGTGCCCAGTCCCACATGTACTCTTGCATGTTAAAAGTCTCATACAATATTTGCACTGTGTCATTTCATGTTCCTCACCCCTAACATCTACTTGTGTTATGATTTTAAAATGTGTCCAAACTACAGAAGTCCTCCTAGTTTTTTGTTTTTTAGAACTTTGGGCTGAGACGACAGGAGAAACCAAAGTTTCAGGAGCCACAGACGTCTGTGTAACAGTAACATTTTCATTTTCCAAATTTAAATACGTGTTAGGTGTATTTGTCATTTTTTATTTTTCGTAAGTTTTTCTAAAGAGAGAAGCTTTAGAGAGAGAAAGTACAAAAAACGTAAAATATATTACCCGGTAAAAGCAATGAGGTCAGTCACGTGCAAGGTGCACCGCAAGAAGCTCTGATGTTCAAAACTCAAGTTGAGTTTCATGAAAATCCAAGCCGAAATCAAAATCACGAGGTCCGAGAGAGAGATGCACGGTTTATGTAAGAGAGAGAAAGTATTGAGAGATTTTATGTTTTTGAAAAACATAAATGTTATAGGGAGGGGAGAATTTATAGGCTAAAGAATGTTTTTTTTAATAAAAAAAGATATTTTTTTATTAATTTTTTGAATTTTTTTTCGATTTTTAAGAGGCAGAATCACGAGGACCGTTGGATTCTGCCCCCTAGGCGTTGGAGGTGAATCCAAGGGCTGAAAATCGGTGGAGTTTGAATTTTTTTTTTGCCGTTGGATTTTGCTCGGATCGGTTCTATGGGCGTCGGGACTCGGGTTTCGGCAGAAAAGACCGCGGGTCGGGTCTGTTTGGACCCGACCCGCGGTCTTTTTACCGGGGGGGGGGGGGTAGGGGACGGCCGGATGGGTCACAAGGCGTGAGTCGTGACTCACGACTCATGCCACGGCACGCATGACACGCCGCCAGTGCCACGCGTGCCTGCTTGAACCGGCACGGGATGGACCCGTGCCGGCGTGCCGTGCCAAGGCACGAGCCGTGCCGGGCCAGGCACGGCACGACACACGAATGTCTTAACCCGGGCAAGGCACGGGCCCGGGCACAGTTTAAGAACGTGCCGGGCCGGCCCAGGCACGGCCGAACTGTGCCGGGCCGGCCCAGGCACGGCCGAACTGTGCCGTGCCTCGTGCAGGGCCGGGCCGGCCCGGCACATTTGACACCTCTATGCAGAAGTTCAACGATGCAAATGAAGATGAAGATCATTTTCAATGCACAAGTCTCCCATTTTAGAGCGAGGTCTGGAAGAGGTTAATATCTTGACACTGTTATCTCTAAAATTTAGAGTGACAGCATCTGATGAATCTAGACCTAAGACCTGCCATCCTTGGATATGCGCCAAAACATAATCTTCAATAGATGATCAATTATTCAAGTATTATTCTCACGCAAAGATATTTAACTTTTGAGTTTTAGTAGATGAGTCTTGGACCCTAACACCATTCTCACACAAAGTTTAACATCTAAATGTCGAATGAAATTTGAAGATTATTATTATTATTATTAATCATGTATTTTTTTTATTTAATATTTTGGAGAAATGAACCCTCCTTAATAATAAAACTTAATATTCTCTTTTACAAATCAAGCACAAAAATAGTGAAAAGACCTATTGAGCCAACTCACTTGTTGGATGCTTTAATCATCATCATCAATTAACTTTAACCATGTTAAGATTTATATATACTCTCAATCATTTAATTACTAAATTATTATTTATAATTTCTATTTAATTTTTCTTCGATCTATCTCTAATTATTTTTTCTTTGTCCATTTGAATAGTTTTACACTTTCTAACCAGTTCACTATGAGGTCTGCATTAAATATGATCAAACTATCTCAAATGATTCTCTCTTATCTTATCATCTATATGAGTTTTTAATTTTTTTTTAATCTATTCCTAATTCTAACGTTCTTAATTTTAGCAGTTAAGATAATCTTATAATCTCCATCTATGCTACTCTAATTATTTGAATATGTTATTTTTTAGTCGCATAACATTCAATTTCATACAACATAGCTAATTTTATAGTTATTATATATAATTTTTCTTTTAATGTATTTGACACATATATTACAACGAAACTTTAATTCAAATCTCAATCCGATCTATGAAATCTTAATTTTATGAAATATATTCTCATCAATATTCTCGTCTTTACTTAATATAGAACTAACATAATTGAAATAACTGATGTTTAACATTTCTTATTTTCACATTTTGATTTCCACTTTTTTATCACTTTAAATATAATTAATTATTCCCACTTTCTAATTTTCTATCTAACAAACAATTCTTTAGTCTAATCAACAAACAATATATTATCTGTGAATAATATACTTCAAATGATGTCTTATTGGAAATATCTTGTCAATTCATTTATAATTAACATAGAAATATAAGGATTAAGTAATGATCTCTTATGTATTCTCATAGCTATTGGGATTTTTTCAACGGTAGCTCTCGTGATGGTTTTAGGTGAGGTACATGTTACATTGCCATGGTGCATAGGGGTCGTGTCGTGGTATGCTGTGGTGGTGCTTGGCTGTGCAGTGTGTTGTGGTTGTACCATGGTGGTGCCTAGTTATTTTGGTGGCGTATACACGTGTGTTGCTGGAGGGGTTTTTCTATGTTTCTTGTTAAGGAAGATGATCGAAATTAATGTGGGGCCACTAGAGATAATTCAATATAAATAAAAGACTAATAATACATGAGATACTTGTAGAATGAGCCACCCAAGATTGAGCATGATGATTAGAAGGTAATATATGCATAATTACCAACCATTTGTGACGACTGATTGATCCAAGTATTACTCAACATATTTGGTTATCGCCACACTTGCAAAATAATTTTGGACATAGTTATGTTATTGCACACTTTTGGGATATTTCAATTATACAATAGTACTACTCAATTGTTTACATATAAACTGGGCAATCAAGACTAGACAACTCGCTATGTGGCTTGAATAGAATTGTGAGAGAGGATTGATAGGGTGATATTTGTATTAACAAGTTTGAGTGGATTCATGAGAGTGAGCGATTATATTCACAGTATTTTATACTTGCATCCGTTGGGTGAATAATATACTATTTTATGGAGATAGATCTTTTATGAGAGTGTGCTTCTATATTTCTCAAGATCTATTAGCAAATGAAATTGAATGCCACACTAAAATCAAGTAGAATTGGAATAATCAATTAGAATAATACTATTACCTTTTCACATGATGATTATGAGAGAGTTAGGAGATATGTTTCTAGAGGAAAAAAAAAACTAATAGTGACTTCATCTCAGGGCACACTCAAGATAAGTGTTAGATTTTACATACTGACTTACGGATAATAATATTTTAGAGTTCAAGATTGTATATCACACTGCCATGTTCACTCAAACTGAATCTTCTATATGTACAACTACTAGTCTTGTTATGCTTACTCATGACAAGTATTTCAACTTTTTTTTCTTGAGAACAACTAGCTCCAGTGAAGGCAGCGCTACCTCTACTATTCTTTGTTGTAACACTACCTCACTTTTGACTCTTGGATTGTATATTCATGTCTTAACATATGTCATAAATTGGATTATAACACCTTCCTTTCTTTTTCTAATGTTTCAATGTGATATTTGAAGACCAAGTGGATAACTTCCCTAGGGATTGAACTAGATGGACCGTACTTGTTTTCTCCACCCTCAGGAACCATTTTAGGTGTTGGTTGCCATTAATTCGTTGCTTATATATTCTTAAATTGAACATCCATCATTAGGCAAACTGAAAATTATGGAGCCAAGTATTAAAGAAATCACTTATGTTGGTAGTGTGGCATGTCAGTTAGGAAAATATAATATGTTCCTATGTGGCATGTCATGAGGGTATTAATAAATACATTTTATTTGATTCATTCAAGACATTTAGGGACCTTATAAAACGATCACATAATAATTTGAGATATTTTAGAATCTTTGTTGGTGATTATATTATATATACATAATTGTTTGTTTTTTAAAAAAGATCTCTTATTTTATTTTTTTAATACAATTTTATGAAATGGTAAAAATATAGTTTGTTATATATTAAAATATAAAGAAATGATAATACATTATAATATATTTCTTATTAATTTTATTATTTTTTTTGACAAGTTTGAGATGATTCACCAAATATTATGTACTATCATTTCTATGCAGTCTAGACAACTTGAAGGTTGAACTTATATTTAATTTTAATAGCTAGAACACTTCTACTACATAGAAGTATTCCTAATTATTTTTGGGAATAATAATATTAACCAATAATTTCTAATCAACTAAATACCATCTTATATCCTTTCGCTTTATATCTCATATTAATTTTTATATTCAGGTAAAAAACTTTTTTATCTACCACATAAGATTTTTCTATCCTTAAGGTTGCTCTTGTCTTCAAGTACATATACGACTCACTAGATGTCATGAGGATTATTACGAGTATAGTTGTAACATTCTTTAATGATATGCCCTTTTTAAGGAGTCAATCCAAGAATATACACATTGGAACACCATATTCCTTAGTCCAATTATTACTCCTGGGAGTGTGACAAAAGAGTAGTGAGACATCCCATATTAAAATTATCTGGCAGTATCAGTCAGGAGGAGCTTAGTATGAGTATCACATATGACACGAGGTATTAGTTCATCCAAGACCAAGAAGTAGAGATAATTGTCAAAAAATTTGATGATCTCAACATATTTGTATATATATTAGATAAATATGTTCACAACTAAAAACTTGATGATCTATACTAAATCAATTGATTCAGAGTATCAACTTATATTTCCTAATTACTTTGAGAAAGTAATTAAAAATATATTCTACCGGACACTCGTTGTGACAGGCACTCGTGTTTTGGTACTATATATTTTTATTTTTTTTCTCTTAATAGTTATGAAATCCTCGACACTCTTTTTGAGATACTTAATTATCCTAGATGATAATGAGCTATGATAGATAAATTAAGTATAATCAATATCAATCATACAACAATTCTTATTCCAAAGCATATTGCTGTATATGTAATATTTTTTTTTACTTAATAATCTGTTTTAATATTTTCATGTAAGTACAGGAAAGGAAATAATAAAAGCCCGGGGATGCAGCAGTAGCACAACAACGGAGGTCCCGTTGACCGGTCAGCGGGCCGAAATTTTTGAAGCAGAGCCTGGCCCATTCCATGATCCGACCCGCTTCGGTTAAATGAACCGGATGTTTATTTTTCATATAAAACGATTTATATTTATTTTTCGGGCGGTTGTTTTTTGACCCGTTTTGAACTGTTCATCATCCCTCTCCTCTCTCTGCGCGATTTCGCGACTGCTGCATGCTGTATACTATAAGATGTTATGTTTCTTGGTTTTAATCTGTAACGCATAAGCGTTTTTTGGTGGAGGGAGCTAGTCGTACTGAGCGACTAGCGAACCACGTTATTTCCTGTATTGATTTCTCGTTTTTGATTCTATCATTAATGCTGTTGGTTTGGGATATATATATTACTTGTTTCTGTGTTTCTGTTGTTTTCTGTTTCTTAATCTCACTACCCGTTGAAGCACAATTACCCAACACCTATAGATAGATTTGTAATGAGATGTGGGTGTACCTAGTGAAGACTAAAGTTTTTTTTTCACCTTCCGCCCAATTCATTTTTACCAATCCCAGGGTAGATACAGACGACAAACTTTCATATTGATCAATCGTCTCAGCAGTGATCACAACCAAACATATTTAACTTTAGAATTCTTATGAGATCTATTACATTAGTGAAAACTAAAATTAAATGAAAGATTAATTGATTTAAGACCAAGCTAATAGCTAGAGAATTTACATACTTATGATATAATATAAATTATAAATTATTGAGATTGTTTTTTCTTCAATGACTAAGATGATCATTATCAGATTATTACTTTTTATTGTTTCTAGAAGTAAACCATATATTATGTACATGAGAGGAGAGAAATGCATTCACTCAATGTGATCTTGAGGATGAGATATTTATGCACCAATTATTAGGTTTTATCTTTTCAAGGAGTGAAGATATGACGCGTAGACCATGAAATATTCTTTATGGTCTGCAATAATCTCTTAGTATATAGTTTAAGCATGTTCTCTTCATTACGTACTACTTTTGTCCTGAGGAGAAAATATATTAGATTATTCTTATTTTTATTAATGTCGATCAAAGAGATAATATGTACTATTAGTAGTACATATTAATTTTTATTTTAACTACAAAAGATGACCAAATGTCTCACAACTTGTGACTATCACAATAAAAAATTATATGTAATTAAAAAGGCTGGAAATACAGATCAAGCAAAAAAATTATTGAATATATGGGGTGAAAAAGGGAAACTAATTTTAGAAGCATATAATTAACTCACGGGGACATCTAATATTAACCCAAAATCTTGGACAAAGATTATATGGATAAAACAGCATATTCCAAAGTACGCAGCTTATCTCTAGATAGCCAAATATAAAAGGCTGCGAACTAAAGAACAGATAACACTAACTACGAATTCAGCACTCGTGCAGAATCCGTTGACCATAACTTTTTCAATTGCAGCTATACCATGAGCATCTGGGCGGAGCTCAGAAGCTAGACCGGCGTGGAAGGAAATGTCCAGTCATTAGTATCCGTATGCAAAGAAATGAAGGCCAACCATATGAAGAACATCCCTAGGGGCACAATATGGAAGGCAACATTTGCTGCAGTTGTGTATTACATCTGGAGGGAGTAGAACATGAGAGAATATGAAGGCAAATCCCAAGACGCCGGGAATTTAATTAGGAAGATTAAAATTAAAATTTATATTATTTTCAGCAAGGAAAATAATAGTTTAAATCTCTTGTAGATTGTACAGACATTTTTGATAGTTGAATTCATTACTTATCAAAAAAAAAAAAAAAAAAAAATAGAAAATTATATGGAGTAATAACTAAAAAATCAATCATTTCATATAGATATATAATTTTAAAAAATCTCACAAATAATTATGCTCATCATCTTATTTCATATTGGTACTGAATTTCGAGATTATATATATCTTTCATTTTTTCATAAGACAAAATCATCTACACAAAAATAAAATGCTATGCAATAGGCCTCCTCCTCTCAGCACTAATTAGTACCAAACTAGAGTCTGAATACCTAGCTAACTAAAGATGCATACCCATGATCCTCAAAAAGAAGTGTTATTACCTAGCATAAACAAGCTTCCCTCTTTTTTTTATTGCTAAAAATTTGTGGCTAAATTGCATTAAATGTTTTTGCACAAGCTGTTTATATCATCATCACACAGTGGCATATTTTAAGAGTAAAAATGCCCATAATTGGACTGTACTTGAGCTTGCTTTTTCAAATTATAACTTTTCCACACACACACACACACACACACACACACACACGCAAGCCCATTGGCTTTACATTTATAAGTTGCTAATAGTTGCCAATAGTGCAGATCAGTTGGCAAAATCCATTGGAAAGTACCTCACAAAACACTTAATTTATAAACAATATTCCCATTAAAGCTAACTGAAGAAATTTGCACTGCATGTTCTTCCTACACATTGCACTGATATGCACACTGTTGAATAGCAGCAAGTCAAATCGAGTATATAGCCTAGTTTGCATTTTACTGGATATTCAATCCGCTTTCTATTTTCTGTCAACAGAAACATCCTTCCCCAGCTGATGGGAACCCATTGGAGATGTTATTTCATGGAGCATTTACCTAGTTTTGTCTCATTGTTATTTCAAGGAGCATTTTACGATCTCACATACAAGCTTACCAACAAAAACACCTAGAGAGAGAATATATTAAAAATAAAAATTAGGAAATTTGAATCAATAGGACAATGGGGAGGACTCTTTCATAGTGAGGTCTCGTATATTATTCCAATATAAGTCACTAGAACATTCTAGAATAAGTAAGACATTTGAAATATTTAGAATATTCTAGAATTCTATGAAAAATCTCATGAATTAATGTAGAATAATACTTCACTCTTCTAGATCATTCTAGAAGCCCTCGTAAAAAAACAAAGCTTATAAGAAGAAATCTTTAGAATATTATAATTTTCACGCAGAGCAATGCCCATCAGCCCAACCCCACTAGCCGCCGCCACCACCACAAACAGAAACACCCACATTCCAAATGAATACATGCAAGAGTGCATGTGCATGTGCACCCACACAGCCCTTTGATGAAACCAACATATTATAAAAGGAAAAATTATATTTTAATTCACCAAAGAAAAAAACTAACTCCATTGCCACCCAATACCCTACAAAAAAAATAATAAAATAAAAAGAAAATATCCTTACAATTCTAGCTAATGTTTTCAAAAATGTTTTTGAATAAACCTTGTATTTTATTTGAATGTTATGTGTGTGTGTGTGTGTGTGTGTTGCATATATAAACATGCCTTACGCCTCAACAGACACTTGTGGAGGGAATCATGACACGGTACACTTTGAAAGGAATGCAACTTGCTCAAGACACGCAGAAGTGGAAATGAGAAGATAGCAGGTGGCTATTCTGCTGCCAATTCTAAATGGGGACTTGCCACAAGCTCGTAAAATCATGTCTCCATTTCCTGCAGTGGAAGCATGCAATAATGGATCAAAGGAACATGTGATACCAGAAGATAATCAGAGTTTTTTCTGTCATGCGGGCACATGAAAACATGCAGATGAAGCTGAGTCCAACTGCAATAGCTGGAAAAATAAGAGTTTTTTCATAGGCCATTCCTTTCTATTAAATTATGTAGTTTGTTGAAAAAAAAAACGTTGTATATGTGTGTGTTTGTGTGTGTGTGCTGTCTCCACACACACACACACACAATATACATATATAGACACTAAGCATATATATATATATATGATGTGTGTGTGTATCTATACAATATATATACATACATATATATATATGTATGTATGTATATTTATACACATAGACACACATAGGTAGATCTAACAATTGCTTTGGAAAATTAGCTTTTCTATTTCAAAATTAATTAATTTTTTGTAAAATCATTGTCAAATCGATATAACACCAACCCTAATCTGATCTTACATGTTCAAACAAAACATTTCAATACCATTCATCTAGGAGAAATTCAAAGAATTAGAGCACAACAATCTACAAGCTCACTATAAATTACGTTACACATATTTTCACGAAAACTCGGGCATGAGCCCAAGTCACTTTCCTTCCATCTACATTTGATGTAAGAGTAATAGCCACACTATATTAAAAGATGACTTATATTTTATGTTTTTTTAATAATTTCAATACATGTTACGGGATACTATACTATTCTGAAAGGTAATACTGCTGCCTTTTATGAAAGATTTTTGAGTAATACCATCCAATCCTGGGAACACGAGCTCAACTCCAATCTCTAGGGATGCCAAAATTCATGACGCAGTGTGTAACTTTGCCAAACTATTGGGACATGAACCTTACCTGCTTCGACCCATGGGGCCACATGACCCGTTTATGAGGGCCGGGCTCGCGGGACAATTGAGGTTTGGGTTGATGGAGTGGGGGGAGGGGAGAAAAAAATATATGTTTTCTCTAATTTCTCATACAAACTAAAATAAAAAATAAATAAAATAAAATAACTAATAATATTAAATCTTAACACTGCACTTCAACCTAATGCGTACATATTATAAATATCAAACTTATAAAGAGAAAAAAAATACATGTGATTCTCTCTCTAAGCACCTTCATGAATAATCATGTAATCTACTCCCTGATAGAAAGTAACCATCAGATCATCCCATATATTCTATCATATAAAATTACAATTAATCTTAAAATATTCGTCCCAGCATTAATTATCTGATTTCCAATAATATGCTGAGCTACGTAATAATCATAATAAAATATTATCGAATTGTGAACTAATATGTCCAACTCTTACGAGAAGTAATTAATTAATTCACTAGAGCTCACTGGTGATGAATCTTCTTAGAAGTGTAAAGTGAGCTAGGCAGCCCCCGATCCAGGCCCATGGCACGACGCAAAAATGTCATGTCGAGCCCCACATGGAACAATTCAGCCCATGGAACAGATCATGTTATGTCATGTCGAGGCCGCACAAGTCTCATACCATGCCGAGGAAGCACAGGCCTCATGCCATGCCAGGCACGAGCCAATCACAAAGCCTAGCATGGGCCTGGGCTTGTTAGTCATGTCGACCAAGGACAAATCACATAGCTTTAAAACACACACACACACACAATTATAGAACATGAGTCGTTGGATGAAATATAATGGCTCATTGAGAAAATTTCAATAGCCATTAAATTTCTGCCAAAAAAATAACTTATATTATTTTAAAATTTTATATTTTTAATAATTTTTTTTCTATAAATAACATATAAAATATATTTTATTTTTCATATTTTATTGTAATCTCTCATCTCACCTCCTCTATGTTTCTCTTCTCATTCTCTTAAACCCAATTTTCTTTAGCAAACTTAATTTTATTTTAAAATATTTTTATAATATTATTTAAATTTGCATTTTTTTGAAATAACTTTTTTTAATTAATTTATTCTTTAAATTTTAATAAAATTAAGTACATTATAAAAAAAATTCTTTACTCAATAATCTCTAAAGTTAAGCTAAATAAAAAAAATAAAAAAATTATGAATATTACAAAAATAAAAAAAAAATCTATATAATGAACAACCGCTCGAAGGTTCAAGACTAGATTATCTCTCAAGGACTCAACTCATGTGACTTGCACCTAAAAAAACAACAAAAAAAACTAATATAATAATACGTGCAAACTTTAAGAAAATTAAAGATAGAAAATCTAATTGTATTGAATAAGATTTGACTTAATGTGTGTGTGTGTGTGTAAAGTACATATGACATTTTATAATCAACTTAGGATACAAAGATGAGTAATCTCCATGACGTCTGATATTTAAACTAATTATGATATCAATGCATTCGCATGTGTAATTGCTCATTTTGTTAATTATAAGTAAAAATTAAATAAAAAAAATTAGGATTTAATGAAATCCTCTATTTTCATGATAATCTCGCTATTTTAGAGTATATGTCAAAAATCATTAGGAAGTATGAAATTTAAAATAAAATTTTTAACATGATATTCAACAGCACTTTAAATATTAATATAATAATTAATATATTTATAAAAACTATTAGAGACATGCTTTTAAAATGAAAATTTTAATGTTAGATGTATATTACATAATTAACCTATAATATAAATGAGAATAAAAATATTTTTTTTAATATTAGACTAAATAAGAAATATACTAAAATATTTTAAAAGACCTTGTAGACCACAAGAATTTAATATTCTATATAAGTCAGTAGGCCTAAAAAAATTCTAAGTTTATCAAACACTATTAGAATTATGCATAGCTGATATTAGATTTATGTTTTAACTAACATCACATTATTAACTACTACATTAATAATAAAAACAAAAAATTAATGATTGATCAATTAGACTTTGAAATAAGAATTATATTTATAAAAAATTTTAATATCGTTTATAATATGACGAACATATATATAACATTAATAGTATGTTCAACAAATATTAAGAATAACCAAATTTTAGTGACATGACCTTTAACATAGAAAGGTAATACTTAAAATATTAGTCATAAATATTATTTCTTTATTATTTGATTATCTTTATGGATCCCTAGATTAAGATAGGAGGAATACAAAATTTTATAAAATATATATTCACCTATATGAATTAACTAAAAAGAAAATGAAGAAATAATTTATAAACAATTAGATAATTTATTTAAATATTATGATAATAGATATGATAGTTTCAGTGAATTTTTAAATATGAACAATAATTTATTTAAAAATGATGATTTTTTAATTTAGTTGCCTATGAGCAAACAATGATGCAGTTTATCAAATAAAAAATAACTGTCAAAATATTTAGATATTAATTATTATTTCACATTATTCCATAAAAATATAAAGAACATTAACATATTAAATTAATAAAAATTATATAAATTCATCTTTTTCATGTTATCTAAAATAACATAAAATCTACTAACTTATACAATATTTAACATAATATTAGAATCTATTTTTTTAGTGATTATGAATATAATTTTAAATCAGAGGAATATACTATAACCATATATCATTGAAATAATTTCCTACTTAAAAAACTAAGATGATTCAATGATTAATCTTTAGAATAAAATAAGCAAGCTGAATTTGAATAATTATGATAAAAATGAGAATATCATTATCGAGACTATTAACTTTGATGATCTGAATCATACAAGCAAATTTTGTTATTCAAAATTTTTTATTTTATTTTAATTATATTTTATGGCATTTATATATTATAATTTCAAATGCATTTTTTTTAATATTAGTGTAGTTTATATTTAATCTTTAAATAAATTTTTTTATTTATACTATATATCACTATAATAATATAATAATTAATAGCTTATAAAATTAAAATAAAAAAATGCCAGCCAGCTTAGGCCCAGGCTCAGCGGCCCAAAGGGATAGCTTAGCAGGCTACACTACACTAGTGCAGGAGCAGAGCAAGACTTGGGTCCATCTCTGACTCTAGTTCAGACTCCAAAGTGTAGTAAAACTCCAAGGGTAGCCAACAGGTGACTGCCTAGCTGGTGAGGACTGAGGGCGAGCCTGAGCAGTGAGTGGGACGGGACAGTGGACACAGGAATAGTCCATGGTGGATTTGGAACAAACTGACCCGGTCCAGCATGAACGACACGACCAACCTCATGCCAGCCCAACAAAGCCCATTTAATACCTATATATCTTCTTTCTATAATTATTGAAGCCCAACAAGAATTTGAATCATCAACTAATAAAATTACATACATGTGAATACATATAAGAAAATCTAAAAAAAAACCTAAATATACTAACATAAATAATAATTAGTCTCATCAACTAATAAAATTGGTGCATCTGAATGAATTTATATTTGGATCAATTGGTGAGCTGCTCGATACACAATCTTGTCAATATTAGATCAATTTCAAAAACATACATCTTCTAGAAAATAATAATTATATTTCTTGATTATACAACCTCAATACCCGTAAAATACTCAATACATCCCAAATCATTAATCTGAAATACAATTTGTAAGAATAACTCCAATCGAGATATGCCCCACTAATCATTTATGATAATTAGAATATCACCAATGTATACTATTAATATTATATACTAACTCACTAATCTATATCAATAAAAAAAAAATAATCCAATACAAATCTCGTGTCATCAAAAGTAGTGAGTAATAAAGAAAAGTTACAGAAAAAACCCTAAAATTTTACTTTAAGCCACAAGAAGTCCTCTACAACCTAAACAGCCAAAAATAATAAAACTTAGTGAATACTACATAAAAAATTACAATGAATGAATTCATTGTAAATGAATGCATTCATTAAATCCAACATACATACTATCCACCTATGAGTAAGTTTGTGTAAATATCTTAATAGTCTTCATAGTAATGGTCATTTTAATGCAATCAATAATAATTATAATAGTGATCATCGTAGTCACATGAGAAAAATATCTTAATAATTCACATTATAAGTCTGTGTAAATCCCCTAACTATAAACTCATCCTTAGGCCAATCAATCTTCCCTTCAAGTTTAATATACATCATGTACACCTACTTGCATCTCACTAATGACTTACATGAAGCCTTAAAATAAGATCTTATATATGGCAAGAAGTAATTACACTTAATTCATCCAACATAGTCTACCATCATTTTGAATAATTAAATACCTCAAAAAGTATATTATAAATCCTACCATATAGTAATCGATGAAAGTCATATTGAAATGAGAATAAAAAACAAATATATATAATATCAAAACGAGAATAAAAAAATATTGATGATAATGAGTATTATATAGAACACATCATTGATTCCTTCTATATAGCAATCAATGAGTGTAAGTTCAAACTCTAAACTAGATCAGCTAACACAATTAGAGATTACCTAGACTCGAACTTTATGTCCATCTAATATATACTTGTAGGTAGTGATCATTAAATCTATTAGCCTTTATAACCCATTCTTGGGGAGACTAATATTTTATGTCTTATGGGGATACTCATACTAAACTCCTCTTGACACATATCTCCAGGAGATGTCCCAACACAAGACATCTAGTGAATAAAAAATTAGTATTTAATATTGATTCTCACTAAAATTATTTATGAATACTTCTATGTAGTAAAAATATATTTGTTATCTCAATTAAATATTAATTTTTCTATTCAACTATTCTATTTTATGCACGAGTGTCATCACAAGATATATAATAAAATATCTCATGTTTTTCAAAAAAAAAAATTGATAAAAAAATAAATTATAAAACATCATTAATTTTCAATATTTAAATGACAATAAAGCTATATTTTTTCCATTTTATAAAATTTCATAAAAATAGAATAACTTTGAGATATTTATTTATAAATAGACACACACACACACACAGAGAGATATATATATATATATATATAATTAATCAATAAAAGAAACAAAATGTCTTACACTACCATACATGATCATCTTACAACATTCACAAATATTAGAATAAATTAAATGAAATAACTCTCCTAACAATCCTTATAATATATCGAATAAAAAATTCTAATTTATTTTCTTAATTGATATATTTCATAATCAAAATAAAATCACTATCCTCATATTTAACTCCAAAATCTTCAATTATTCATTGATAGACATCCAAGTTAAGGGTATATAAAAAGTAAATCAATGATATTCAAACACTTAAAAATGCTCACATGTATGAAAAAAAATATGTATAATCTATCTTGTTTTATTCTCAAAAAATGTATGTTCTATACATCCTGTACAAAAATAATAAAAATAATAATATCACAACATAATTACTCAGTAAAATAACTAATTAAAAATAAATCATAATAAAATTTAAGTATAAAAAAAACTTGTGTTAAAAAAAAACTCAACATTGATATTGAAATGCCCATTGAAATATACGACAATATTATCATTAGTTGTATGTTAAAAAAAAATACAACAATATTATTAGTCACAATAATATAAAAAACTCCAGACTTTATAAATGAAGTAAAAAGAGTGATCACTGATGACATAGATATTAGCTTCAAAATCTAACTCAAAAATCTAATATAAAATGATGACATAAGAGAATCATAAAATTTGAAATGTCTCGGCAAGAACTAATAATACCCAAGTAAAAAATCTAAAATATTCCTCATGAGTATATATAACATGATTAATATATGTACATAGAAGATCCAAATTGGGTGGATCCTTATACAACCAATAAATCTCAAAATGTCATTTGCAAGTCAATATGTAATGTTTAACACCTCTTCTAAGTGAATCCCATCTTCTGACAAAAAGAACAAGTCAATATCAGCTTTTTCCCACTCAAAATACCCCTACTGACACTCACTACTATCATGTGCAAAAATCATTGTATTAGTGTGATATATCATATTAACTTTGCCAAATTATTGTATAACTGTAGATGCATAAATCATTGGCTATTTAATATTAGATAAAATTGCAAGTGTCACATTACTAAGGATCTAAGTCTGCAAATGGTGTACCACTCTCTTAACGAATATAAACAAAATATTAAAATTTGATCATTCAATCTTCTCATAATAATCAAATTTATCAACATATGTAACATCTCATTTACCCTTTCACACAACTATGTGCAAAGCTCTAGGTTGCATAGTAAGTTATTTCATCTTAATTCATCAATATGTATATCAATAATTAAGTAATATTATCATATAAGTAGAATATCTCAAACAAAAACATCAATATATTCAAGTCTCAAACATTATTGCACATGTGACGAATCAAATATATGCATTGATCATTAGTCAATCATCTGACCCGACCTCAAGTAGCTCATTCAACAAATATCTCATGTACTATTAACCCAAGAATTAAATACTCATTAAAATAACTCACAATGAATGTGTTAATTTTTTATTTCCACTGAATTATTGCCAATTATCTCATACTAATTATGATTATCTTTCTTAACAAGAAAGACAAATAAATATCTTCAAAAAAACTAAAACATTGATTTACCACACACTAGAGGTGTCTAATGAGTCATGCTGATGAATATTTTAGGCCCATACAAGTAATCTTGTGGTGACCTACACAAAGCGATCCATCAATAGGGTCATGCCATGTCAGACTCAAGTCACACCCGGCACAACTGAGCTAGGCACGACCCACAGCTAACCTAAGCTAGCCAAGGTTAGCCACTTGGCATCATCTCACACACTGCTTATAAATACCACTCCACTAAAACCAAAAGAATAGTACCTAAGAGCTATCACACCTTCATGTCACTACTAAAATAGACACCATCACATCACCTATGAAAGATAAGATAAATGTCTTATTTAAAAAGGAAAAAAAATAGATTTCCCTTGGCTGCTAAAAGCAAATTTTTATTTAAAAACAAAATCTCATAATAGAGTAATAGATGGAAATCACTTGTTACTTAGTATGCCAGGACTAAGAAATATGTTAGATGTTTTTCTGTCGTGTGACTAGAGGTGTCAAAAGAGTCATGCCGAGCTGGCATGACTAGAGGTGTCAAATGGGCAGGGTGACCTGGGCCTGGCTCGACTCGGCCGTGCTTGGCCCGGCATAGCATGGGTAACCGGGTCAGGCACGACCCTTTAGAATGGCCCGTGGGCACGATATCTCGACAAGAGCCAAGCGATGTATCAGCCCAGCCCCATGCCTCCGACCCGAAGCCGATGCCCGACGGATCCAATATTTCCGTAAGGCCCATAACCCAACCAGTGGTCTTTTTCCACAACCCCTAGACCCAAGCCCATTAATTCTAGAAGCCGAAGCTTCTTGAAATTTGGATTATTTGGGTCAGGTCAATGGTCGAACTGACCCATCAGTAAAAAAAAATTATTAGAATTTAAATCTAAGCTGTTGGATTTTGACTTTAATGACTATGGGACAGAATTCGATAGTCTTAAGGATTCTGCCTGTTTTTAAATAATAAAAAATCAAAAACAATCAAAAAAAAATTATTTTTTTTTTAAATTATATTTTCTTTGTCTATAAAATCTCACTCCCCTCTCATCCTAAGATTTATGTTTTCAAAACATAAATGTCTCTCTCTCAGTTCTTGAGTCTGGTTTTGGGATTTTTAGTTTCAGCTTTTTTTTTCAAGATTCCGGTGTGCTGTGAACTGTGATGTGGATTATGATACATGTGCGGTGCAAATATAAAAAGCTAAAGTTAACACATATTTTACGAGTATTTTTTTATTAATTAATTTTTAAGTTTTAAATCTAAAATCTTCTTTTCTCTAGTCTAGTCTTTCTCACTCTCCTAATTCTAACTCTTAAGTCGAATCTATAAAATAAAAAAAATGACATAATAATTTTAATAATGAAAATAAAATTAATTATAATTTAGATAATGAAAATCTTACGAAAATATCCGAGGCTACCGAAACTCTGATATCTCGATAGCATTTACCCAAATATCAAAAAAATAAAAAATTAAAACTTTAGTAGTTTGGACCTATTTTAATATAATAAAACAAAAAAAATATTAAAAATGTCGAAGAAAAATTGAAACAATATAAATATTATAAAAAATATTAATATATAAGAGTTCGTGTAGAACTGAGCACCTTAAACAATATATCAAACTATGCACCAAAAAATAGTGTATTAGATCTTAGGCAAACCCAACTCATCAATAGATTTTTTGAGGTTAGATTAAATTCAATCTCAGAGTTTATCCCCTTTATATACTGCAACGAGTTAGGATTTCTAATTGTTCATCATGATAGGTCTTTCAATTAGATTTTTGGAAGATCAAATGATAGTCAATATCATGCAGGCATATTTTTAGCCTGCATATTATAGGATTCCTAGGTCCGCATCTAGGAACGACATACTATAATATTATAAGTTTGAAAAACATAATAATTAATAAATTTAAGGAATATAGCAGAGTGGTATCTATGACGTCCGATATCATAAGATTCCCAGATCCAGATGCATGTCTCACTGCCCACTATGTAGATTCTAAAAGAATATTAAATAAAAAAATATTAAGATTCTTTGAGCTTTTTTATCCTCATGATGGCTCAACCATTTTTGAGTGCATGATAAAAATCTTTGGAGAATATAAAATTTAATAGAAAACATTTATTATCATATTCGATAATATATCTAATAATGAAGTAATGATTAATAATTTAATATATTTGTTAAAAATATTAAAGATTAACCATTAGGAGAAATTTTTTATGTTAGATACATATGTTATGTCATTAACCTGATAGTACAAGCGATAATGAAAGTGTGTGCCCCTACTTTAGAAAATATATGTAATTCACTAAAATATATTCGCACGTCTCACATACAACAAGAGTTTAGTCTCTATCTGTCTGCAGGTCTAAAGAAGAAGAAATTCCAATCAAATATGAGATACCGTTAAAATTATACATAAATGATGTTGGAGTCATGTGTTTGATACAAACACGTGATATTCAATTACGTCAATAATAAAAATGATGAACTTATTATTTACAACACTGACAGTGCTACAAAAATTTTATTTATGAAATTCCAGAAAATTTTTTATGACATGACGAACATGTATTCGTCAGTTTATATTCCCACAACTTATATCGCACTTAGGTGCATATGCAACATTAGTTGCATGTTTAGGAAGTATCGAGATGGCCCGACACTTAGCGATATGATTGTAGAGATAGAAATTAAGTATTTAAAGTATTGGTTTACTATTACATCTCTTTATTGTCTGACTGATTACATAAATCCTAGGGTTAATATGAAAGGGATAGAGAATATTTTGACATATATTTTATCTTGCATGAACTAGAAAGATCCATCTAAAAGATTGATTCACATGAATTTGACTAAGCTTTTTACATACTACGATACTAAGTATGGTGATAGTAATAGTGAGACTTCGAGTACTAACATAGATATCATATTCGGAGACTGACTTTTCCATTCAGGTAGAGGAAAAAATGACGGAGTGAAGTATTGAATAGGAACGAGCTATCTCTGTATTTAGATACCGTATACTACTCAATCCTATCATATTATGATACTAAGAATCTCAATATATTACAATTATGAAAATCATACGAGACTACCTTTCCCGTGCTATCTAATATGACACGAGATTTACTAACTTATCTTGTGTTGAGTATAATATCGGAATTTGTTTTTTCTGTTACAGTGAATATTATTTCAGATAGAAAATCGAGATTATGACCAGATATTATTGAAGCTTTAGCATGCATGAATAATTGGGAAGATTCAAAATTGAGCATCCAGGATGATATTAAGGCTGTAACAAAAGCAAAGGAGATGATTATTGATAATAATCCGTGTGATATTGATATTGATGATGATTTAATGATTAATGATGTTGACGATTAATTAAATGAGACACTGATGTCTGATATTGAATTTTGATTTACTCATTTACATTATATTTATGTTTGTTTATTTTTTATTTGTGATATTATTTTGAGTTTGTGGATAGATGCTTGAATATTAATTTTTTATGAATTTTTATTTTATATTGATTTTTATTCATATTTAAGTTTTAATATTTTATTAATTCATACACTGATACACAATTAGTTTAAAAATTGTAGTCATTTATTATAATATATAAACATTATATTTTATTAAATTTAATAAAATAAAAATTTTAAAATTAATTATTCATTTAAAGTTATCAATAACTATTAACATTAACTTAAAAAAAAATTTTAAAGTATATAATTACATAATTATAAATTACTTTTTATAATTTTTAAAATATTTTGATTTAAAAAATTAAATTATTTTAAAAATTAAAACCTGACCCAAACAGGCCAAAACTAGCCCGTCAGGGCACGATTTCATTACTGCCTGGTTGATAGGCCGTGTCAGGCCTATTTGATGAAGTTGTGCTGGGCACGACATGGTGGCTCAGTTGGGCCACCTATAACCAGGTCGGGCCGTCCCGGCCTAATCTATTTGACACCTTTAGGCATAACCCATTTTTTGGTAGTCCACTTATGCCATCTTGTCATGCCATGCACGACACGATACAAGAGTCTTGCAATGCCCAACATGACACGACTCAACATGGCATGACTGGCTCGAGTTTGTCGGATACAGGCTGGTACATTCAGGGCCTTGTGGGTTTCGTGACGGGTGGCGCCAGGTGGTGTTGGGACATGCCGGGAAGTACTAGGACGTGCCATTTCGGCCCTTTGGAATCTGGACAAGCCTAACCTCAAATATATTTACAATTTTAAAATTTAATACTAAATTAATTAATTAATTAATAAAATTAATACAATAATAAAACAATATTATAATTACAAGTCATAACTCAAAAAATAACAATATAATTATTAAAATTTCAATAGTTTTATTTTCATAATGTAATACAAGTACAAATTATAAAATAACACAAATTATAAAATACCATAATACAAGTACAACTTTTAATAACATAATATTAAAATTCATGCTCAAAGATAAAAATTAATACATCAAAGATAAACTCATAAATATTAATCTCGTAAGCGTCTGAATAAATAAAGAATAAAATAATAATAAAAGAAACATGCTTGAATGATAAAAATCAATAAACAATCAAAAAATGATCAATCTCATAAGCACAGGAATATGATGGTATCACTAGCGATAGACCATAAGCAGTAGGCTCAATCTTAGTTGTCATCAAAGTCTCACGAATCATCATCAGCCACCAACTCCTCCACTTTTACTACAGTTGCAGTACAATCTTGATTGCCCAAGCTCAAATCCTCTCAACACTTCATGCAAGCTAATATCTCAATAATATCTGACCATAATTTCAATCTTTTATCTAAAATCACATTCACCACAAAAAAAATAGACTTTGATACTATGCTTGACACCGGAGAAGTCAGTAGAGCACATTTCATCTTAGATAACATGGGATATGTAGACTTATATAATTTTGACCACTAAAAAATATTAAGATTCTTATTATTGGTATGTGATAAGATTGAACAGAAATCAGTATCTAAGTACCGAGATAGCTCGCTCATATTCGACGGTCGATCCCATCATTTCCCCCTCGCTAACTGAATGGAGAAGTCATCATCTCCGAATATGATATCCATTATATACTCGGAGTCAACTATTACTATCATCATACCTAGTATCACAATATTTAAATAACTTAGTCGACTTCTCATGAATAAATCTTTTAGGTTGGCATTCCTAATTCATACATGATGATATGTATATCAAAATATTCTATATCTCTTCCACCTTAACCCTAAGATCTATGTAGACAACTAAACAATAAAAAGATAAAATGATGAATCAATACTTTAAATACTTAATTTCTATCTCGAGAACAATAACACAGGATATTGGGTTATCTCTAAACTTTATAAATATATCACTAATATTATATATGCACATGAGTACAATACAAGTTGTGAGAATATAAACTAACAAACATATATTTGTCATGTCATAAAAAATCTTCAGAAATTTTAAAAAAGAAATTCATGAAATCTAGTCAGTGTCATCAATAATAAATTCGTCACTCTTACTATGGACGTAATCAGATATCACGTGTCCATATCCAAATATAATTCCAATATAAAGTATGTGGAATTTCATTGGTAACATACATCCGATTGGAATTACTTCTTCTTTAGGCTAACAGACAAATAGAGACTACCAAACTCTTGTTGTTTGTAAAGCATACGAAAAAATTTTAGTAACTTATGCAAATTTTCTAAAGAGAGAGAAATAATCTTCATCCCCACTTGTACTATGAGATTAATGATGTAACACATGTATCTAACATGAAAAATATTTTCTAATAGTCAATCTCTAATAGTCTCAATAAACATGTTAATGGCTAGAGATTATTCTATTATTAGATGCATTATCAAATATGATACTAAATACTTTATTATAAACATTATATTCTCTATAAATTCTCATCAAGCACTCTTAAATGGTCGGGCCATTATAGAGGTGTCAAACAGGCCGGCTCGGCCCGTTTTTTTTAGAGCACGGCCGTGCTTTCGTGCCGGAGGCATGACACGGTTACTGTACTGTGCCGTGCCAGGCCAGGCCTGCTCGTGCCGGGCCAGACACGATTACTGTACCGTGCCATGTCGGGCCAAGCCTAGCCGTACGGGCCTGGTAAAATTTTTTTTTTAAAATTTTATAGTTTTAATTATATAAATTATTAAATTATATATAAAATTATAGATAATGTATAATATTATAAATTTATAATATGAAAATTGTTTAAAATTTATAAAATTTACAAAGTTTAAATTTTTTTTATAATGTAAAATAGAATTAGTTTATAATTTATTAGAATTTTATAATAGAATTATAAATTTTTATATAAAAAATTAAAACAAAATAATAAATTAATTAATAAATTATGTTAAAAAAATTAAAAAATAAAAAAACATAATCAAATCAAATGAAAAATGACCAATCAGCCATTAGATACCAAATGTCTGAAACAAACAAAATAAGTTTGAACGTAACATATAAATAAAAAATAGTAGATCATCATCAATCTTCAATCGGCATATCATGAGCATCATCAGCCGCAACATAAAGATCAGTATCATATGGATCATCATCAATCAACTCCTCCGCTATCAGAGTGGATGTGGCTACAGTCCCTGTCCTAGTCCCAGCTCCAGCATGATCATGAATGCTAAACATCGAATCCTCTCAATCCTTCAAACAATCCAAGGCCTTAATAATATCTGAACGTAATCTCAATCTCCTATCCGTAATCACGTTTACTGCAACAGAAAAAACAGACTCCGATGCTATGCTCGACACCGGAGGAGTTAGTAGATCCCGTGTCATCCTAGATAGCACGAGAAAGGTGGACTCATATGATTTCCACCACTATAATATATCAAGATTCTTAGTATCAGAATGTGATAGGATTGAGCAGTAATCGGTATCTAAGTACCGAGAAAGCTCGCTCCTATGTGATGGTTCACCCCTACGTTTCACCCTCGCTAGCTGAATGAAAAAATCGTCATCTCCAAACAAGGTATCCATGTCCGTAATCACAGTCTCACCACCACCACCACCATACCTAGTATCGTTATATGTGAATAGATCAGTCAACTTTTCGTGAATGAACCATTCGGGTGGCTCTTCTAGGTTCATGCACGAGGAAATGTAAGTCAGAGTGTTTTCTACCCCTTCCACCTTAACCATAGGGTCCATGCATGCAACGAGACAATAAAGAGATGGAACGGTGGACCAGTACTTCAAGTACTTGGTTTTCATCTCTGCAACCATATAGCCGAGTATCGGGTCAGCTCGATACTTCCTAAACATGCTACTAATGTTGCATATGCACCGGAGTGCAATGCAAGTCATGGGCGTATAAACCGACGAACGCATGTTCGTCGTGTCATAAAAAATCTTCAGGAATTTTATTTATGAAATTACTGAAGCCCAATTAGTATCATCAAGGGCAAGTCATTGGCAACATTAGTAGCTGGTCATGGGCGTATAAGTTCGTCACACTCTTACTATTGACGTAGCTAGTATCACGTGTTTGTATCCAACACATGATTTCAACATCAGATACGTGTAATTCCAACGATGTCTCCATCCGATTGAAATTTCTTCTTAAGATTCGCAGACAAACATAGACTACCAAACTCTTGTTGTCTGCGAGGAGTGCAAATATATTTTAGTGCATTACGTATATTATCCAACGCGGAAGAACACACATTCATATCCACCTGAACAATCAGGTTAATCACATGACATATGCATCTGACATGAAAAACCTATCATAATAGTGCATCTCTAATATTCCTAACAAACATGTTAATCGCTACTCCATTATTAGATGCGTTATCGAATGTGACACTAAAAATTTTATTTTGAATTTTATATTCCCTAATGATTTTTATCATACACTAAAAAATGGTCGGGTCATCATGAGGATGAATAATCTCAGAGAATCCTAAAATTTTTTTATTCATGGTCTAGCTAGAATCTACATAGTGGCTGGTGAGACATGCATAAGATGATTCATCGTGACTTATCCAAATATCAGACGTCACGGACACCACTCCACTATATGCCATAAATTCATTAATTATTTTTTATTTTTCTAACTTATACAATTTTAGCATGTCATTCCTAGATGTGGACCTAGGAATCCTATGATAAGCATGCTGAAAATATGTCTGCATAATGCGCACAACCCTTAGATCTTCCGAAAATCTGATCGGAAGATTCATCAATGTGATAAGGCTGGTCATTTCGTCCCTACCCAACTCGCTGGAGTATATGAAGGGAGTAAATTTTGAGACTGAACTCGATCCAGTCTTAAAAAATACAGTGCCAAGTTGGGTTTGCCTAGGATCTAATGGACCATGTTTTTTGGTGGATAATTCGGCATGCATCTTAAGGTGCTCGGTCCCAAACGAACTCTTACATGTTAAAAGTCTCATACAATATTTGTAAGTGTCATTTCTTCTTTCTCACCCCCAATTTTTTTTTGTTTTATTATATTAAAATGAGTCCAAACTATAGAAGTCATTCTAATTTTTTATTTTTTAGAAGTTTGAGTTGAGACGACTGAAAAAACCAAAATTTCAGCAGCCTCAGACCTCTGTGTAATATTTTTATTTTCTAAATTTAAATATGTTTCATTAGTATTTATCATTTTTTAGGATTTTTGATAATCAGGAAACTTATTTAGAGACTAGAGGATAGATTTAGAATTTATCTATTTTAGGTCTAGAGAGAGAGACTAGAGAGAGAGAGAGAGAAAGTAAAAAAAACTTAAAATAAATTACCCGGTAAAGCAGTGAGGTTGATCACATGCACGGTGCACCACAGTCTAGCTCAAAATTCAAAACCAAAGATGAGACTCCCGAAAAGCCAAACCAAATGACAAAATTCCCGACTTCCCGAGTCTCGAGAGAGAGCAAGATTTTTGAGAGAGAAAATGTGAGATTTGAGAGAAAAATTGTTTATGAAAAATATAAATATTATAAAGAGGGTGAAATTTATAGATTAAAAAAATAATTTTTTTTTTAAAAGTCATTTTTTTTGATTTTTTTAAATTTTTTAGGGGGCAGAATCATGAGGGTCATTGGATTCTCCCCCCTAACCGTTGGAGGGGAGATCCAACGGCTACAATTTAAATTATTTTTTTGCCTGTTGGGAGGGGGGGGGGAGGAATCGGGTCGGCTCGGGGGACCGCGGGTCGGGACTGATTGGACCCGACCCGCGGTCCTTTTTGCGGGAAGGAAAAAATCTCATGCCTACGTGCCGTGCCACGGGCCACCGAACCGTGCCAGATCAGACACATCACGAGGCCCAGTTGGCATCGGCACGGCATGGGCCCGAGCACGGGATTTTCCCGTGCCGGGCTAGCCCAGGCACGACCGAACCGTGCCGTGCCTCATGCCGGGCCGGCCTGATTGACACCTCTAGTCCATTATGAGGATGAAGAATCTCTGACAATCCAAATATTTTTTTTATTTAGTATCTATTTAACATCTACATAGTGGACATTAAAATATATATAAGATGCATCATTACAACTAGTCCAAATATCGGACATCTCAAACACTACGTCACTATATTCCCTAAATTCATTAATAATTATTTTTTTTTCTAAGTATAGTATTTTAGTATATCATTCCTAGTAGTGGACCTAGGAATCCTATAATATACATGCTGAAAATAAGTCTGCATGATACTGATTACCCTTAAATTCACCAAAAATCTGATTAAAAAATTCATCGTGATGATCAGTTTGGTCATGTCTTTCCTTAATAACTTATTGTGGTATATGAAGAGGATCAACATAAAGATTAAACTAGATTCAACTCAAAAACTTCACAACTGAGTTGAGTTTAAAGGTGTCAAACATGACGTGCCGAGCTGGCCCGACCCATTTTTAGCCGGCCCAGCCTATTTTTAGCCGGGCCGACCTTGCTTTCGTGCTGGGCCAGACATGGCACGATACAATAACCGTGCCATGCCTGGCCCAGCAAGGTTTTGTGGAGGTCAGTCAGGCACGGGCCCACGACATGAATTGGCCCGGTTCGGCCCGATTGGGCCGAACCCTAATTTTTTTTAAAAAAATAGGGTTTGGCAGCGCGCCGCCGCGCCGCCCTCCCGCCACAATGCTTCTTAACAAATGCAAGTTGGTGAGTTTTGCCGGTCAGGCTCAGCTTCTACCGTTGGGGATGTTTCTCGGCTCGTGCCGAGATACCGTCCCAACGGGCCACGGTACTGTGCTGGGCCAGGCACGGCAGGAGGCCCAGTTAACCTCGGCAAGACACGACACGGTTGGTGTCGTGGACAGGCAAGGCATGGGCATGAGCATAGAAAATTCTCGTGCCAGGCCAGCCCAGGCACGACCGAATCGTGTCGTGCCTCGTACCGACAAGGTCAGCCCAGCCTGGTTGACATCTCTAGTTGGGTTTGCCTGGGATCCAATCCACCATATTTTTTGGTGCATTATCCATCATGTCTCTTAAGATACCTAGTCTCACATGAACTCTTACAGATTAATAATTTTGTACAATATTTATATTGTGTTGATTTTTCATCGACACCCTAATAGTTTTATTTTGTGTAATATTAAAGTGAGTCCAAACTATTAATTTTTCTCTAATTTTTTATATTTTTGGTTATTTGGGTCGAGGCCAGAAAAAAAATAATATTTCGACGACCTTAAACTTTTCTGTAGGGTTATCATTATTCATATTAATATTTTTTATGTTTATATTAATATTAATTTCGTTATCGTCATTAAAATTACTTTTTATCATTTTTTATTTTTATTAGTTTATTAAGTATATTCTAAATTCTATTTTTAACTTAAATATTAATTTATATTAAACTATTAACTAAAATAAAAATAAAAAAAATACATAAAATTTAAAAAATAATACCCGTAAAGCATAAAATTCCATTTAGTTGATGATGTACGTAGTCTGATAACTAATGTCTGCACCATTGTCTACACCCGAGTCCTAAAAAGAGAGAAAAAAAGATAATATAAGAGAGAGAGAGAGAGAATAATAAATTGAATTAAAAATAAACAATAGGATATATATCTAAGAATAAGAGGAGATATATATGTATATAGATTTCAAAAGAATAATTAAAAAAATCATTTTTTAAAATATTTTTTTAATTTTTTTTTAAATTAATTTTCGGGCAGAATCCCAACAACCGTCGAATTTCTGCTCCTAGCCGTTGGGGCTGAATCCAACGGCTTAATAACGCTTTTTTTTTTTGAATTTTTTTTGACAATTGGGTCGGTTCTACCCAATGGTTCCAGAAGCTTTGGCATCTGGGCTAGGGTTCCGGCTGAGCCTGATATTTGGGCGATCAGGTTTGGACCACGCCCAAACACCAGCCCGAGATCCGCCCATCCAAAGCTCAGTTTGGGTCGTGGTGATGAATCATGCCTTTGGGCCATGCAATTGAATTGTGCCTGGCCCAACATGAACCATGCCAAGAGCCTGCCCTGCACAAGCCCAAGCACGATTCTAGACTGACATGTCGGGCCAGGCATGGATCAATTGGGTCGTGTCTTAGGCTGGGCCTAAGCTATCCGGCCCACTTGACACCTCTATGTGCAACCTAACAACTTCCTATTAGATGCAAAATTGAAATCACTATCGCATGTCCACAAGCCATTATCCATGCCACAAGGGAAGCAAAAAACATGTGAAACTATAACTTTTACCTCCACAGAATGATGGTTTCCCCATTATTGGCACCAAATTCTAGTGTATGTTATTGCCACCCACCTTTAGTGGACGAACCACCATTGAAACCTTGTTCAAATTCAACCCTATCACAATTTGTAAAAAAAAAGAGAAAGATGATTGAAGAAAAAAATAATGTTTTTATTAATTTCTAAAATCCAAAAATCATAATAATATATACATACTCTAGTTGGGAGAGCTCACTTGTCAGGTGATTCCACACATACTAAAATAGAAAAAAGAATAATAAACTAATAAATAATATTAAACCTCAACATAAAATAATAAAGACAAAGTAAAAGGTCGGTATCATTAAACAAGATTGAGTTATTTTTGCTTTTATTTATCCAAACTATCCTATTCATTCTAGAATTCTAATTTAGCCTCGACAAATTAATCTTGTAATAAGGATACAAATAAATCCTAAACAAATAATCAATCTAGATAATAAAAATTAAAAACTTTTAAGAATTTAGATTTAAAGATCTTCATTTCATCTAGTTTCTCTCTTAGGAGTTAGGTATTTTTATGTAAATAAAAACTAAAGTTAATAAGCAAACTATTGTTCTATAGATTCACTTTAATATAATAAAACTAAAATATTAAGTAAAAAATATAAGAAAATCCAATACAATATAGATATTTTAATTTCAATAACCAGCTTGATATACAATACAACCATAAATTTATAAAAAAATGCTAATTAGATAAATTATTATTGAGTCTAATACTAAAATTTAAAGATCCTAAATTTATAAATTTTATTCAAAAGCATATTCAATTTGCTTATCGTAAATATTCTTAAGTCAATTTGTTATATTAATATGATAAAATATTTTAAATTTTGTAAACAATCATTAAATAATATAAAAATTATTGTTAAATTATATCAAAGATTTAAATTATACGAACTATTCAAAATAATATTATGTTCAAATATTTAACTATTAATCATACTGATTCAAACTAAATACGAAAAAAAACATAGATTTGTATTAAATATTTCATCCTCATGATTGTTATGGCACATATAAGTATTTCACAATTATTTTTAGAAAATAAAAAATTTAAAATAAAATATTTATTATTATATTTGATGATATTATAAATAATAATATCATAATTTTACTAATAAGAACTATTATAAATATATCATAACTAAAAATTTGTATGTTATACATAGTTATCATATAATTAATTTAAAAGCATAAACTAAAATAAAATTAATTTTACGTTCATTAAAAATCATTAACTTTTATAAATTCAATTAAAATAACTAACAAATTACTATACTTTTATACTTTGTAAATTTATATTGAAAAGAAAAAAAATTAATTTAATATCCAACATAATTATAATTCAGTATTCTTAATAATAGAATCATGTGATATCTACAAAAATATTATATCCAATTTCAAGAACAATACAATTAATATCATTTTGATATCTTCATATGATTATGAGAAACTTTTTTATTGAATATAATTAAAGACACTATTAACATGTATTTTTTAATATAACCTTTAACATTTTGCATTACACTTAAGCTGTTAACAATATAAATTGTGTTTCAAAAAAATAGAAAATATCTACTTTTTAGTAAAATATATTTAATGAAAATAACATTTTTAAAATATTAGACAATCATTCCATCTTTACACCACTTGATTTCTTGTATGTAGCTTGGTCCAACCATTCTAGCTCACAGCCAAAGCTGGCACATGCCTAGACACAAAGTTAGAGACATCGAGACAAAATTCTATGCCCAACTAGGAAATTTTTTCATTGATCTTGACTAACCCATCTACCCTAGCTCATATTTCCACCTTTAATTATATAAATTTGAGAATTAAGGTGAAAAATATAAAAAATATCTTGATTTTCATACTCAAGTTTATAAACTAACTATCAGAACCAAATGAAAAGATATATAAATAATTAAATAACTTATATAAATATTATAATAATAAATATGATAATGTCTCTTGATACTTTGACTCAACCCGTATTCACAGATGATGATCAATTCTGTGTTCAATTAACTAAAAAAAGTGATAAGATATTTATCTAATAAATATAAATTTTTAAAATATTTATAGACTAATTATTATTCATATACATCCACAAATAATTTTTTAAAATTTGAAATAATAAAATTAAAAAAACTTTCATGTGTTATCTAAATAACACATGATTTAATAACCTCTCTGACATCTACTATAAGATGGAAATCCAATTTTTAAATTATTTTGAATATAATCACAAATAAAAAAATAAATTTTACATCAAATATACTAGAATCTTTGGCATATTTGAAATATTGCAAAAACATATACTTTAAAGTTTTAGTAGATTAACTTTATCAAATTTTATTATTATCTATTTCTATGTCTAAATTATTTATTAAATTCACTAAATATCATTTTTTAATGTTTTACTTAATTTATATATTTATTAATTTAAGATTCTAAATAAAATAAAATTATTAAAATTTAATTATAATGTATACCTTCATTTTCTTTGCACAACAAATAATTTGGATGTTGAACTTATACCTCATATTTTGTGCTTAGATGCTACTTGTCATGAAATATTAGAATACTAGTAACACTCTGCTCCATAAAAAAAATTATAACTATTTAAAAAAAGTCTTGAATTAGGCACAATATTAATTTTATAATACTGAGAAGAAAAAAAAAAAAGAATTTACATATTAACTGTAAAAAACAAAAAATAAGATAAAAAAGAAAAGAATTTACATATTAATTTTTGTAGATTTTTTTTTGATTATTTTTTTTAAATTTTTTTAATAAAAAATAAGATAAAATACAATAGCCATCGAATTTCTACATAAGATAGGCATCTTCTTGCAGCGATAGGCACTGTGCTGTCGCTATCAATTTAGGGCCTTGAGGGGAGGGGCCGAAAGGGCCAAAAAATAGCTTGCTCACAAAGTAGGTAATTATTTTGGCCGCATGACAAATTTTTAAAAAATCAGCCGTGTGCCTGTACCTACGTGCCTGGCATGGCACGGGGCAGGAAAAGTATCAGCACAACACTGCACAAGCTATGCCACGGACCGGCAAGACCCCAATCCAGGCATGGTTCTGAACCATGCCAGGCCTGGCACGACTAACTCCTAGCCGTGCCACATGCGGTGAGCTGGCCGCCTGACCCACTTGACTTGACACCTCTAGATAAAGAAAATAAAAAAAATGACTTTTAATTTCTTACATCAAAAGAGGGAGGCTACAAAATTTTCAAAAGAACCTATCTTTAAAAGAAGAATTATACACATTAAGCTTTCCATTTTCTCACAATAACTACATAAAATCTATTAGATAAGTAAGCAAAAAAGTGACTCACTGTCATTAGTTGATGCATACAAATTATATCTAATAATCCATATTATATATTTTATACTCAAATAGCAAGAGGAATAAAATGATAAAAACCAAAGCCACCAACCTCAAAGATGGAATTGATGCCAAGCTGAAAAATGGATAATCAATTTGCAAAGTTTCAATTATATTCTTCTTCTGTTATCAACTTGAGTTTTCTTTGGAGCAGGCCCAATTTGAAGGTGCTCCGAACTGGATTGGATCTGCAAGAGAGAGACGAATTATTTTAATGATCAATTACAAATACAATTGGGAAAACTAAGCCATATGTTCTGGGTTCATGTTCATCACCTTGTGAAGCTTCTCTCGAACCAATCTAACAGTCTGATTCATAGATTGTAATGGAAAATAATCCTGTGCAGAGTTAAAAAATATTGAGGGAAAATTTTCTGAAGACAATTCAATACCAAGGCCCAACAACACAAACCTGGTCAGACAAAGCTCTTTTCTGGAGAGGACGGCTATTATCAGTCTGAACATTTTGGGGTGCATCCCCATGGTCCCTAAAGGAGGAGAAAACAACAAACCATATTATACAGTAGCGAATATAGGAAAGCTGCCCAGACAACAAAAGAAACTTTCATGAGCCTACCCAGACCAGTAGGAACCCATCTGCTTAGAAATCTTGTCAGCCAGTGATGAAAAACCACGACCATGGATATTAGGCTCCCTGGGTCTTCTTGCTGAAAGTGAAGCCATCATTAAGCACCACGAGAGCATGACTAACTATTCACAGGCTGTTCATATCATGCATAAATCATATTTTGATAGAACTATAAGCACAGAAAGAGTACAATTCAATCGTGATAGAACTTCCATTCTTCGGCCTTCTAACTTATCCACTGTGTCGATCAAATTCTCAAACTGAGGGGCATATGAAACATGCAGCCGATTCCCTAGAAAAACAAATTCATCCAATTTTCGCTTTGCAAACCTAACAACAACAAAAAAACAAGTCTTTTGAAAGAATGAAGCATTTCCCATGAATAAAAAATTTATGGCATTTCTTGGTAAATTTGTTTATCACAAAGATGAGGCCATTTCTTTCAATATCGCATTGCTTGTTAAACAATTTAACAAATAGCATATAATTCAACTGACAACGGGCCAGTTCGACCAAGCAACGGCGCGTCAGTGCCCAAAACTCTTAAAAGTACTTTTCAAACCAAGCACTACCTAGCATTACTGACCAGCCGGAATTTGATCCAGTAAACATCAGTGAATGGCTCGGATTCTTCTGCATCCATTGGCTTTATCCTGAACAATGAAAATTACATCCGTAGAGAAGAAATCATGAAACAAAAAGATGGGTCTTTGATAAATCATAAGTAGTGTACTCCTCTACATCTCCATGGAAAGCAAACAGTTTCAACAAATCATCACCACATCCTAAGGCAGGAACGTTCCTCACAATCAAATATCTGTAATAAGCACTAGAATTGTATAAATAAAACAATATTTACTTGAGAATTGCAACAAAAAGGGAACTCTATGTTATTTTTCAAATTACATGTTAATTTTATGTGGCTCATTATATTACTTCCTATAAAAACTACTCAACTCTTTATAATCATTATTTTCTCTTATAATTCTTCACTTCTCAAGTATTTCTTTTGTTGGATCTCACTTCCCAGTATTTGCATTGTCTGGGTTTCACAAACTTAACATTTGAATGTTATGTCCAGAATTAAGTGTTCTAATAGGGCACGTGCTTCTATTTGAATCGATGCTATCATGTCTAATTTTGGTATCGAAGAGATTTTTTGAGATGTTTATTTTGAATATTAGCATGCAATTAGTTATTATACTATTACTATGTATTGTTCTTTTCTAGATATATCATGGATTTGAGATCTAACATATTTATCTATTTGACATCATTTTTCAGAATGAACAAACCATTCAGACTTCACTTCCAGGGAAATTTTACATGTATTTTTTTCACTTTTATAAGAATATAAAATATGTTGATATTTATTATTTTATTTATTTATTTATTGTTTTTTTTATTCACTTGGATTGGATCATACTCCCAACCCTAACCATAAAGAAAAATGAGTTTTTCTCTTTTTGTGTGTAAATGCATTTTTTTTCAATTTTTTCAACATGGTATTGGAAAGAGGTTATTAACAAAAAAAACGACATGTGCATGCAGCAGCATTGCGTTGACACTACTGTAACAACGATACTAACCCACTATTAGTGTCAAATTAATGAAAGTGTGGGTGAGTGAAAGAGAGAGAGAGAGAGAGAGAAAGAGAGAGAGAAACACTAACACTAATTGAGTTGACGTATATGCAGAGTAAGTAAACACGCAACGCCAAATCACACGTGTGCAAGTGAAAGTGTGAATTTTGTGACTATAGTAGAAACAATGGAAAGCCCCCATTTGTGCATGTTTAATTGTTTGATAATAGTGGACAAAATACTATTGTGCATCCATTATTACCATTTTTCCCACTACATAGTTTATGCACACTACATAGCACAGTGGATACAGTGTAGTAAGTAAAAAATAATAATAACAATAATTATTATTTTAGGATCATAGGGAATAACTCAATAAAAAATAAAACTAGATGTTTATTAGTTATAAGCATAGTTATGAAAGGCGCGCCTGAGGCGCGCCTAAAGCTCAGGCGCCACCACTCCCGGGAAAAACGTCTCGCTTCAGGCGAGGCGCGGGCGGGTGAGGCGTAGCAAGCGTAGACTTTCAATTTCGGCGGTGGCAGGCGTCGAGCCATGTACGCCTTTCTTCTCCTCTCCTTTTTTTTTGCCGGATTCGCCGTCGGAAATGGGAAAATTTCGTCGGAGAATAAGGACAAAGCAACGGCGAGAGAAGCGGCGAGAGGCAGAACCAGGCAAAACGCAAGCATCGGGGAAGACGACGTATTCGGCTAATCCAACCCAAAATGATATCGTTTTGGGTTGAGTTATATTTTTTAAAAAATTAAAAACAACCCAAAACGGCATCGTTTTGGGTTTGTTTTGATTTTTTTAAAAAAACAAAACCCTCAAAACGACGTCGTTTAGAGGTTTTGATCTAAAATAAAAAAAATGTCACCTCCAAAACGACATCGTTTTGGTCTTCCATGAATCAAAACGATGCCGTTTTGGAGTTTTGTGATTTTAAGCCATATAAAACCCCCTCTTTCTCGGGTTACATCCTAAAACCCTCAAAACAACCCTCCCAAAACACTCTTAAGACTAGATTGAAGAGAAGAGAAGAAGAAAAGGCTCAAAATATATTTTTTTCATTTTACCTATTTTTGTTGTGAAAAAATTTTTCAAAAGGTAAAAAAACATTTTCAAAAAATACTTAAAAACCAGGGAAAACTTTTTTGAATAATACTTTGAAAAAAATATATAATTTTCAAAAAACTAATGCAGAAAAAAGGAAAAAAAATTCTGAAAATTAATGAAAAATAGAAAAAAATCATGAAAAAAATTATGAAAATTATGAAATAATTAGAACAAAAATTAAAAATAGTTTTAGTTGTTTGGCAAAGATTAAGTATGTTTATAATTTATAGATTTATAATATATAATATATTATGTATATGTTTTTATTTTTTTCTTAATATATTTATCATTTTATTATAGATTTGTTATAAAGATACATAAAAATGGACAAAGAGATTGAAGTTGAAGTATATGCCTCAAGTGGAAGAAAATATCCGGGATGAAAATATGCTCGTTTATTAAATAAGAAAGATACATGTATACTCATTTGTATTTTTTGTGATAAAAAGTAACTAAAAGAGACATTAATAGACAAAAACAACACCTTGTTGGAGGGTTTAGAAATTCAAAAAAATATACAAGATATTCCGAACATGTTAGAAAAAAAATAGAAGATTATATACTAGCCAAAAAAACTCAAAATAATCAAATAAATTTTGGAAGTCATACTATGAATGAGGATATGTTTGGGTTCCAAGATGAAGATGATAAAGACCCAGAGATTACTAGCAAAATGGGAAGAAATGATATTCCTAGTGGTGGTAGCAATGAAGGGGGAGGTGGTAGTGTTTGTGGTAGTTACATAAAAAGAATGAGGCAGAAAGGTCCTATGGATCATTTCTTTACTCCTAATCCAGAAATGCTTATTTAAAATAGAAAAAATACTCAAATTACTATCAACAATGCATACAAGAAAGAGGCCAAAGAGAGAGTTGATAAACTATTTTGTAGATGGATGTATGATGCTGCGATTCCATTTAATGCAGTGAACTATGCTAGTTTCCAACTAATGCTTGAGGCAATTGGGCAATATGGTGTGGGTTACAAGGGACCAAGTTTTCATGATGTAAGGGTTACTAATCTCAAGAAAGAATTGGCTCTCACAAAAGCTTCAATGGAGGTTCATTTCACAAAATGGAAGCAAAATGAATATTCAATTATGTCAGATGGATTGACTGATAGGAAGGAAAGGTCATTGGTGAATTTCTTGGTGAATTCTTCAAGAGGGACCGTGTTTATGAAATCTATTGATGCTTCTTCTATGGTCAAGACGAGAGAGAAATTGTTTGAATTACTTGACAGTTGGGTCGAGGAAGTTGGTGAAGCTAATGTTATTCAAGAGATAACAGATAATACTTCAAATTATGTGGTGGCAGGTACTTATAATTTAATTTCAAATTTTCATTTACTTATTTATGTAAGTGATTACATCTATTATCTATTTATTATGTGTTTAAATTATGTAGGGAGGTTGTTGGAAATGAAAAGACCACATTTGTATTGAACACCATGTGCCGCACATTGTCTTGATTTGATACTAGAAGATATTGAAAAACTACCACATATCAAGAAGATAATAGAGAGGGCCATATCCATAAGCGACTACATCTATAATAGAATGAGTTTGCTCAACATGATGAGGCGATTTACTAAGCAAAGAGAGTTGTTAATGCCTGCTAAGACTCGATTTGCAATGACCTTTATCACCTTATCCCGTATCAATAAACAAAGAAACAACTTAAGGAAGATGTTTACTAGTTCAGATTAGACGGAAAGTAAATGATCAAATGAGCAAAAGGGAAAAAATGTAGCCAATATAATTTTCATGTAATCTTTTTAGAATATTGCAGTGTTTTGTTTGAAGGTGTCAGGCCCTCTTGTACGTGTGCTTCGTTTGGTGGATGATGAAAAGAGACCTCTTATGGGTTACATTTATGCAGCCATGAAAAAGACGATAGGAAATCATCATCAAAAGCTTTAATGAGAATGAAGAGAAGTATAGGAAAATCATGAAAATTTTTGATAGGAGGTGGGAGGTTCAACTTTATCGGCCTTTGCATTTAGCTGGGTATTTTTTGAACCCAAAATTCTATTATGATACAGAATGATTAGGAATTGACCTAGATTCAAAAATCTTTGAAGATGTATGTAGTTGCATTTCGAGATTGGTTAAAAACAGAGATGAACAAGATACAATTATATCACAACTCGACTTGTACATGCATGTAAGCATGTTAGAGACCTTTTTAATGATGAGTTTGCCATTAGAACAAGGAAGACTAAACCTTCAGGTTAGTCCTTTAGTTTTGTTAATTAGTATATATGTTTGATTAAAATAGGTGAAATGTTCAACTAATAATTTATTTATATTAATTGTAGCTGAATGGTGGGTATGTTTGGATCAAGTGCTAGAAGTTTGCAAACGTTTGCATTGAGGATTCTCAACCTAACATGTAATGCATCAGGTTGTGAAAGGAATTGGAGTATCTTTAAGAATATAAGTTACTAAAGCAATTACATGCAATTGAATTTGTGTCTTTAAGTTACAACATTATTTAATATAACTTAGATTCTTCAAAACTAAAACATTGAGATATAATCATGAAAACTATTTGTTTTTTCAGATTCATAGCAAGAGAAAAAATAGGTTGGACCATCAATGCTTGAATGATTTGGTGTACATTAAGTACAACCGAACCTTGATGAAAAGATACACTGAGCGTCATACCATTGATCTCATTATCTTGAAAGAAATAGATGATAGCAATGAATAATTGATTGGAAGAATGAAAGATGAAGATGTTGCAGAAGATGATTTGGTGTTTGAAGGTGATGATTTAACATGGGGTGATGTTGCAAGAGCTAGTGGAGCTGAGGAGCTTAGGGTTTATACAAGAGCTAAACCAAGCAAAACACAAACACTAACACCAAAACCAAAGTCAAGACCATCTAGCTCTAAACATACCCCTACTTTTGCTTTGATTGATGAATATAAAGAGATGATCTATTCATCGAGAGAGGAAGATGAAGAAGATGTAGAGTGGAAGATTGATGATGGGGATGATATTGATGAAGATTTTCTTGATTTAAATTTATGTGTAGATACATGAGTGTTTATTTTATTTTAGAACTTTGAATATTTGTTATTTTGTTTTGAAACTTTGAATGTTTTGATGATGGGAGCACTATTAATATTTGATTTTTATCTTTGATGTTCTTTAGTTTATTATTAGATAAAAATTAAAAACTACATTAAGTAAAATGTATAATTTTTATGTGTATTAGGCTGGGTGTGCCTCAAATAAAAAAGCTCGTGCCTCAAGTATGCTCTGCGCCTTAAATAACTATAGTTATAAGTAAATTCAATAAGGATTTAATTTGTGTCAAAAATAAATTAAATTATTGTTAGATAATCTATATGAGAATGATTTAGATAAAAAGTTGGTGACTAATGAATAATTATTTGTTCATATGTGACAATCAATTGATTCGAGTATGAGCAATATATTAAATTATTCTCATACATACAAAAATATACTATTTAATAACTAAAATGTAATCTTTCAAAATATTTCACTTATACAATAATATCACATAGTTATTTACATATATATTAACTAATTAAGATATTAGACTACCCAGCATACAGATTAGATACAACAATGTGAAAGAATTAATTGAGTTAAGCTTGTATTGAAGGATTTTAATATGCTTAAATAATTCAATGATCAGACTTACATTATTCTTTCAGTGTGTTTGTTGGAAAAATAATATATAATCTTGTAAACTTAGAATCTCAGCTAAAGAGTGCTCTCAATACAAGCATAATAATATATTAAAGCTTCTAAAGAAAAAAATTGATTGTAACTTATTCTTTTTGTGGGAAAATGAGATATACTCAGAAGAAGTGTTGAACTTTATATCCTAAGTTATAGAAAATATTTCAAGATTCAATGACTATGTAATAAACTGTCAAATATATTCAATTTAAATCTTTCACATATATACATACTAATCTCATTACATTTACTCAAAAGAAATATTTCAAATTTTTTTTTTGAGGCTACCAACATAAAGATAAATCTATTATAGGTACTTCTACTACTCTTCTTCTTTTTGTCTAACTCCAGACTTGAGTCATAGACTCAAGAAGTAACACTTACTACAAGTAATCAAACTATATTTCCACCTTTGTTGAGCCTAAATCCTTTGAGATTCTAGTAGTCAATTATGCTAGTATAAGAATAATAGACAATGACAACATTAATGTCAAGTTTATTCTTTTGACATTAGTTATTTTTATATCCAAGCTGTATTATAATTTATTTTTAATCAATTATTTTATTAAACATTAAAAATTTAATATTTTTTTTTTTTGATATTTTTATGCAAGATCAACATATTATACAAATGACTTCCCTAAGAATTGAATGATATGAACTATATATGTTTTTCTCTACCCTCAAAAACCTCTCTAGATGCTTTATTATTATTGACTCACTTATTATGAATTCTCAACTTAGATATTCATCATTGAATAAGTTAAAGATTATATGATCAAGAATGAATAAAATGACTTCTATTGATTGTGAGAAATGTTACTATTAGAAAAACACACAAACTTCTTATTCAACATGCCACGAGATTATTAGTAAGAACATATTCTATATGATTCAGCTAAATGTTAAAGAATCTTGTAAGACTATAACACATGATATTTAAAATATGTTAGTGCTTATTGAAAATTTGACTCGGTATATATAATTATATTTTTTTAAATAAAGATCTCAAATTTCATTTATTTTTATAAATTTTATCAAATTATAAAAAATATAATTTAAATGTAATATTCAATATTAATTAGTGCTGATACATTAGAATATATTTTACATCATGTATTATAGTTTTTTTGATGAGTACTAGAGGATTACTCAAACATGTGTTAGCATTAATGCAAAAATTAAAATAACTAAAAAAGATAAATATTTAATTAAAATAACAAACACTTTACTACATTAAAAATATTATAAAATATTTTTGAAGAAAAATAATATTAACTGCTAATTTATTAATTAACTATATATCATCATATATTATTTCAATATGTATTTGATATCAATTTGTGTATCCAAAAGAAAATTTATTTTATCTTCTACCTAAATTTTTGGATATATATTTTTTTAGAATCTCTCCTAATAGACAAATGATTTTCACACATATCAAGTATATATAATTCTTCGGGACTCATGCTAAAAAGGAATAGTATAACTCACCATAGATGAGGAGAAATATTATAAGCGTGGATATGATATTTTTTGAGAGTATATTATTTTTCAAAAACTTGATCTAGGATGCCCTTTTAGATACTATAGTAATATGATTTTTATCATGTCCAATTGTCATTCATCACAAAGTGACAATATAACCAATTCTAGACTTGATACTACATGCTCAATTTGATCTTGAGGAGAGCAGCGGGCTATCTTATGATGTCCCTAGAGGTGTCAACTGGGCCGGCAAGGTTAGGCCCGTGGCACGGCACACTGGAACGGGTTCGTCCTGTGTCGGTTGTCCCACGAGCCCGACCCCACGATCACCCCACGCCCCTCCCACAAAAAAGACAGCGTGTCGGGTCTGATTGGACCCGACCCGCTGTCCCACTCCCACGAGGCCTAAACCGACCCAAATCCCCCTACCAACGGGAAAAAAAAATAATAATAAAAAATTAAATTTTCAGCCGTTGGATCTCGCCTCCAACGGCTAGGGGACAGAATCCAACGGCCCTCATGATTATGCCCCCTAAAAAATTAAAAAAAATTCAAAAAAAATAAAAAAAATTACTTTTTTTAAAAAAAATTATCTTTAATCTATAAATTTCACCCCCCTCTCTTTAACATTTATGTTTTTCATAAACATAAATTCTCTCAAATCGTTCAATTTCTCTCTCAAAAATCTTGCTTCTCTTTCTCGGGACTCGGGATTTCGGCATTCGGCTTAGATTTTCGGGAATTTCAACTTAAGTTTTGAACATTAGATCTTGACTGTGGTGCACCGTGCACGTGACCGATCTCACTGCTTTTACCGGGTAATTTATTTTACGTTTTTTTAACTCTCTCTCTCTCTAGTTTATCTCTCTAGACCAAAATTAGAAAAAATTAAAATCAGTATTCTAGTCTCTATTAAATTATTCTTAAAAACAAAAATCCTAAAAAATGACAAATACAACTGAAACATATTTAAATTTAGAAAATAAAAATATTACACAGAGGTCTGAGGCCGCTGAAACTTTGGTTTCTCCAGTCATCTCAACCCAAACTTCTAAAAAATAAAAAACTAGGAGGACTTCTGTAGTTTAGACTCATTTTAATATAATAAAATAAAAAAAATATTAGGGATTAGAATCAAAAAATGACATAGTGCAAATATTATATGGGACTTTTAACATGTAAAAGTTTGTTTGGGATTGGGCACCTTAAGAGGCATGCCGAATTATGCACCAAAAAACATGGTACATTAGATCCTAGGCAAACCCAACTTGGCACTGCATTTTTTGAGACTGAATCGAATTTAGTCTCAAAGTTTACTTCCTTCATATACTCCAGCGAGTTGTGTAGGGACGGCATGGCCAGACTTATCACATTGATGAGTCTTCCGATCAGATTTTCGGAAGATCCATGGGTAGTGCGCATCATGCAGACATACTTTCAGCCTGCCTATCGTAGGATTCTTAGGTCCACATCTAGGAAAGACATACTAAAGATATATAAGTCAGAAAAACAAAAAATAATTAAGGAATTTATGGCATTTAGTGGAGTGGTATCCGTGACGTCCGATATCTGGACAAGTCACGATGAATCTTCTTATGCATGTCTCACCAGCCACTATGTAGATTCAAACTGGATAATCAATAAAAAAATTTTAGGATTCTCTGAGATTCTTCATCCTCATGATGGCCCGGCTATTTTTGAGTGTATGATGAAAATCTTTAGGGAATATAAAATTCAAAATAAAATTTTTAGTGTCGCATTCGATGACGCATCTAATAATGGAGTAGCGATCAATATGTTTGTTAGAAATATTAGAGACGCACCATTAAGAGAGATCTTTCATGTCAGATGCACGTGTCATGTGATTAACCTGATTGTTCAAACGGGTATGAAAGTATGTTCCCCCGCGTTGGATAATATACATAACGCAGTAAAATATATTCGCACTCTTCGCAGACAACAAGAGTTTGGTAATCTCTGTTTGTCTACGAATCTTAATAAAAAGAAATTTCAATCAGATGTGAGACATCGTTGGAATTACACGTACCTGATGTTAGAATCATGTGTTAGATACGAACATGTGATATCCGACTACGTCAATAGTAAGAGTGACGAACTTATTATTGACGACACTGACTGGACTTCAGGAATTTCATAAATGAAATTCCTGAAGATTTTTTATGACACGAGGAACATGTGTTCATCAATTTATACGCCCACTACTTGCATTGCACTCCGGTGCATATGCAACACTAGTAACATGTTTAGGAAGTATCGAGCTAACCCGGCACTTAGTCATATGGTTGTAGAGATGGAAACCAAGTACTTGAAGTACTGGTCCACCGTTCTATCTCTTTATTGCATCGCTGCATGCATGGACCCTAGGGTTAAGGTGGAAGGGGTAGAAAACACCCGGACTTACATTTCCTCGTGCATGAACCTGGAAGAGCCACCTGAAGGGTTCATTCACGAGAAGTTGACTGACCTGTTCGCATACTACGATACTAGGTATGGTTGTGGTAGTAGTGAGACTGTGATTACAGACATTGATACCTTATTCGGAGATGACAATTTTTTCATTCAGCTACCGAGGAGAAGACGTAGGGGTGAACCATCACATAGGAGCGAGCTTTCTCAGTACTTAGATACCGATTAATGCTCAATCCTACCACATTCTGATACTAAGAATCTTGATATATTACAGTGGTGAAAATCATATGAGTCTACCTTTCCCGTGCTATCTAGGATGGCATGAGATCTACTAACTCCTCTGGTGTCAAGCGTAGCATCGAAGTCTATTTTTACTATTGCAGTGAACGTGATTTCGGATATGAGATCGAGATTACGTCGAGATATTGTTGAGGCCTTGGCTTGTTTGAAGGATTGGGAGAATTCGAGGTTTAGCATCCATGATCGTGCTGGAGCTGAGACTGGGACAGGGACTGCAGCCGCATCCACTGCGATGGCGGAGGAGTTGATTACTGATGATGATGATCCATATGATACTAATCTTGATGTTACGGCTGATGATGCTCATGATATGCCGATTGACGATTGATAATGATCTACTATTTTTTGATTTTGATGTTTTTTTTATTGATTGTATGCTTTGTTTGTACGTTGTGTTAAAACTGTAATTTATTTGGTTCGGACCTTCGATTTCAAATGGCTGATTGGTCATTTTTCAATTTGATTTGTTTATATTTTTTTTAATTTTTATTTTTATTAACAAAATGTATTGATTTATTTATTTTTTTGTTTTAATTTTTCATTTAAAAATTTATAACTATATTATGTAATTCTAATAAATTTTAAAATAATTTTATATTACATTAAAAAAAAATTTTAAGCTTTGTTATTTTAATAAATTTTAACATTTTTTATATAATAAATATATAATATTATACAATATCTAAAATTTTATATATTTTTTAATAATTTATATAAATAAAATAAAATAAAAAAATTTAAAAAAAATTTCTAGCCCTTACGGCCATGCCAGAGCCGAGCAGGCCCGGCTTTTTTAAACCGGGCCGGGCCGGGCACGGCACAGTAACCGTGCTCGGCACGGCACGAAGACACGCTCGTGCTCAAAAAAAAAACCCGGCCTGTTTGACAGCTCTAGATGTCCCACAAAACCACATATCTATTGAAGCATAGTGGTGTAAATGAGAATAACTAAAAGAAACATACTTAAATGAAATGACTAAAATATTTTATTACATAAAAATTATTAATAAACTAGAAGTCATCTTATATTTTTAATACATATCTCATATCAATTTGTGTATCAATAAAAAAATTTTATTTTATCTTCTACCAAAATTTTTGGATATATTTTTTTTAGAATCTTTCTCCTAATAGAGAAAAGATGATCACACATATCATCAATTTTATATATATATATATATATATATATATATATATATATTCTTGGGGACTCCAATGCTAAAAAGGAGTGCGTGTAATTCACCATAAATGATGAGAAATATTATAGGCACGGATATGATATTTTTTGAGAATATAACATTTTCCACAAAGACTCGATCTAAGATGCCCCCTTAGATATACTGTATGGATATGATTTTTATCACATCCAATTGTCATCCATCACAAATTGAGATTAGAACCCATTCCTAAACCTGATACTAGCATCACAACTCACACTTCGTGTGAGTTGAAAATAACAAACTATATGAGGATGTGTCCGCTACATTCCCTACTTGAGTCATATAAGATGTTAGCAAAGCTACTTCAGCATTTCTACTCAGTACTCCTGATTGCACTTAGAGGTGTCAAACGGCCTGGGCCGGATCGGCACGGCCCGGCCCATTTTTTTAGAGCATGATCGTGCTTCCGTGCCCAGCCCGTCATAGTTTAAAAAAGCCGAGCCCGGCACGGCCCGAAGGCACGGCCCGCTCGGGGCAAAAATTAATTTTTTTTTATTTTTAAATATATTTACAATTTTAGATATTGTATAGTATTATATATTTATAATTTTAAAAATGATAAAATTAAAAATTAATTAAAAAAACAAAGTTTAAATTTTTTTTTGTAATATCAAATTAGTTTAAATTTTATTATAATTATTAATTATATAATAAAGTTATTAATTTTTAAAAGAAAAATTAAAACAAAAAAAAAATAAAAAAATAAATTATGTTAGTAAAATAAAAATTAAAAAAAACATAAACAACACAAATGAAAAATTACCAATCATCCATTTGAAACCGAAGGTCCGAACAAAACAAATTAAAATTTTAACACAACGTACAAACAAAGCGTACAATCAATAAAAAAAACATCGAAAACAAAAAACAGTAGATCATCATCAATCGTCAATCGGCATATCATGAGAATCATCAGCCGCAACATCAAGATCAGTATCATATAGATCATCATCATCGGCAATCAACTCCTCCGCCATCGTAGTGGATGTGACTGCAGTGTCTGTCTCAGTCCCAGCTCCAACACGATCATGGATGCTAAACCTCGAATCCACCCAATCCTTCAAACAAGTCAAGGCATCAACCATATCTGGACGTAATCTCGATCTCCTATCCGAAAACACGTTCACTACAACAGAAAAAGTAGACTCCGATCCTACGTTCGACACCGGAGGAGTCAGTAAATCCCGTGTCATCCTAGATAGCACGGGAAAGGTGGACTCATATGATTTTCACCACTATAATAAATCAAGATTCTTAGTATCAGAATGTGATAGGATTAAGCAGTAATCGGTATCTAAGTACCGAGACAGCTCGCTCCTATGTGATGGTTCACTCCTACGTTTCCCCCTCGCTAGCTGAATGGAAAAATCATCATCTCCGAATAAGGTATCAATGTTCATAATCACAGTCTCACTACTATCACCACCATACCTAGTATCGTAGTATGTGAATAGATCAGTCAACTTCTCGTGAATGAACCCTTGAGGTGGGTCTTCCAGGTTCATGCACGAGAAAATATAAGTCAATGTGTTTTCTACCCCTTCCACCTTAATCCTAGGGTCCATGCATGCAGCGAGGTAATAAAGAGATGAAACGGTTGACCAGTACTTCAAGTACTTGGTTTTCATCTCTGCAACCATATGGATAAGCGTCAGGTCAGTTCGATACTTCCTAAACATACTACTAATGTTGCATATGCAACGGAGTGCAATGCAAGTGGTGGGCGTATAAACTGACGAACACATGTTCGTCGTGTCATAAAATATCTTGATGAATTTCATAAATGAAATTCCTGAAGCTCAGTCAGTGTCGTCAATAATAAGTTCGTCACTCTTACTATTGACGTAATCGGATATCACGTGTTCGTATCTAACACATGATTCTAACATCAGATACGTGTAATTCCAACGATGTCTTACATCCGATTGGAATTTCTTCTTCTTAAGATTCGCAGACAAACAGAGACTACCAAACTCTTGTTGTCTGCGAGGAGTGCGAATATATTTTAGTGCATTACGTATATTATCCAACGCGGGGGAACACACCTTCATACCCGCTTGAACAATCAGGTTAATCACGTAACACATGCATCTGACATGAATAATATCTCCTAATAGTGCATCTCTAATATTCCTAACAAACATATTGATCGCTACTACATTATTAGATGCGTTATCGAATGTGACACTAAAAATTTTATTTTGAATTTTATATTCCCTAAAGATTTTTATCATACACTCAAAAATTACAGGGTCATCATGAGGATGAAGAGTCTTAGAGAATCCTAAAATTTTTTTATTGATTGTCCAGTTAGAATCTACATAATGACTCGTGAGAGATGCATAAGAAGATTCATCATGACTTGTCAATATATCGGACGTCACGGACACCACTCCACTATATGTCATAAATTCCTTAATTATTTTTTGTTTTTCTAACTTATATATCTTTAGTATATCATTCCTAGATGTGGACCTAGGAATCCTACGATAGGCTGGCTGAAAATATGTCTACATGATGCGCACTACCCTTAGATCTTCCTAAAATCTGATCGGAAGACCCATCAATGTGATAAGCCTGGTCATGCCATCCCTACCCAACTCGCTGTAGTATATAAAGGGAGTAAACTTTGAGACTGAACTCGATTCAATCTCAAAAAATAAAGTGCCAAGTTGGGTTTGCCTAGGATCTAATGGACCATGTTTTTTGGTGCATAATTCGATATGTCTCTTAAGGTGCTCGGTCCCAAACGAACTCTTACATGTTAAAAGTCTCGTACAATATTTATATTGTGACATTTCTTCTTCCTCACCCCTAATATTTTTTTATTTTATTATATTAAAATGAGTCCAAACTATAGAATTCCTCCTAGTTTTTTGTTTTTTAGAAATTTGGGTTGAGACGACTGGAGAAACCAAAGTTTCTGCAGCCTCACACCTCTGTGAAATATTTTCATTTTCTAAATTTAAATGTGTCAGGTGTATTTGTCATTTTTTATGATTTTTATTTTTCTTAATTTTGGTCTAGAGAGAGAAACTATAGAGAGTAAAAAAAATTATAAAATAAATTACCCGGTAAAAGCAGTGAGGTCGGTCACGTGCACGGTGCACCGCAATCAAGCTCTAATATTCAAAACTCAAGTCAAGTTTCACGAAAATCCAAGCCGAATGCCAAAATCCCGAGGCCCGAGAGAGAGAAGCAATATTTTTGAGAGAGAAATAGAAAGATTTGAGAGAATTTATGTTTTTAAAAAACATAAATGTTAAAGGGAGGGGGGTAGAATTTATAGATTAAAGATATTAATTTTTTATAAAAAAAGATATTTTTTTTATTTTTTTTATTTTTTTTATTTTTTTTATTTTTATTAATTATTCAGGGGGCAGAATCATGAGGACCGTTGGATTCTGCCCCCTAGCCGTTGGAGGCGAATCCAACAGCTGAAAATATATATTTTTAGTATTTTTTATTTTTTTTCCCGTTGGGGACTTGGGTGAATAGGATAGGGGATCTATTCTGGGTCGGTTCGGGACAAAGGGCCTCGTGGAAGTGGAACCGAGGGTCGGGTCCAATCAGACCCGACCCGCAATCTTTTTTGCGGGAGGGGCCGGGGGTGGGTCTTTCGCGGGGCAGCCTGTGCCATGTAGGCATTAGGCTCGACCGCTCGAGTGAAACCGGCAGGGGACGAACCCATGCCGGTGTGCCGTGCCACGGGCCGAACCGTGCCGGGTCAGGCACGGCACTGCACGAGCCCGGGCATGGTTTTTTATCGTGATGGGCCGGCCCAGGCACGGCCAAACCGTGCCGTGCCTCGTGCCGGGCCAGTTGACACCTCTAATTGCACTACAAAATGGGCCAATAATAAGTTCTACCCAATACCTTTTGTCATTAATCTTTCTACATCTTATTTTGATAGTATATAATTTAATTTTTTTATCTTTTCTTGATTAATTTTTGAATCTTAGATACTTTTTTTCTAAAATGTTTGGCCATCAATGATAATAACAAACTATATTAGATGAACTAAGTCTCATAGCCTCTAATAAAACGTAAGATCTTATTCGGAAAAATTTGAGTAAGCTATAGTGAGAACATTACTTCCAATAAATGAGTGTATATATTAAAAATTAGACATAAAGAAAAAGTATATCAATTTAAGGTCATATTGATAGCAAAAAAATCTACACATACTTATGATATAAATTATTAGAATATGATAAAAATCTACTATCAAATTATTGTTTTGTATTGTTACTTCTCACAAGTGTATTATTCATTATTTAGATATGAGAAATATAGCAATCAAACTAGAATGAATAAAAAATAGTAATATGATTAGTATCTATATTTTATAAGTAGAATTTAGTTAACAAATAAAGAAATTTCTTTGGAAATATATATATATATATATTAGTGCAAGATATACAATGAGAAAAAATGATCATAATTGATAAAGATTTAAATATACATTTAGGGGTAGATAATATAAATTATGATAGATATAATAAAGAATATGAGTTGAAAAAAAAAGAATGAAATGAAAATAATAATCATAAATTTTACTTTAGCTTATAACCTTTCTATAACTAATATCTACTTCACAAAAAGAGAATAATACTTGGTGATCATTAAAAGTAATTCTAATATGAGTCAAATAGATTTTTTTCTTATTAATAGAGATGATAAAACATTATTCAACTACTGTAAAATAATATTATATAAGAATTTAATTGTTCAATATAAATTAGTCATAATTGATTTGTATCTTTAAACATAGAATAATAAAAAATTTCAAATAAATATCAAAAATAAAATAATTAAAAATAAAAGAAAAATAATAAATATTTCAAGAAAAACTAGATTATGAAATTAATTGAACCTTGGATATAAATACAAATAATATGTAAAATTAAATAACAAAATATATGAAAAAATATCTAAAGAGAACATTTACTTGAATAAAGAAATATAACGACAAAAATTTGAGGTTCAAAAAACTATTAAGGACAAACAAACTTGTTTTAAAGAAATGCAAAAGAACAAAAATAAAGATACTATTCAAATTATATAATGAGACAAAAAAAACTAAAATAGTGAATAAAATTAAGTATGAAATATATAATGAGTTATATAATAAACTACAAAATAATTAAATCTAAAATAATATTTATAAGTTAGCTAAAATGATGGAGAATAAGTGAAAAGACATTAATCAAATAGGATATATTAAGAATAAAAATAGTCAAATCCTAATAAATAACGAAGTCAAGAAGAGATAAATAATATATTTTTATTCACTTTTAAACAAGTTGATAAATTCAAATTGAATATTAAGGATAGTAGATGACTAAACAAATTTAGATGTGTAGCCAAGAAAAAAACTCATGGATTTTTATGAAAGCTCTCAAAAAAATGAATGCCAGAAAAAATTTAGAGTTTAAAGATATCACTATTAAAGTTTGAAGGATAATGAGAGAGAAATACATGGTATGATTGATTAGTTTGCTTCACAAGATTATGAGGACAAAAAAGAAATCTAATGAATAAAGATAATATATGATAAATTTTAATTATAAGTAAGACATTTAAGATTATAACTATCAAGATTTTAAACTTAAAAATCATGCTATGAAACTTAAGAAAACAATGATTGAACATAGACTAAAGAGAGTAAGGAAAATTTTAAAAAATTAATTTAAATTTATGTTAAGTACATTAAATATAAAAGTTATACAATTAGTTAGATAAATAATCAAGAAATAAATAAAATATAAGAAAGATTTATGCATAACATTTATCAATTTATAGAAATCTGATAATAAAGCCACAATAAACTTAATCCGATGAGTATTATATAAGAAATAAATATCAAGTATATATAAAAACTAATCAAGAACATGCATAAAAAAATCATGTCTATAATTAAATTGGTTCGAAGTATTACTCATGAGTATTCAATAGTTGTGTGCCTACAACACAAATTATCACATAGTTTTTATATTTTTGTGCTAATTATAAATGAATTGACAAAACACCTCCGAAAAAATATTTCTTAATGAACATTATTTAAAAGATAACATATTATTGATTGATGAAACTAAAAAAAAATATACATAAGAAACTAAAAATTACTCAGCAAGATAAAATATTTGAAATATTTAGTTTATATATATAAAGAGAAAATAATATGTTAATTAAAGTATGAAAATATGAAATATTAAATAATAATCATTTCAAATAATTAGACTCTACATTAAGTAAAGACAAAAATTGATAAGAATATATCTTATAAGATTAAGATTGAATAGACTAAATAGAAATTTATATCTAATATTCTTTATAATAGAAAAGTAACTAGCAAAGATGATGATAAGATGAATATATAATAAAACTAGAAATAATAAAATTATAAATAAAGTTATTACAAATAAAGTTATTATAAATAAAATTAAAATAATTCCTATAAATAATAAGATATGAGAGAATTGTCTAAGATGCTTTGATCAAGTTCAATACAGATCTTCTAGTGTATCGAATAGGAAGTATGAGATTATTTGTTTGGAGAGAAAAAAAAGAATTGAGATATTTCTTAGAGAAATTAAATAAAAATTATAAATAAAAATTTTAAAAGATTGATGGCAGACATACTCTTTAACATAGTTAATTGAAAAATCATGATACATACAACTAAACCCAAGTAATTAGGTTAAAACCAATAGAATTATAAATAAAATTATTAGAAAAATGATTACAATAAATTTTATAAATAATAAGATAAAAAAATTGTCTGAGATGTTTTTATCACGTCTAATGGAGACCTCTTAGTATACCAATTAGGAAGTAAGGCACTAATCGAGTCGAGAGAGAAAAAAAGAATCAGAAATAGATTTAAAAAAATTGAGTCAAAAATATTACCTTCATTTCGAAATGATAATCCGATATCGCGTAATAATTTATTCTGAAATGATGGTTCGATATGATAAAGTAAAGTTTAATTTATTTGTAAAGTCAATTTTATTGCATTGATGGCTTTATGGTTATAACTAACAGTCACATAAAGGCTTATCGATCCAGTTATTTATCATTGATGGCTTCCATGCACTTCTGAAATATCAAAAAAACATCATTGAGCTTTTCTAAATAGTACAACCGAAAAGAAATTTTCACTACAGCAATAAGCATATCGATGTCCTTAGTTGCTTGCTGATGCTGAAAGGAATGGATGACATTGAAGAAACCAAGATCTAGTTATTTATCATTGAAGTTTACTATTTACATTTAATTTAACTGATTTTGAGATTTAGTTAACGGATCCTATACGTAACATAATATGGTCATATTATATACCAATCGAAAGCTCTCAAAAAGATCTTCGTAAAAAACATAGTCATTAGATTTTCCTGCTATTTAGCTCTTTATTTTTAAAGAAGTACATGAATCAAATTATTATTTCGAAACGAATGAAATAAAATTAAAATTCTAAATGAATGATAACAGACATAATTTTTAACATGATTGATTGATAAAAACATAATACATACAACAAACTCCAAGTAATTAGGTTAAAGCTTAATTAATGATAATATAAAAAATATATTTCTTAATGATAATCTTAAGAAAATAATATTTACATAGTAGGCACTAGATTTTATCATCTTAAGGAGTGCATATATAGTTTGTAGACATTTAAAAACACTTAATGGTCTCAAGCAGTCTCCTAAAGCATGATTCAATTATTTTTTTTAGCAATTATTACTTGAGCCTTAAGAGATGTTTATCAAATTATTCTTAATTTTACTAACAGGAATTAGGAAAATAATATGTAATTTTAGTGGTATAAAGTAATAAGATTTTTGTTACTAATAATGATCAATTAAATATATCGCAACTAAAGTTATTCTTGCAAAATGAGTTTCAGACAAAAAATTTAGTTCTTCTCAAATACTTTTTGGGTATTGAGGTTATTTATTCAGGTAAAATATTTCTTATTTTCTAAAAAAGATATACTTTAGATATTTTATCTAAGCTTATCATGTTGGGATGCATACGAGTTGATTCACTATTTGATATGAGTGTAGACTAATCCAAAGATATTATCACTTAGTTGATTTTTCATGTTTAGGAGAATCATAAGAATATTTTATTATTTAAATTTAATATTATATGTATCACTTAGGTTGTTAATATAGTTTGTTGTTTCCTATATTATCCTAGACATATTCATATGAATGTAATTCTTCATATTTTTAGATATGTAAAAAAAACTTTATGATGTGATAATCGAGTATAAACCTACTCAAATTTTAATTTAGTTCTTGTGATCACAAAGAAGAAATATAACATTAAATTTTGACTTTTCTTAAATATAATATATTTAACACAAAAGTAAATAACAAATAATTATTTTTAGATCAACTGAAAAAATATAGTACAAAAAAATAACATCTGTTACTTATGAGCTTTGATGAATTATTTTTTTTTTGGAAAAACTAAGCTTATCAGTACCAAGACTGACGATATTCTATTATGATAACCAATCATCCCAACATAATATTACCAATAAAATATTTAATGAGCAAATAAAATTTATCAAAAATAAGTATAATTTGATATAAAAAAAAGATCAAGATAATTATATGATTATAATATGTGTCAATCAATAATTGGATTATAAGTAACTTCAAAGATACTTATAAGATCATAAATATCTTTTATTTTCCTCCAAGCTAAGAACTTATAATATGTATGCACCGACTTAAGGAGTAATGAGATTTATTGTTTTTTTTTGTTTATTTACTATCTTTTTTTTTCTTTACATGGATGAGAGCCTCAACCCTACTCATGTATATGTGATCTTTTATGCTTTTTTTTCTCAAAAATATTTGTATTTTCTGGTTTTCACTAACTTAACATTTGAATGCTATGGCGAGAATGAAATGTACTTGGGTTTCTATTTTAATTGAATTGAAGATATAATGTCAGATTATGGTATCGAAAAGATATCTTGTGACATTTATTTTGATTATTAGTGGCCAAATAATTATAATACGTTTATTGTTCTTTTTTAGATGTATGGATTTGATATTTTATATATTTCTCCATTTAACATCATTTGTCAAAATGAATGACCTATTCAGATTTTGATTTCCAGAGAAATTTTACATATATTTTTTCCACTTTTATATGATATATATATATATATATATCAATTCAGTGTTATATTAATACGCAGCTTTTCTTAATTTCTGAGAGAAATGACTTCATAAATTAGTCGTACAAATTTATTGGTTAGTATTGATGACCTTATGGGAGCAAAATCATATTAAGTACCAAGATAATTAAATATAGCTAAAAGGTAAGTTTCTCTACTAACTAGTGATTCAGATTAAACTATAGGTAAAAGTAAAAGAATAATATATCAATAAGCAACATTTATATTTACATTTTTCCTAGGCTCGTTAAAGAATATATCATAATTAAAATAATGGCATCCACAATTACTAAAATTTTTGGTAAGAAATACTTGTAGCCTCTTTAAGTACTAAAGTATCCGAAAAAAATATATTTCAAAACCCTAAATAACAGAATGTCTCATCCTGAAGAGTGATCAAAAACGAAATAAGTATATTCAAGTAGGACAATAAGTAAGTGAGGATGAATAATAGATCCAAGAGTAACATCAAAATTTATACTCTTCCTAGACTCATTAAAAAATATGTCATGATCAAAAAATATTATATTTACAATCATTAAAAATTTATAGTGCAAAAATACTTGTACTCACTTTAAGTAATAAAATATCTAAAATAATACATCTTTAGATTTTAAATAGTGGATTATAGTGTCCGAAGAAATAATAAAGGACAAAATAAGTATATACAAATATTCTGGGAGGCAAATTAAATAGTCTCAGTCTAAGATGTATGATTTAAAAGGTATGTACTATAAAAAGATGAAAAATGATATTCAATTAATGAGATAAATTATAGTTAAAATAATCTCATCTTGAAAATATTTCAAAACATTATTTTTAAATAAGAATGTTTGAGACATCTCGATTAGATATTTATTATTTCTTTCAGTTACCTTATTTTATTAAGATATACCAGCACAAAAAATCTTGTGTATAATTTCATAATCCATATAATACATATTAAATCAAACTGATATACATTTTAATGCATTATTATTTTTTAGTTTTAAAATATTTTTATTAAATTAAATTTTAATTATTGTATGAAAAATCTAAAAAATAGAAAAACATATAATCTATAATAAAAAAAGATATATTTATTATTCATTCATATGAATAGTCATTAACAAAAGTAATTAGATACCCAAATCTCTCTCAGATAGTATCTCTACTAGGTTGTCATACATGTGAGTACATTATATCAAAAAGATCCTTACTTAAACTAAATTGGTATATAGAGTATGAAGCTCTAATAAGCTTTCCTAGTTAACATATTTCATACATATTGTTGAAATACCCTTAAGATTATAATAAAATACTATCAACCTGACAGTGATAGGTGCTTAAGATGAGAATACACAAGTAATAAGCCAAAATATTTATACATCTAGAAAAAGATTTTATCATTAAAGAATAAACATATAATCTAGCTTACTCAATCTCAACTTGAGACTTCCTCAAATTTTATCAATCTTACAAATTAATATCAATAAAAATAAAGATAAAATTAGAGTTGGATTATTTAAAAAAAAACTCAAAAAATAAACAAATAAAATAACTAAGAATAAACATAATACAAATAAGTAACAAGAATATAAGCTGGATAGTATAATATATAATAGAATTTGAATATTTTCCATTGATAATAATAATATTCTTATAAAAATAAAAGAACATAAAAATAAAATATAATTATCAGTGATATAGATATTTTCTCATGTGTTAAATAATTAAAAAATATAAAATAAGAGTACAAGTTAAACAATTAAAAATACCTAAAAGAAAAAAATAATATGCTGCTATATAAAGAAAAAATTCATATACTCTTCTTTAGTGAGTATCATAATAAATAGACTTTGTAATAACCCATGGATGGCCATATACTCAACAATTTCCATTTAATTTTTGACACAAAATATCAATGAGCCAAAATTTAATCAAAACTCATGGAAATGTAAGAAAAAACTTATAAAATTAAAATTAGAAATATAATAGATATTTTGAAGTTACTATGGTAACGCAACTAATTTATGTATTATATATTTTTTGATATAAAATTAAATTATATCGTGTCGATCAATAGGAAATATAAATTTTATAAGTATACACTTATTACCGAACAACACAAATGATTTGATTTTATTATATATCAATAATCGATATACATTACAGTTATAATAAACCCCTTAGCATCAAAATGATGAGCAATGTAGACCAATGAAATTAATTGATGAGGGCTCATATTATTATTGGAGATGGTATCGATACCAACTCACTGAATCTCGATAGTATTGACTAAAAAATCAAATATATCTTGCATATATCATCCTTCCAGGTTCGCCATTTAGCAAAAGCATCATGGCCACCTTGAATTAGCTAATGATCACTACTGATTCCACTCTTGCACTGAAACCTTGGATTTAGAAAGTATACTACAATAATTAAGTAAAGTTGGATATTTATGAGATAACCTCATAAAGTTGTGAGTAAGAACTTATAAAGATATACAATAGTTAATCACATACTGCATGAAGTGACTGATCATTTTTCTCAACGAGTCTTGATCATTTTGAACATCCATTCTTTAGCATGTAGATGAGTGAGGTTCGCTTTCATCACATTCGTTAACTCATACACAAAGGGCATCGTGGGAATAACTTCTGAATCCACATTTGAAAGACCACATACAATGGCTCATATAATGAACCAATTGTATTACTTTATCTGGGTGTTTGAATTTAAACTTGAATTTGAATTTGAATGTGGTCTTTCACAATGAAAAGATCTAACGACATACAATGCCCTAGCCTTTCTTGATGATATCATGCCTTAGTTTCTTTCTTTAGGGTAGGTAGCTTTCGGATTGTCAACAAAAACATCACATCATTATATAAACTGAAATTGTGCAAAACCACAATCACATCCAAACTTTTTGCAATTTATAGCCTTGTATTTTTTTATTTTTATCATTCGTTTGCATTATTTTATATTGTGATGAGAGAACCTAACATATAGGTTACCTCTATCAATTTGCTTATTATATAAGGATTTCATTTATATGTTTTTATTATTCAGTTGATATGTTTTATTTTAACAGGTGAATTTATTCTTAACATGATATCAGAGCCAATAGCTGAGTGTGTATAAATGTTACAAACCCTAGAAAGATGAGGGACGTGTAGCTATGCATGTGTACGTGCACGCTATAGTGCATGCAAACAAATGGGTTGAAGAAAGTGAAAGAAAGCAAGGCGTATGTCATTGTGCACTACCCATGTCAACCAGCACACATCCAATATGTGCAACTAGCATTGACACCCACTGCACAGATGCCAAGAAGATGTGTGGCAAGTGAATTCAGTGCTAGTGGCAGTAGGAATCACCAATTCGGTAGCAACAGAAACTGTCACACCCACTATTTTTAGTGGAAGAATTGTGTTATCAGATCTCTGACAACAGCAACAATGGTTGGAAGTGCAGCTGAGAGTCTGTCAGGTTCTTCTGTTATGACAACAGCACCAATGGTTGTAAGGGCAGGAGAGAGTCTGTCAGGTTCTTCTGTTATGACAACAGTACCAATGGTTGGAGGGGCAGCATAGAATTTGTCAGGTTCGACTTTTATGACAACAGCACCAATGGCCTAGCATATTCAGTTGTTTTATCTTTATCAGTAGGTTTCGATTGATCCAAAACCCTGGATGTTTGATCCATTTTGTGGGGAAAGATTTTAATTAATTTGAAATCCTTATTTTATTGTGGGATGATTGTTTCTTTATGACATGCACATGGAGAAAATTATAACCCCGGTCATTATTATTTAGAAGCTTGAAAATTAAAATTATTCATAGTAGACTACAAGAAACATGACTTAGTTCCATGATCAAAGAATGCTAGACCACCAGACAAAGAAACCACCTTGTGATGATTCAAGAGATAAGTGGCTATAGGTTGATTTTCAACTTATGATAGCGATGTAACAACCTAACAAGTTAAACTTATTTTAACTTGTTAGGCTGTTACATTTTTTCATCATGTATTACATACAAGAATTTATGAGGGTTTGCTACATCTTTATACTCATCCCAAATATCATAAATATATGATGCAGCTCTTGGCTTCTTCAAATGAGATTGAAAAAGATCAGTGAGTCTATTTAGGTTACCACTCACTATTAACAATTTATCTAGTTGGCTATGCAGTCTTTAGTAATGTTACCAGCATAAAATGAAGTTATGAAGAGAACAAGATAGTTAAAGAGATTGCTCAACAAGATTTTACTATATTTATTACCAGATGATTTTTCATCATTTCACATTCAAATTTTAGGTGACGGAGAGTTTTCTATCAAATCATACACAAACAAGTAATTCAATTTATATGAGAGAGATTGTGACACTAAAGAGGTTTCTCATGCTATACAAGTTGATAGTAAAAAAAGTACTAATCACAATATTAGTAGAAGGAGAGCCTCAATTCAGTGTCAACACCGTATAAAAATAGGTCACATTATGGAGGGTTGTTGAGTATTATTTCTAAATTGAAGAGCAAGCATATTACAAATAATTGAATAAGACATGTCGACTACGAGATCCACCGAAGGCTTCTCACAGAGTCATCGAACCAAAACTCTTGTTGAAAGGAGATATCAGAGATTATCCCCCATTGAGGGAAGAGGAATAATAGATCATTTTGTAGGTATTACAACTATATTTCCTTTCTCTAGACACTCATGAATTGTTGCCTCAAAAGCCAACACATATATTATAAATAATCATTCTTTGTTTATCATATTTTTTTTTACTCTCAGATTATTTTTGTATTCAATAATAATTCTTTAAGAACCATTGGATATTATAATATTCAAGTTAATCAATTATTTCTTCAGTATATTTTGTTCATCCTCAATTTTCCTATTAGTATTCTTTCCGTGAATTATCTATCCAGCCAATTAAATTATTACTTTATTTTCTCTTATACTGATAATTTTTTGAGAATTATTGAGTATAATAATATTCAAGTTGATCAATTATTTCAACATATTTTATTCAACCTCAACTGTCCTATTAGTCATTTTTTCATGAATTATCTATCCAGACAATTAAGTTATTACTTTATTTTCTCATCTACTAATATTTATCTGTAAAATCAAAAGACTAGAAAAAACTTTTTTTGAGACTGAACAAAATATATTATATCTTTTCATGGTTATGATATGATCTCTTATTAGGTGTTCGAGTGTATTAAAATATTCATTTGTGTATTTCTAATTTAGTCACTTATCACTAGCTAAGTTAAATATTTTACATAAATTTTAAGAATATTTCTATCATAGAGTAAGAAACATTCTAGTTAGGAAAGCATAACAAGACTTTTTATCATGTTTGTTAGACTAGTGTGAGAAATGACTTATTCAATCTGATACACTCAGAAATATATCGGATAATTTTATCACTTATAATATATAAGTATATATTAAAGCACACATCAAATTTTATGTGTCAGCATATCACACAGATTGAAATAACAAGAAAAAGAATTAAATATTTAATTAAGTTTTGAGAATATTTCAAAATAATTTTGGGAATATGTAGTTTTAACCACAAATTATTTCAACAACTATATGTCTTCTATCTTTTCCTGGTGTGTATCCTTTTAGATCATGGATCCCACGAAGAAATTGTTTAGTTTATCTCTCAAGAATTTTGATACATTAATTTTTTTCATTATTTCTTCTTAGGATGGGACAAGATAACATATATGTCTATGAGATGTATCTTTCATAAATACTTCAATACTCAAAAATAATATAATTATTTTTTATTAGGGCCTAATAAAATATTAGTGAGTGTCGATATGACCTTTAAGTATAACTCATTTGTTAGCATGCATATGAAGAGAATACGTCCAAAAACCACACTTGGACCAAATACTTTTTCTTTTTCAGTTTTAGTTTCACCTAGACTACCAATCAAATAAAGAAAATCACCTATCAATTATATTTTATCTGTATATACAATATAATGTCACTCCAATTGACTCTACAAAATAATATTTTCAAGAAGGAAAATCTTTTTTGAATTCATATAACATTGTCCACACTAGTACAAGCTCATGATAAGCAAGGAACTAGAAGACTTGACACACTAAAACTTATAGTCTATACTAAAAGAATAAGGCATTTATAACTTGCTCAGACCAAAAATAAATCTACCAAAGAGTCAGATGATTGTGCAGTCATCCCTCTAATTTTCACCTTCTAATCACCTTCCGAAAGAAAAGAAAATTTGTACTCAATATCTAATTTTACATATTTTGTAATACTGACTCATTCTTACTTTTCTTAGTTTTTGATTTTTCCTTGATGGTACTAAGATACTTAGATCTCTTTCAATTGTATTCTCTCATCTAGGAAGATGATATATCATAATAAAAGAGATAGAGAACCTCCACTTTAATTCAACTTATGAACTAGTATCACATATCGTGTGAATGATTGTTATTGATTGCGAATTGATTTTCATTGTGAATATATGTCTAAAAAAAAGATAGACCATCTTAAGACAACACTTGTGGTCAGAGATTTTACATAGACATTTACTATGAATGACCAGGATAATCTCTCAAATGGTCAAATTGATTTTCGTATGAATACAAATTTTACTAGCAATATCTCACAAATAAAGAAGACATCAGCTAAATATGAAAAATATATTTTTTCATGAAACTTTGAAAAGAAAGTATATATAGAGTAGTCACATGGGTTTCGAGTCGCTCAATTAAACATAATTTGTAAATTATAAAAAAAAAGTATATGGTATGACGAACTCACCGATAACATGCTTTTTGAAATTTTCACAAAAAAACACTATATTTAGTTTATACAAAAATGTTACAAATTTTTCTTTATTTTCTCAAAGAAATCTTAATGTGAATGATATTCTAATTATGAAAAATAATAAATTACAAATAACTGATCTAAATGAGTAAATTCAGTCATAAATTCGGCCAAAGGATCTTAAAAGACTGATATACTTTATTGGCATATAAGTAACTTACACCATGAAAGGTATTATAGTGTCATAGAAGAGATTTATGCTTAATACTCTTATAAGAGTTAAATTCTTGGATTGTGCTCTTACAGATAATTTGATTTATCCATATATTAATTTTACTTCTGATGCAACACTTCCAACCAACTCTACAACTTACATGAAATTCATAATTATTTGAGCGCAAAGCATACTGAAACACAAAAATTTTTTGGAGTCTTAAGGAGCAAGAAATAATTAAGGCACAAACTTTTTTTTCCTGTGAGGTGCACCCTACACAATATATATATATAAAGTATATATTTCCCTAAATATTATTTGTAATTTTTATCTTTTAATAAAAAATAATAAAGTAAAAGACATCAAATATGAAATTCAAATATCATTAGTATTTTTCATCATCAAAATTATTCAAAATTCTAAAATAAAATAAAATAATTTCAATAATCCAATATGCAAAGTCAAAATTCAAATTATAAAATATATCTCATCAAACAACAAACTAAAATATCATTAATGCTTTCCATTATAACAAAAAATTAAAATTATAAATGAAAAATAAAATAAATACTCAAAGATTTTTCTTTAATTCTTAATTCACAGAATTATCATCACTATCATTCTTTTTATTATTACTCTTATACTCTCCCTCATCTTCATCTTTCTCTTATAATAAATAAATTATTTTTTCAATTTCATCAATCAAACAAAAATATGAGTATGTTTAAAATTTGATAATCTTGACTCTGATATTTGTGTTTTACTTGAACTTATTTTAGCTCTTGTATAAATCCCATGCTCCTCAACTCTACTAACTCTTGAAACATCACCTCATATTAAATCATTACTCTTGAATACCGAATCATCTTCTACAACACTTTTAATTTCAATTCTTTCCAAAAATCATTCATTATTATCATCTATATTTTTCAAAAAAATATAATTAATAATATGACGTTCATTATACTTTTTCATCAATACTCAATTGTACTGAATGTATATCAAATCATTTAAGCATTGACGTTCCAACTTATTTTTCTTTTGCAATGCATTTGAAAAAAAAAATCATAATTATATATTTTATTAATTAATAATATAAAAGAGAAATTCAATTATATATAATTATGTTTATAAGTTATATTCTCAGAAATATTTTAATTCCTTTCAAAATCGAATGCACTATATGTTAGGTTGAGAGTCCACAATTCAAACTTTTACAAACTTCTAATAGTAGATCTAAATATATCTTATCATTCAACTGCAATTAATATAAATAAATTATAAATTAAATATTTTACATATTTTAATCAAGGATATATAATAATTTAAATACATTAATCAACAAAACTAAATAACCAACCTAAAAATTTAGTCTTCCTTATTCTAATAATAAACTCATTGCAATAAAAATCTCTAACATATATATATAAGTCCAATTGTGATATAATTATATTTTGTTCACCTTTATCTTTCATCAATTTTGATATGGATTTGCGTATCTTCAAAAAACATTGAATTTATGCTCACTATTAATCTTTTTTGTATTATAATAAAACTCAAGGTTCAAAAAATATGCAACTAAATGAAAATGCCGATGAGATTCAAAAAATAATTTTCATGATTTTATTATACTTCTTTTTACTCTCATTAAAATTTTTAGCAATTATTTTATGTCTTTTTTATGATCACATAATTATAGCCCATGAAACACCTCTTCTCAATATCCAATAAGTGAATAACAAGTACAAGAAGGCCCGACACATTCAAACAAAATATTATGATATTCTATACAAGACATAAAAATTATATTGACTATATTTTTTCTCTTTTATTTTTTTGCTCGTTTACTTTTCATTCAATTTTGAACTTGTGTATATCTTTCTCAAATTATTTTTTCGTTCATTGATATGAGATAAAATGATAGAGGTTATTGCAAACTAAGTTTTTGCAAACCTCAAAAACTCATTTTACTCAGTAAATTACTTCATAATGTTAAGCAATCCTGCTCTATTATAAATATAGCAACTTATAAATATAACTCTCTCTATTATCTTCTTAATATGTGATATATTAATAATTTTCTAATATTTTTCAACAAAAAGTCAAGACAAGATGGAACACATAATATTCAATACAAATGTAATATTTTTAATTCCAACAACCTCCATATATAAGTTAAAGTTAAATATATGATAAATAAGTTAAAAGAATATAGATATAATCACTTATATTAATAATTAAAAATTATAAATTAAATTATAAATATTTATCTTTACATAATTTGAAACATTATCTGTTAATACTTAAATAATATTATCTTCATCAACTTCTTTCAATTAACAATCAAATTATTTAAATAATATCTTTAATCTTATTCATAGAAAAAATATCACCACATTTCACAAACATAAAAACCCTTGAAATTTTCACAATGAAATTCAGCAATATTGTTTCAATTTTATCAATTTATTCATCTAACATTATTGAACATCTATTTTACTTCCAATCTATAAGATGATCATTTATCAATTTTTTTGTATGAATCAATTCTTTTTTTAGATTATTAACTCTCACATCATGAAATTTTGGTCACTTATCTCTCAAAACATATTATTCTTTTGATTCGAATATTGATTAAAAATTAACATAATTCAATACATTAAATGGAATTACGATATCATATATCTATCTACAAAATAAAATATCAATTCTCTCTTTGATCTCTTTTTTGTAAGTATTATTATGAGTGATTTGAATATTTATTTTTATTTTAAACAATAATTTTCAAATTAAGAGCAAAGAAATAATTCATACAATCTTTTTGTCTTGATCTCTTTAAGTCACTACCATTACTACTATTTCTCATTATATTACTACAACTACTAGAAATATCTTTTGATCTCATTTTATTAGTAATCTTGTCTCATCATCTTCATCTTGAAACCTAAACAAATCTACATTCATATTATACCTTTCAAAACTCAATTGATTTTTTGAGTTTTTTTAGCTAGCATAAACTCTTCTAATTTTTAAACATTTATATGCATTTTTTAACATGTTGAAACCTAAACAAATCTTGCCTCATCATTCTTTTCTAACATGTTTGAGATTTCTTCAACATTTATATGCATTTTTAAACCCTCTAATAAGGTATTGTTTTTGTCTATAAATATATTATTTTATTACTTCATCACAAAAAAATATAAATACGAGTATTTGTACCTTTGATATTTAGTTGGCAAATATATTTTAATACTAATTCTTTTCTTTCACTTCATGAGTCTACTTCGACTTTAGTTACATTAATCATATTTTTTAGTTGCTAAATGAGATACAAAGAAAGATGGGAGTGAGGTGGTAGAGTATCATTTGAGAAAGATATATTAGTGAAGAGGTAATATAAATGAGTTGCAGTGGAGGTATATATAGATGAACCGTGGTAAGGGGTGGTAAGAAAATTAATTTTGTAAGGTAGAAGATGCATGGACAAGACATGTATGGACAAGACGTGCCTGTAAAAGCTGCACCTGCATCACAAAGTGAAATGCACCTAAGCATGCGCCTCTTCCCAATCAAGGTGCCTAAGGACAAGCATCATGGTGCCTGGACTTTATGATCACCCTAGGCATCATGCCTTTAATAACTATGATGAGAATTATAAAAAATATTAACTATCTAAATATAACGAAATCATATATTATGTTAGGGCAATTTCACTTCCACGTTTCTGCTTCAAAAGAAGAGAACAATAAGAATAACAAATGATATATCCATAATCCAAGCACGATAGAATCAAAAACAAAACAGAAAACACAACAGAAACACACGAAATAACGTGCTTCACTAGTCGTTCAACACGACTAACTACATCTACCAGAAAAATACTTGTGCGTTTACAAATTTTAACCAAAATAGACGTCCAGAATGTCTTACAGTTTATGTACAAAAAATAATCACGATGAAAATCACGCAAAAAGAAGAAAATAATGAAGATGAACAGTTCCACACACCGAAAAATAGCAGCCCGAAAATATAAAATAAAAACAATTTATATTAATACAATTTCTCAGTTTAATTACTCGGACGGGCCAGACTTTGCTCTAAAAATTCTTCGACCCGCTTACCAGACAGCTGAACCTCTATTATTGTGCTATTAATACATTCTCAACCTCTTAATATTTCTTTCCTACACTTACATGAAAATATTAAAACAAAAATATTTTAATTATACAAAACAGATAATCAAAATAAATTATATACAATATATTACATATACAGCCAATATAGCTAGTTATTTCCTAGATTATACATTACATATTCACTTGAACATAACTCTTTGCATAATAAGATATATAAATTAAGTCTTTATGACTTAATATCTCTTTCAATGATTATAATCATATACATTTTGCCAAATATTCAAATTCAAGTTTGGTATCAACTTACAGTAAAAAAATGATCATGGCAAGTATCTCTACTTTTCTTTGAGGTATTATTGTCTTCCAAAAAAAAAAAAATAAAATAAATTAATTTAAAATTCAGTACTAAGGTTGAGTTCATGAGGATAATGCTAGTCAATCAGGAGAACTTAGATTCGACACATGTTTGTGGAGATCTAATATTCACTCGAGATAAATTTTTACAATGATAGTTAGATAGAGGTGTCAAACGGGCCGGGCCGACACGGCCCGGCACGGCCTGGCCCATTTTTTTAGGGCACTAACGTGCTACCGTGCCCGGCCCGGCACGGTTTAAAAACATTCGGGCACGGCACGGCCCGTAGGCACGGTAGGCCGTGCCGTGCCGGGTCGGGAGTCGGGACCGCGGGTCGGGATCCAATCAGACCCGACCTGCGGTCTTTTTTTCGGGAGGGGCTGGGTCACGCCCACGTGTGCCCGCGTGAAACCGGCACGGGAAGAACCCGTGCCGCCGTGCCGTGCCGGGCCCGGCCCGGTTGACACCTCTATAGTTAGATAATAAGACATTTAATATCAAATTTAATATTTAACAAACTAATAAAATACATAAAGATATAATACTTCTTCAGAAAAAAGATTCTAGATGAGATCATTGTTATAGCATACATTCAAATATCAAAACAGCAAATAAACATTTTCACAAAAATCTTTAAGAAAACTCATCTTACCTTTATATCTGTCAAGCTTAATGTTTTACTTTTCACATTCAGATAAAGTAAATACACAAGTCAACATATATAACTTTATAATTGTATATCATTTACATGATTATATCTTCTCTAAATGATATGCAACTCTTCTTTTGAGCCTCACAAGGTCCTTTAACTAGAGCTATGACTGAAGGTACTCCTTAATAAAAATAATTCCTAACTCTTCATCTCTTGTAAATAGAATAATATTTACATATAGAGTAAACAAAATTATTCTGACATTAAAACTTTAAAAAAAAAAAATTATACCATATTCGTGTAAAATAAACAAAGTGACTTCTTATGAAAACCTTGCAAATCAAATTATCAAAAACTACTTCATGTCATATAATATCTTTTATAATATATAAATTATATTTGAATATGTTGCTCAAATAACGAGTAATTACTTCATATATATATATATATATATATATATATCTTCATGAAGGTCACGCTATAAAAATATTATTTGTCTATCTAGTTTATCATCCATCTATAAAATGCCGTCAGTAAAATAAGATCTACATCAAAAATACTTTTTCCATTGGAAAGAGTATCTAAGTCATTCAAATCAAACGTCTGAGTGAACCCCCTCACTATAAATATCACCTTAGCATGAAATATCATTTTATTTAGATATATTTTCACAATAAATATAAAATACTCACATGCAATTAATAATAAATTTTTCGAAAGTTTGTAAAACTAATTTACAAGTCACATTGGAGTGAAAAATATATATCTCTTCCAACTTAGTTTGACACTATCATAAGTGAAATAATACCGCAAAAAGAGACATGAGTATCCTAATATCATTAAAATAAATAATAAAAATGCAAAAATAAAATAAAATATGAATATAACCAAACATATGAGATTGGATGTTGAGTATAATTCTTATGTTCCTTCTAAATATCGATCAAAAGATCAAAATCAAAGAAACTAATTGTATGATCATCTTTCCTCAGTAAACTCGTCTCTAATCTGACCAGATTATGTATATCCTTTTCTCTCAATATAGACTCTTAGGTTCCATATGATCAAATCTTTTAGTCTTTGACTCATCGTGAGCTTAAATTAGAGTAGACTCATTGATTACTTTGTCATTTGAGCTCGAAAAAAAATTATAATCTAGATAACTCTATAATATATAAAATAAACCTAATTTATACTCATTAATACATACAATGACTTCATAGAAGATTATGAATAAAGAAATAAAGAAAAAATAATTAATCAAAATATATTTTATAAACTATTATTCTTCCTGGATTCACAAAAAATGAGTTGTATTCAATAATAATAATAAAGACTTGCCAAAATTCTCTCTTATAAAAAATATTGATAATCTTTTTGGATGCTTAAGTAACTATGAAAGGCACATATCAATGCTCTAGGCATTCTTATTTCATTATGTGAGAGATTATAAAAAAATAAATACTTTCAAATAAATTGAGATACATGTCAAATAATATTTTTATATGATACATGATCTCAAAATACAGATAGTGAGAAATGACAGAATAAAATAATTAGTTAAATTAATAGTTTGCAATTAATATTATAATTGATATCTTCCCAAAAAACTTTAAAATAATTTTACCATATAAAAATATTTTGAGTTATCTCAACAAAATCTTTATTTTTTATTTCTATAATTTTATTATGTTAAGATATATTAGTATAAGTCTAGTATAGAGTCTTATAATTCATACATTAATAATTAAAACTATATGACACATACTTTAAAGTATTATTGAATTATTTTTTTATATTTTTATTAAATTAAATTTTATTATTTTATAAAATATCTGAAAAATAAAAAAAATAACCTAAACTAAAAAAGAATCAATAATGCAAATCATGAAAACAAAAAAAATAAAATAATATTTAAATTTTTCATGAATTTTATCTCTATTAGATTATCATACATCTAAGTGTATCATATTATATTAGAGGTGAAAAATAGGCCATATCAAGCAAATATGGCCCTTTTTTTTGTAACTCACACGAGACATTGTTATGAGATGCGCCAACAAACCTCTAAAAAGAGGGAAGTCCAGCATGGCCTATTTCCCACAAGTTGCCTAGCAAGCCTAGCCTGGTCAACACGCCTCAAACCTAACCTCACCTAGATGAAAGTGTTAAGCGGGTCGGGCTGCCCAAGTACAGCACGAGGCATGACTCAAATTTGTTGTGTTTGGCCCAGCACAAGGCACGACTCAAATTAGCCGTGTCTGGCCCAACACGACATGTTCCAGAACCATGCCTAAACAAAGTTTGTGCAGGCCCGAGACAAGGCTCATGTCATGCTGAGCAGGGGTCACCCATGCCACATGCCTAGTCAAGCACAACCCAATTTTTAATAAAAACAAAAACAGCATTCCCCAATTGGCTGCCCATTTGTTTTCACTTAATGGACACTAACATGAAATTGTTTTAAAATTCTAAAATACTATAGCCATCAAATTTGTTTTCAACGGCTATAGGCATAAATCTAATGAATGTCATATTTCTACCCATTAAAATTTTAAAAAATTTTAAAAAATATATATTATTTTAATATAATTAACTTCTATAAATAAAAAATAGAAATTTCTTGAATTTTATTTTCTTCTCTCTTATTCTCTTCCTCTCATTCTCATCTTTTTCTTCTCTATTCTTCTGAGTTTAATGCTCATTTAAAATTTTTATTTTTCATTATTAATTATTTATGCAAATAACTAGCTTGTCAAGAAAATTTTGAAAAAAAGAGATAAGATAATGAAAAATAAAATACAAGTGTGGGACACAAGCTGCTATTCAAATAAAATTACACGATTGAGATTATGATACAAAATTTTTTTACTAATTTGTTATATTTTATTATTAATAAATAATAAGTTTAATAATAACGAATTTGACATAGATATAGATAGCAACAACTCAACCAAAAGATTTTAGACAGAAATTAGGCTCTCTCCAACAACTTCGACGCAAACCCATTTGCCTAAAAAACCTAAAAGTTTGCAAACTTCAATAACATGCACTCACTTAGAGATACTAAAAAATAAAAATTCTAAGAATATCATAGAAAAATCAACACATTATATATAATATATATTATAAAAAATATATACATATAAGAATATATGTGACATTAATCACCTTAAAAGACATGATGATCAATACACCAAAAAATATGATGCATATATATTAAATCTCAGATAAATCTAACCGAGCAAAGAAATCTTTGGAATTAAATTAAGTTAAGCTTCATTGATACATTTCATATATCATAATAACTTTAAGAAGTAATACATAACCAATTGATTACGATCATTAGTCTTTCGATTAAATTTTTGAAGAAGTATAGAGTGGTCAGTATTATTCATACATACTTTCAACCTGCTTATTATAGGATTCCTAGATCTATAAGTAAGAATAACATAATAAAATATTATAAATTAAAAAAATAATTAATAATTAATAAATTTAAAAAATAAAATATAGTGTCTTTGACGTCTAATATTTGGATGAGTCAAGATGATACATCATTCATATGCATCACCGTCCATAATGTAAATTCAAAATAAAACTTAATAAAAAAAATATAGGAATTCCTAAATCCTTAATCTTCATGATGGTCCTACCATACAAGAATGTATGCTCAAAATTATTAGAAAATATATCATTAAGAATAAAATTGTTAGTATTATATTTAATAATATATTTAATAACAAAGTAATAATTAGTATATTTATTAGAACTATTAAAAATAAATTATTTGATAAAATTTTTTATGATAAGTATATATGTCACATAATTAATCTAATAGTACATACGATACGAGAATAAAAATTATATTTCTTACTTTAGCAAAAATTAAGAAATCATTAAAATACATTAGGATGCCTAGTATATAATAAAAATTTAGTAGTCTCTATTTATCAGCAAATTTTAAAAAGAAAAATTCTAAATAGATATGAGACATCGCTTGAATTATACCTTTCTTATATTAGAGTCATGTGTTGGCTGCGAACATTTAATATTTAACTACGTCGATGATATAAGTAATGAACTTATTATTGACGATTTAAATTGATATACAAATTTTTTTTATAAAATTCTTAAATATTTTTTATGACACGATGAATATATATTCATTTGTACACACTCTCACAACCTATATTACAACTAGGAGCACACTTGATGTTAGTAGCATGTCCAACAAGGACAAAGGATACTTTGCACTTAATGTCATAGTTATTGAGATAGAAATCAAGTACCTAAAATATTTGTCCTCCATCCAGACTATGTATTATTTGACGGCATGTTTGGATCCTATGATTATCATAAAAAAGATAGAAAATATATTAAGATATATATCCACTTGAATAAATCAAATAGGTGAATCTAAAAGTTTTATTCACGAAAAAATAAATAACATATTTTAGATTTAACATTAGGAATAATAAGTATAACAAGACTTTGAGTATGAATATGAAAATCATATTCAAAGATGATTTTTTTATTCAATTAACTATGAACAAATAATGAGGTAGTCTATCAAATAGAAATGAACTATATTAGTACTTAAATATCAATAACTACTAATTCCTTTCACATAATAATAATAATAATTTAAATATTTTAAATTGATAGAAATCATATAAATTCTCATATCTTGTGATATCTAAGATGTCATATAATCTACTACCTTATCTGATATCAAGTATAACATCGGTATCTACTTTTTCTGTGGTAACCAATATTATTTCAGATATGAGATCAGAACTCTAACCAAATATCATAAAGATACTTGCATGTAAAAGAAATAGAAATGATTTGATATTAAGCATTCATGATAAAGCAAAAAATTGTAGGCAGATGATGACTCATGGGACATTAAAATCGAGGATATTCGAACCACTACTAACAATACTTTGAGACATATACATGACGATGATAATTTTCATTTACACTACCATACTATAGAAACGGACCGATATCTCATGCTATGATAAAGTACTATTAAAAATAGAATAAGTTACTCTTAGCTTGGTAAGAAATAAATAATAAAGATGGCAATGTAAAAGTAAATAGTAAATAGTAATAGATAATCAAGTCACAGAAAAAAATCTCATCATAAAAGAAAAGAAATTCATCTTGCTCAAACTTAATGCAAATCTCCCTCAAAGACTCCTATCTAACAAACAAATATTAGTTGAAAAAAAAATTAAAATTAAGTTGCCCAATAAGGCAATTGACAAAAAAAAGATTAAAAGAATAATGAAAATAAAAATATACAAAAGCAAAACAAATAACCAAATTAAATATTATCATTCTCAATGATTTTTGAGTACTTATCATTTGATACCATGGTATTAAAAAAACAAGAAAAATATATTGAAAACAAGATGGCTACTATCAATGTGAATATAAACTCTTATGTTGACAATTCAATAATGCGAAATAAAAGAATATGTAACAAAACCAATAGTATCTAGAGAACAAAAATAGTTAGTTATTACCGGAGAAAAAAAAATTATAATCTCTCTAATAAATATCATGATTAGTAATCTCATTGAGAACTCGCAAATAATTTCAATAATCAACATATCTCTCTTAATAATATATTATGCTCTCGGCTCTCTCTATAAAAATAATTATAAACACCTCTCTATAGTATGTCCATTATTTATACATTATGTATATAGTAAAAAAAATATTTTGCATATGTATATTGATATTATATCACAACTCCCTCTAATTAACATTATCAATGAGTTAGTGCCACACACAAATAACAAATAGTGAGTTAGTGCCACACACAAATAACAAATAGTGAGTTAGTGTCACACACAAATAACTAATAGTGAGTTAGTGTCACACACAAATAACTAATAGTGAGTTAGTGTCACACACAAATAACTAATAGTGAGTTAGTGTCACTCACAATCACATCTCAAAAACTAATTATGTCCCTCATTTTGTTGTTTCATTTTTTTTCTTTCATATGCATACTATATATGCTTGTGCATAGTAAGTATTTACATGCATGTCTATTGCACAGTATTTTGTCCTTAAAGATTATATATCATATAATTTTAAGTATTCAAAGAAAAATTATTTCACCTTTCACCTATAATTTTTGGATATATATATTTTATTCATTATTTTTCTCCAAAAAGAGAAAAGATATAAGCTTGTTTCATTAATTATATTTCTTTGAATTCTCTAATATTCAGAATAAATACAATTATTACTCACTAAAAATTATAATGATTATTATGAGAGTGTATGTGATGTTATTTGAAAAAAAATTCCTTTTCAAAAACTCATTCAAGAAAACAAAATTTTAGACACTATAGCAATAAGATCTTTGTTTTGTCCTATTGTTACATCTCACAAAGTGACAACAAAACCTACTCTTACACATGATGTATCATCATAGTTGATCTTGAAAAGAATAATGAAACATCTCATAGAACTTCCTCAGACCACAATTCTATTGATGTTCATATTCATAATCATGTCAATCAAGAGATCTCTAATAAGAGTATCCCATAATACACGAGGTATAAATCTCCCTAGAAGAAAATTAAGATTAACAAACTTGATGATTATAATCTAAAGTATATTACACATATACATCCACATCATTCACTAGTCAAGTTATTTGTTATATCATTTAAACCAAACTAAAACATCAACTTTGATTTTTTGATTGCTTTACAAAAAACTAAAAATATACTCTACTGAGTAGAGAGGTATCAAATAGGCCATGACAGAGCGGGAAATCTATTTTTTTAGGCCAATACATGCCACAATGTCATGCTGGGCATGGCATGGTATATATCACAGGCAGTGTGGTGCCAGCACGATTCTAAAAAAGAGCAGCCCAATACAACCCATTAGCATGGCTTTTGGGCGAGTCATGTCAGATTGTGCTAACCAGGTCAAGCATGGCTTGGCTAACCCAATTCATTCCAAGCTAATCTAATTTTTTCCATGTCATACAATTACCTCCATATATATTGGTAGAGGTAATTACATTTAGTTCATTCCACATAACTTATCATCACTCTTGATGATTAAGTATCACAAAAAAAAGTATATAAATCTTATTACTATTAAGAGAAGATAAAAAATTAAAATATATAATATCAAAATAAGAGTGTGTGTATATATATATATATATATAAAAGATGCTGAGTTAAAAGTATCAACTGGGCCAAACAGCATAGGCAAGGCCAGAGGTACGGAGCATTTTGAGCATGCCCAGTACAACACAATTCAGAACCATGCCAAAACATATCATGAGCCGGCCCATTGCATGGCAAGGGCCATGTCAGGCCAAACATTTTGGCATAGGAGGCAAGGCACAGCATGACCAGGCACGATAGCCTATGCAGGCTAGGCTTGGCCCAGTTGAGCAAACCAGCCAGCTTGGTACTAGCCCAGGCAAGCCCGGAGGCTGGAACAAACTGGATTAGCCTAGTCAGGCATGACCTAAATTGGCACAACCCACTCAAAAGCAATGCCAACGGGTTATGCCAGACTGCCCCTTTTTAGAACTATGCTGATATGATACGATCCGTGTTAAATACCATATTGTGTTGGGAACAACAAAGTAACCCGAACAAGCCTAAAAAATAAATCATACTGACATGATAATATTCAATTGATATCTTTATCATCAACTACTACTAATAATAGGGGATCAATTGTTAAGAAATCTATTTGACTCTAACTCAAAACCCACATTCACATTGAAAAAGCTCACTAAAACATATAAGTGACTATCTAACTTCTATTGACTAATAATTATCATATTATTTTTATTTCTTTTGAAGTTTATGGTCTTTTATTTTTGTTATTTTTAGTTTGTTTTTTGTTTGTTTTTTGTTTGAACGAAGCATTCAACTCATGTGATCTATCCAATTATTCTGCCTCATATATAAAGGACTTTAATGTAATATTTAATATTAAATTGTATAATCAATTTGAATTACGTTGTGCTGTATCATTTTTAAGTTGTTTTGTATTGCATTTTCAATTGTTATTTTATTTTTAGCATTAATTTGTAACATAGTATTATAGTTATATAGTGGGGAACAAGACCCTAAGAAGAGTAGGGTTTATAAATCTTAGAGAGAGTGTGCCACCCTGCAATTGCCCACCATTGTATACAACAGAAAAATAAAATTGAAAAACATTATAGAAAAATAAAATAAAATAAAAACAGAAATTAAAAAAAAAACAGCCCCTGTGTGTCAATGTAATTGAGCCACCTTCAACATATTCCAACAAAAGGAAGATAGAATCGTCACCAGAATCTTAGCAAAAGTTCAAAAATTCAAGAAAATTTTGGCACTCTAATTCCACTTGACTACAAATTCAAGAAAATTCAAAAAAATTTTGACCGAGGTGATACTATTTCACTCATTTAATTTTGACCTTAACAAAAGGAAGAAAATTTTGACCGAGGTGGATGAGGAAAAAAATTTGGCAATCCAATTCAAGGAGAATGATTTGAAAACCCCAAAATTAAGATTCCAAAATTTTATAACATTTAATTTGATACAAAAAAACTAATCCATGGTATAAATTTCAGAAACCTTAAAAAAGTAAGGCTATGAATTTGTCAACAATAAATTAAACCCCTCAAAACATTAATTTGAAGAAGCTAAATTCAATTGTGACAGCATATTTTAAAAAACCTAATTTTTAATTTTTAATTTAAGATTTTTTCTAAATTATATTTTTCATTTTAAAAACTCTTATTTTCTAATTTGGGCAAAATCTATTCTTCATTCTCTTTCTAACACCAATCACTTGGTTATGATGAGGTCTATAGATGCATATCTTAAATAACAACTTATTAAAGTTGTAAGGTATCTGTTATTATACCATATGTTGAAGAAAAATTATTCTTTGTTCTCAAATATACTAAAAGGAATATGATGAATTAATATTTTCATGCAATATCAATGCACAATATGCTAGCCCCAATCAAAATATAATTGATATGAAATAAATTCTTGATAATATGTCAATGTCAATGTCAAATTATATAATATTGTTTGTATCTATTAAATTATAAGGACAATAGTATCTAACCCACCATATAATAATATGATAAAGAAAATATTATGGCTAATAGTATCCTCATTTAAAAATTTAACTAACAAATTTAATAGATCTCTAAAATTTTTAATAAAAGTAAGATATACATTGAAGCTTGAATTAGAATGTAACCCTCTAATTAATGAAATATTCTAATATTTTATACATGATATAAAAAAATATCATACAAAGATATTTATTTTCATTGAATTTATTATGTCATTTATTATGAAAAAAAACGATTACAATGTGTCCCTTATGCCAAAAAAATGATTACATTCAACAAACTCATCCATAAAATATATTTAAAATATATAGCATAGCTATATCACCTATTGCTCAGAAACCAACTGAGGGAGTACATAAATTCATGAATTTTTTTTGGATAGTACAACTTGTCCTTTATGCCAAAAAACTATGGTCCATGTTATAATGAAAGAACATGAGGATATGTTATTCATTTTTTCTAATAATATTGAGTCTCAAATTATTTTATCTAATATTATTCTTAATTAAGATGTCATGAAAATTATAACTAAAAGTTGTAATTTTGTTATAATGAAAGAACATGAGGATATGTTATTCATGTCTTCTAATAATATTGAGTCTCATATTATTTTTATATAATATTATTCTTGATTAAAATATTGTCATGAAAATTAAAACTAAAAATAAAGTTGAAAATCAACCTTAATACTACCAAAACACATTATGTTTATATGAATGGTCAATAGATAGAAACCTTGAATGATGAAACTCTCCCAACTGAAAATACAAGAGTCATATCATCTTTCATAGGTAACTATGTCATTGTTCCTTAATCATCCTTGGTATCATCTTAGATGAGATAATACTTCATAATGAGACTTGAATATCTAAATACTGTCAAGAAAAAAAATTAAAACAAAAAAACAAAAAAAAAATGCTACGAGTACAAAAAATAGTGAAATTTTTGGAGTATGACCCATATGTTTCTTTCAGAAAGTGATTAGAAGGTCGAGATCATAGGGATTGACTAAAAAATCATTTGGCTCTTCCATAGGATCGTCACTAATTTGAGCATTCTAAGTATATTTCTCTTCTGGTATAGACTATAAGTGAAGGATAGTCAATATTCCTTATTATCAACACAGAATGAATCTGTACTGGTAAAGAATCATTCAACTAACATATCATATGGGCCTCAATAAGATCTCTCTATTGGGGAATTCTCACTCTCTCCAGACTCAACATTATCTAAAGTTATTAGTAAATATGATGACTTCATAGAAATAACATCATACTAAGTATCAACATGCTTAGATATAGCCAACGAATAACTCTTTCTACTAATTAGTGATACAAGCAAGATTACAAGAAAAAAAGAAAAAATAATAGATTCACATACACTATTTGGATTCATATTCTTCTAACCTAAATAGCATATCTCTGGGATATAGAATTTAAAAGGATATATACTGAAAAATAACAAAAAAAAAAAAGATATTCAATTAATAAGTTAAATTGTAATGAAGAAAAATGTTTGAGAACATTCTTTTCAAGCAAAAGTGTTAGAGCTATCATATAAAATTTATCTATAAATCATCAATATAGTAAGTAATAAATCTATCTGAGATAAATTCCAATACAATGTTACTTCATAATTTTTAAATATTTTTATTAAAATATTATATTTTAAGATTTTATTAAAAAATTAAAATATGAAAAAAAACATGTGATATATCTTGAAAAAAATATATCTATGAATATTTTGAGCAGTCATCAATTAAAATAATTTGATACCTAAATTCTTATCTGATCACATCTCTACTAAATTCTAAATATATAAATATATTAGATCAAATAAGTCTCTATTTAAGTCAGATTGACATGTATAATTAAAAACTTTAATAAATTTTTCTAATTGATATATATCATACTCTAAGATCAAAATACCTTTAAGATTAGGATAGTGAAGTATTTTCAGAGTAGTCTTGGTAAGTGATGAAAGACCAAACTGAGAATGATGATCAAAAAATCTGAATATATCTTCGATATATCCTATATTAATGATTACCAACATAATACATGATACAGAAATATACAATAATCAATCAATCTATAATTATCACCAAAAAATCATAATATATCACAGTTCACAGATATATTGACAATCAATGATATATCTAAATATTTATAAAAAATAATTTTAGGGAATGAAATTTCTAAATATATCAATGATATATTCATATATAACGAGATATATTTGTGATATATCTAGATATATTCGAATATTTTTGACATTATGATAATTTATAATTGAATCAAATTAATTTAATATTAGTGATATATTATAATATAATTAAATTTATTTTTATTTTTACATTCAATGAATATGAATAAATTAAAATAATATATAATTATACATTTAAATCGATAATTTACATCTCTAAATATAATTAAATTCAAAATTATTCATAAATTGAAATACGATTAAAATTAATATGAGAAATTTTATTTTAGTGTATCAAAATAAATAAAATAAGAAAAATATATATTAAAAATATAACATAATAATTATATTATTTGAATGCAACAAAAAAATGATATTTCTCTTTTCCTAATTTTTTCTATTTTAATGCAATAAAATATAATTCACTCAAATTAATATTGATCATAAAAAAACATAATTAAATTTAATATTAATTTTATTTTCAATTAATTTAAATAAAATTTTTACTATATGCATTAAAAGTAAATAATATTAATTTTTAATATTGTTTATATAGTAAAATATACATGTGTCAAATAGGCCGGGCGGGAAGAGCCCAGCCCAAAGCCCGGCACGGCAAGCTACAGTGTCGTGCCCAGACCCATGTCAGGCAGACCCTCGGCACAAATCATGTCGTGTCGTGTCAATCATTTTCAGCCCGCATGTAGTGCCTGACACGTGAGCACGGCACAGGGGATGTTGCATCGAGCGACGCCCGATGGAGGGACGAATGAGGCGGCGATGCCCAACAAGCAACAGCTTGGCATGCCCGACGGGCGATGGCGACGCTAAGGCGCACAGCCCGAAACTTATTTTTTTTAAAAAGACATGACCCGACCCGAACGGCTCCGATCGACTTAGCCCAAACCCGGGTAGAATCCAAGCCACGTGCCGTGCAAGGCCTGCCCTCTAAAAAATCATGTCGTGCCTGCTATAGTGTGTCGTGCTTCAGCTCGGTTGGGCCCGAAAAAAATTGGCCGAGCCAACCCGGCCAAGCCCGTTTGACACCTTTAATAAAATATAATTAAAATATAATTGTAGCTTTATATTCAATCAATCTAAACAACATAAATATTTATATTTGAATAAAAATTTTAATATATTTTTAATAAGTTAATAATATTATAAAATTTATATTTTTTATTGACCAGCATGATATAATTTAATTTTATATCATAAATATCATAGTTATAAAAGATACACCCAAGACACCCAAAGCACATGCACCACGAAGCATCGACAAAAGCACCTCGCGGAGGACCAGTCACAATCATTTCTAAAAAGTGATGGAACCCCAAATAAAGATGCATCTTGCCCAAACATGTCATGCCTCATCGAACAAGTTGAAGCAACGTGTTCTTTGGAAGACCATGGGTAGCTCATTCTTTGGCAAAGAGCATGGGCAGCTAGTTCTTTGGCAAAGAGCATGGGCAGCTAGTTCTTTGGCAAAGAGCATGGGCAGCTAGTTCTTTGGCAAAGAGCATGGGCAGCTAGTTCTTAGGCAAAGAGCATGGGCAGCTAGTTTTTTGGCAAAGAGCATGGGCAGCTAGTTCTTGAAATGAGCTTTGGCAGTTCATTCTTTGAATAAGCTTAATTAGTTCGTTCTTGGAACGAGCTTGGACAGCTCATTCTTGGAACTAGCTTGACCAGCTAGTTCGTATGTATATATTTACATATACATGCATACTTATTTACATATATATATATATATATGCTTGTGTATATTTGTATATAAACATGCATATATATTTGTATATACTATATACACATACATATGTGGAAATACATATATATGCATATGTATATACATATATGCATGTGTGCATAGATACATGTATACATACATGTTTACCTATATATATGTAATTATGTTTAGCTACATAAATAAAAGTATAATATATCTATGTACATAACATGAATACATATATATATGTGTGTGTGTGTGTATAGGTATGTGTGTATATATATAAGTATAAGTATGCCCATATATATATACACATATACATATATATACAACTATATACAAATATATTTATTAAATTATTAAAATTTTATTATTTAATTTTGAAATTTTGAATGCTTATTTGTTGGAAAAAAATAATAGTATTTTATTTTTATGTTTTATATATTTTATTTGATTATATTTCATTAATATATAAAAATTATAGATAATATTTTATAAAATATATAATTGTTATATATAAAGTTAAGTAAGCCTCCAATATATATATATATACCTTTATTACGCCTTGCATCTTACGCCTCAAGTCTTCCAAAGGTTTTTTAACCTCAAGCCTCTAAAAGACTTTTGCGTCACAAGGTTCCAAAAGACTTTTGTTCCTCAATGCTCCAAAAGGCTTTTGCACTTCAATGCTCCAAAAGATTTTTGCGCCTCAAGGCTCCAAAAAACTTTTGTGCCACAAGGTTCCAAAAGAATTTTACACCTCAATGCTTAAAAAGACTTTTGTGCCCCAAGGCTCCAAAAGACTTTTGCACCTCAAGGCTACAAAAGACTTTTACACTTCAATCCATCTTGTACCTCAAATAACTATGAATTTTATATATATATATATATATATATATATATATATATATATATATATATATATATATATATATTAATTTATTATAACATTAAAATATTTATCATACTTAAATTTTATTTTTATTATAATATTATTTAATGATATTTTATATCAAAATATTCATTAATATATTCCGATATATCTAGAAAAATTCATACATTAAATTATCAAAATATATCTACCATTTTTTATGTTTTTGTTTTTTACTGACAATATACAAATAAATGTACAACATACTCAGATATTTTAAAAAAAATTTACCATTGAAGATAAAACACACAATTCACCTTATTTAATCCAAAATAGAATCACTCTCAAAATATCATGATCCTATAAAAAAATATTAAAAAATAAAAATAATGTAAAAATTTAAATATATGAAATTATAACTCACAAAAAATAAACTAATCAAATAATAAAAAATAAACAAAATACAAAAAAAATTACAAAGACTCAAATTAAAAATTATTATATACAATTTAATTTTCGGAGAATTCAAGGTTAGTCAATATCATGCAGGGCTTATTTTCAGCCTGCATATCACAAGATTTCTATGTCCATATTTAGGATCAACATACTAAAATATTATAACTTAGAAAAAAAATAATAATTAATGAATTTAGAACATATAATGGAGTAATGTTCGTAATGTCCGATATTTAGACTAGCCACAACGATACATCTTATACATGCATCATCGCCTACTATGTAGATTCAAAATGGATACTAAATAAAAAAATATTAGGATTCTCAGAGATTTTCTATCCTCATGAAGACTCTGTCATTAATGAGTATATGATGAGAATCTTTAAAAAATATAATATTCAAAATAAAATATATAGTATTACATTCAATAATTGATCTAACAAAGAAATAGCCATTAACATATTTGTTATGACAATTAGAGATGGACTATTAAATAAAATTTTCAACGTCAAATTATGTGTCACATCATTAACCTCATTATACAAGCAGGGATGAAGATTATTTCCCCAACTTTAGAAAACATACGTAACTCACTAAAATCTCTTCATATATTTCACAGATAACAAGAGTTTGATTGTATATATTTGTCTGCATATCTAAAAAAAAATTTCAATCGGATGTGAGACGTTGGAATTACACATACCTAATATTAAAATAATATGTTAGATATGAACACGTGATATCTTACTATATTAATAATAAGAAAGAAAAACTTATTATTGATGATACTAACTAGGCTACAAAAATTTTACTGATGAAATTTATGAATATTTTTTATGAGAGGATGAACATGTGTTCGTCAGTTAATATTCCCACCACATGCATTGCACTCAGTTACATATGCAATATTAGTAACATATTTAGAAAGTTTAGAGATAATCTAATATCTATCGATATGGTTTTAGAGATAAAAATCAAGTACTTAAAATATTGGTCCATCATTCCATCTTTTGATTGATTAGGTGCATACATGGACACTAGAGTTAAGGTGAAAGGGATAGATAATATTTTGACATACATATCCTCGTACATAAACTAAAAAGACTAACCTAAAAGATTCATTCACGAAAAATTAACTGAGATATTTATATACTATGATAATAAATATGATAGTAATAGTAATGAGGCTCTGAGTACGGACATGGATATCATATTCAGAGATGACGACTTCTTCATTTAGTTAGCAATAAGAAAATAAGTAAACCATCAAATAAGAGCGAGCTGTATCGGTACTTAGATATCAATTACTGCTCAATCCTATTATATACCGATAATAAGAATCTTAATATTTTATCGTGATGAAAATCATATGAGTCCACATATCCCGTGTTGTCTAAGAAGACATGAGATCTACTGACTTTTCCAAAGTTGGGTATAACATCGAAGTCTACTATTTCTATTGCCGTAAATATAATTTCAGATAAGAGATCAAGATTAAAGCCATATATAATTAAAGTTTAAGCTTATTAATTTTCTTTATTATGATTTTTGTTTATTAAGACACTTATAAAATTGGATTCATATTTTATATTTATGAGTTTATATTTGATGTATTACTTTTTATCTTTCAATGATTTAATCTTGGCCATGCTTTGTTATTTTGTAATTTTTATGCAATTTTAGCTAAGTTGTTAGTTTTTAGTTGTTTGTTATTTTATTTAATTAATTAATTAATTTAATTTAATTTTAGTATTAAAATTTAAACTTTATAATAATTTTGAAGTTTGGGATGACTCAGTTCCTAATGGGCTGAAACAGCCCTACCCCGATCCAACCCGACAAGTCCAGGCACGACCAGACCCGAACTGGGAACAAGCTAAGATGGCATGTCATGCTGGGCCGGCTCTTCTCAAGTCGTGTCATGCCAAGCATGACAAGGTGGCCCGATTGGGCCACCAAAAAATGGGATGGATCAGCCTGACCTGGACCAGCCCATTTGACACCTCTAGGCACATGCCACATTTGAATTTGCCACCCTTTTAGAATAATTGCTTAAGCTGATAGGATGGTAATGTGTCGATGTCCTGTTGGCAACCACTTTTATAGTTAAGAAAATAATGATAAACTAACTTATCTAACCTAATCTATTAAAAGAAATCCAAAATCAATTTGCCAAAAAATCAAACAAGTTTAAAATTTCTGCCAAAAAAAATAAAAAATATTTTTTTTAAGAAATAAATTTTTATAAATAGCATATTAATATATTTTACTTTTTACAATTTATCTATAATCTCTCATCAGCTTTCTATTTCTCATTTTCTAAAATCATAACTTTCACCAAGTGTTAGTTTTTTTTACTTATTTATTTTTATTTTAAAATTAATATATAATATTATAATATTTTTGATTTGGCAAAGTAATTTTGATTTGCGAGATAATAAAGCATTTATGTTTGTAAAAGTATTGCCTAATGCCCACATAAAGATACCCATTATGTATATATTTATTTAAAATAATTTTTTTTGTTAATTTATTTTTAAAATTTTTAAAAAATTAAGTAAACATATTTATCTCTTACTCCTCAAAAATCTCTTAAAATTAAATTAAAAAATAAAAAATACTAAATATTATGGAAATGAAATAGATTTAGATATAGATAACAACCCAACCAGAAAATCCTAAACTAAGTTGTCTCCTAAGGCCGTAGATGTCCATGTGCCTAAAAATCTAAAAATAGACGAATATTAATAATACGAATATACTTTAAAAAATTAAAAATAAAAATATGTTGTTGAAGAAAATTCAACATAATATTATATATATATATATATATATATATATATCCTAGTACATGTGGCATTAGACACCTTAAGAATATGTCAATCAATATACCAAAAATATGATACATTGAATCACAAGCAAATCCAACTTAGTAACAGGATCTTTAGAGTTTGATCAAATTCAACTTTAATGACCTTGTTCATTTATAACCATGAGTAGATAAGGTAATGAATGACAAAATTTAATGCTAGCATTGATCTTTTGATTAAATTTTAAAAGAATTCTAAACTATTTCATCTTATAAATAAAATATATTCAACTCACTTATCATAGGATCCCTAGATTGATTAGAAAAAATATCATAATAAAAAAATAATAAAATAAAAAAAATAATTAATTATTTATTAACTTAGAACAAAAAGAAAAATGATCTCTATGATATCCGATATTTGGACTAGTCAAAAAACCAATGGATTCTCATGTGTGATTATCCCCTTGGTTGATTTTAAGTATAAATTAAATAAAAAAAATATGAGGATTTCATGAGATCTTCCATCCTCATGATGGTCCCATCATTGATGAGCTATGTTGTACGGACACAGATACAGACACGGGGATACGACACGGCAAGATACAGGAACACGGCAAATTCTAAAAAACTAGGATACGAAATACGGCTAGGATACGTCATGATGAAAAAAATAAAATTAAAAAAAAATTATTAATTATAAATATTAGGTATTTTAAAATAATTAAAAATACTGTATTTTAAAATAATTTAAAATTCTGTATTTTAAAATAATATAAAAAAAATTTAAACCCTCTAATACCCTCCCCCTCCCGAGCCTTCCCCCCCCCTCCCGAACCTTTTCCCCCCCTCCAAAACCCCCCTCCAACCCCCTCCCCCCCTCCCGCCCCCCCCTCCCGAAACCCCACCCCCCCAGACCCCCCCCCAGACTCCCCTCCCGAAACCCCCTCCTCCCCCCTCCCGAAACCCCCTCCCCCCCCCTCTCGAACCCAACCCCCCACCCGATTTTCGATTTTTTATTTTCGAATTTCTATTTTCGATTTTCGATTTTCGAACTCTCCCCCTCCCGATGCAGATTCCAAAACCCACCCCTGGCCTATCGGACACGTGTCCGACGCGTGTCCGACCCGTGTCGCCGTATCCACGTGTCGGACACGTGGACACAGCAGCACTTAGGCGTATCCGTGCAACATAGTTGATGAGTATCTACCAAGAATTTCTAAAAAATATAAGATTTAAAATAAAATTTTTAGTATAATATTGGATAATAATTCAAATAATAATGTAACAATTAATATGTTTATGAGAAATATAATAGAGAACTCTGATATAAGATTTTTCATATATGGTATATGTGTCATATAATTAACTTAATAGTATAAGTGAAAATAAAAAAATAATTTCCCTGTATTAGACCATATAAGAAATACACTATAATACAAGTCAACTAACAAACTACAAAATTTTAAAATTCTATGTAAGTTAGCATGCCTTAAAAAATTTAAATAAATATCAAATATCATTGAAATTATAAATACTTCATGTATGATTCTTGTATTTACTACTAACATGTAATATCCAACTATTCTAAATGTAAAAATAAAGAATTAATAATTGACTAATCAGATTGAAAGATAAATATTTAACTTAAAACCTTGTATGATATGATTATCATGTATCCATTTGTGTACACTTACATTATATGCATTTTAGTTAAGTATATATGTAATATTAATAATTTAATTAAAAAACATAATAAACACTCAAATTTTAGTATCATAGTCAATGAGATTGAAAGAAAGTATTTAAAATACTGATCCTCTATTGCATCTCTTTATAGCTTAGTTGTCTGTATTGATCCTTGAATTAAGATAAAAGAAATAAAAAATATTATAAAATATATTTTCACATGTTTAAACCAATCACAAAAATATGAGTAGAATTTATAAATAATTAAATAATTTATTTACATATTATAATAATAAATATAATAATTTTGATGAGCTTGAAGTACAAATATAAATGACATATTCAAATATTATAACTTTTCAATTCAGTTAACTAGGGACAAACGACAGAAAAATCCATTGAATAAGAATGAATTATCAAGACACATAGATACTAATTACTATTTAATCTCATCTTATGGTGATATTAAAAATTTTAATATATTAAGTTTGAACAAATGAACAAATCCACATTGCATGTATTAACTTAAATGACATGAGATCTACTAACTCCTCTAATATCTAGCATACAACCAATGTCTATTTTTTTATGACTATATTTATAATTTCAGATATGATGAACATGCTATGACCATATATCATTGAAGCATTTTATTTCTTAAAAGACAAGAAAAATTCAATGATTAATCTTCAAGATAAAAATAAACTAAATTTGAATGATAATTTAGACATGCAAGAAGATAAGGATGTCATTGTCGAGAATATGAGATTTGACAATCCAAAACCCAAAGACTAATTTTGTTATTCAGAGTTTCTATTTTTTATTTTATTTATATATTCGAAGATTTATGCATTGTAATTAATAATGTGTTTATTTTAATATTAATACAATTTACATTTAATTTTTAAAGAATTTTTTATATTTATATTATACAATAAAAAAATCATTTATACTATAGTGTAGCTGTTATTACACCTACACCTGTAATGACCAACATCCCAGAGTTCAAGCCCAACAGAAGCAATACATTGACTACAACAACCCAAGGCCAGACCCGATTGAAGAAACCATGTCATGTACGACAGGGCAAGGTGGCATGACCAAGCCACCATAATTCATGCCTTTTCAACCCAACATGACATGGTTGACACCTCTAAATATATACATTAAACTAAAATTCTTCTTCATCTACCTCTATTATGATACTCTCTCTCCACAAACATGTTTCCAATCATGACCTACTGCCAACCATGCAAGCCTATTGCTGCCACCCACATAAACATGCTTCCATCACCACGTGTCAGCTCCTATTTTTTTCAATACCACACACTGTGCACAATCACTCTATCCACAAACCTAGGGTTAAAGTTTTGCTGGATTAACTTGTATACCATGTTAAAAAAATAACATTATAAATAAATGTAAATAACACACTACAAAAGATTATATTTCAAATATTTTTATATGATGAAAAAAAAAATGATTGGAGCAACTTACAAATCTCATGCTTCCATCAAAAATATGAAAAGCAAAAAAATAATTAGACTCCAACTGTAATGATTCTGACAAAACATAATTGATAAAAATTATTGTGAAAAATCACTTTTTTCATTTATCATAACAAAATGGAATACAAAATAATATATATATATACATATATATATATATATATAATAGAAAATTAAAAAAAATAATTAGAGCACTACTTTTAGATTGAGAAACTTTCAATGTATAATTGTGAATAAAATAAAAGAAATAATAAAATTTAAGCATCTCCTTCATATTAATGCATAAAAATCTAGCATGCTCAAATTAAGAGTAATCAGAAAAATCTAAGCCCCTATAACTTGATGAAAATAAATGCATGGCAATCTTTTATTGTCTATTATATAATAAATAAAAATTGAGAGGTATAAAAAATATGAGCTCCTCATAAAAGTCTTTGATCAATAATAACTCAGAAATGATATCACTCATAACTCTATAATCAATCTTTACACAATCTGATATTAATTTTCTACCTATTACTTTACTATGAGACAAGTGATTTATAGAAAAGTGTGAAACTATATAGAAATTTTTCTCTATGTTTGGTTGGGGTTCAAGTTCAATCAAAGTACTTAGCAAGTTACTAATGAACAGAATTTTATAAAAAATATTAGGTTCAAATGACTTTTACAAATATAAATATACACAGATTTTTTAAAGAAAAATATCAGGTTCAAATGACTTTTTTACAAATATAAATATACATAGAATAGCATTCATATATATATAACACTAAAAAAATTAATAAACAACTAAATAAGCTAATCACACAAAAGCAACATTGTTTGGTAACTATTATACTAAAAAAATTTGATATAATTCTTTTATATCTTATAGTGCCAACCAAAAAATTTGTATGAACTAAAAAATTCAAATTTATCACAAAAAATAAATATTAGAACACATTTCAAATAGGTAAATTCTATCAAATTCTCTATTAAAATAATTAATTTTGATCCCAAGTAAATACTAAGTCTTTTCAAGTACATCTAAAATTGAATCTTCAAGAAATCATTGAATCGAGTAATGCCCAACTCATTATTATAATATTATCAATAAAAATAATATTATTCACATACATACAAATTAAATAACTATATAATCTAAAGATAATTTCTCAAATCAAACTCCAAGTGATCTCTTTTCTATCTAAACACAAAAACCAAATAATTAATCCATAAAAATCTCATCCTCATAACTTTCATGAAAAAATATATTCTTATCATCCATAAAAAATATATATCAATAACAAGCAAAAGAAAAAGATAAAAAAATCTGTTTCAATATCATCTTAGCAACATGAGAAAAAAATATCATAGTATAATCCAAAAGTTTAAGTGAAATCTCTCAATATAAGCTTGACCTTCGACCTATTAGCCTTATTTAATAAGAAAAATCTTTACCATTTAAAATTGATCCGACATCATTTTGGATGAAATAGTACTTCAAATGAGAACTTAAACAATCTTAAATTATAAAAAAGGAAGAAAAAAACAAAAGAACTTTGAATAACATTAAAATAAAATAGTAACTAAGTCAAAAGATTAGTAATACAATATTACTACTTCGTAAAAAGAATAATCAACATATCAAAATCAAATTAATATTCTACAAAATCAGCTGACTCATTAGATAACTAGTTCTAGGAATGAAAAATAGTTATTCCTTAATATACACATAAATATTTGGACTATCAAACATTTCATCTCTAGTTAAAAAATTTGAGGACTACTAATCTCTAATAATGTGATTTCATTTTGCCCAAATAAATAAAAAAATATCTCAAAAAATATCACATCATACGAATAATTATTTTTTCTTAAAAAAAAAGAGATACGTTTATATCATTTTTGATATTAGAGTATGAAAAAAAAAACATACCTAAAAAATCAAGGTGTAGATTTCTTTTTTCTAAGAAAGAGATCCTAAACAAAATATGCACACCAAAAATACATACAATAAATAATAAAATTATCTCATTAATTAAAAATCCAAAAAAATATCTAACCTAAAAAAAGAAACAAAGGTTTTCAGCTAGACAAATAATTTGTAATCAAATAATTTGTAACTAATTATTTATAGTCAGCTTAACTAAACATTATTTCTTCCTTTTAACAACATTATTTTGATGAAGTTTTTTAGCATGAGATATTTGATATATTATTCTATGTTCATGACAATTGACAACAATTGCTACAAAATTAGAAATAAACTCACACATATTATAACTTCTAATTATTTTAATATTTCATTCAAATTAAATTTTAAGTATTTTATAAAAATGAACAAAGATAAAAAAATAAATTATTTCCTTAACAATGTATGATCAAATAAATTTAGTAAAGTTATTAACAAATATAATAAAATATCAATAACCACCAGGAAATATAGTCTCGCCAAGTCTCCAAATAGCCAAGGGAATCATATTGATGGAGTCATGACTACTAAAAGACCAATATAACAAAAAGTAATTTCTAGTATATTTTTCCAATTAGAATGCCAACAAATTTCTACTCAATGGTGTGATACTCTTCAAAATAGGTTTTATAAGTCTCATCTTAACCAAGAAAAAACATTCAAGTTGGGAGTAGACAACTAATGGGTCAACAACTCATCATCTAAATAATATGCCAACAAATACAATAACACATATGTATCACCTCTCTCAATCTGAAAAAAAATCTTGGAGTCGTCTAATTCAGCTAGATAAACATAAAAAAGAAAAAAATACAAGTATTGAGCTTCCTTATAATGTAGTTTATAGATAAAAGGCCATGAGAAAAAATCTATTATATCACATATGTAACTCATTAATAAGAATGGACAGTACAAGTTGATGTTATTATATCAAATAGCTCTGAAAACTTCAATATTGACAACAATAACATTATTAGAACATGAATATAATGAACTAATATGAAAATAATTACCTATAAAATAAATATTATCTTTTACATTAATAAGCTAAGAATTATAAGAAATAATTATGATACAAGTAAAAGAGTTGTAATATTCCTCCCTATTGAGGTGCAAAGTAAACTTTGTCATGATCATAAGTGAAATAGGATAAACAATTAATCTGCCTAAACAAACTGAAGAGAAAACTATCTCAAAAAAAAAGTGTCAATAATTATCATTAACCTGTCTCATCCTCTTATAGTAAGAATACTTAAAGATACAACTTTCCCTCCCCTCATGTCACTTATATCACCTCTCCCTCCCTTTGAAATGATTAAGGCAAATTTTTTGTCTCTTCAAGACTAAGAAAACTATAATACATTATTGTACAATTGTGAGATAATCTACTCGCTAAGAATCTAGGTCTTCAATATAATATGATTGACAAAGAGTGGATACCAAAAGGCTTCCTCTGTCTAGTGGCCGCTAATTTAGCAGGCACAAAGTGATTTGTTAGGCTCAAACTCATCAATTAAAAAATAACATCATAAGTCTAAAATATTTTGATCAATAAAGAAAAATTTATTAATTTTCACACTAATATAAACACACAATTAGAAAAAAAATATGATGCAATAGTAACACACAAAATATCAAACTTAACAATCAATTTCACAAAAAATTCATTAAATTAAATATGCACGTATTAGAACTTAGTACAATTTTCGTAAAAAGTTTTATTGGTTGGTTGTGGGTGTTCTTTTACTAACAAGATACAATGTTTTGAAAGGATTTAATGAGTGGGACTAGTTTCCCAAATTCCTTACCAAAATTTGGAAATCAAGAAATGAGCAAGCTAGTGACTTAGAGAGATATTTACTTGATTAATTCAATTCTAAAATTTGTGATAATTATTTTCCTAGAATATTAAAGAAAAATAGAGAGTTATAGTGCAAAAAATATTGAAAATTAATCTTAAGTTTGGATGTTAATTATAGATTTCAGAAAATATGGTTTTTTTTTTATTTTATTTTAGGTAAAGATTTTGGAATGGCTAAAATAAATTTGAAAGAGATGAAATTAAGGATAATTATTCTATAATATTAGGAATTAAATTTGACAATTCAATTTGAAATAAAAATTTTCAAGAATTAGTGATTTTTTTTCTTGGCACCCATTTCAAAGTTTAAGGATGGAATTGATGGAGAAAGTAATAAAAGAGAAAATTTATTAGGAGAGAAAAAAGGAGATGGCTTCACAATCCCATCTATGTATCCTCCCAAATGAATGCCATCACTAGTAGCTTTAGAATATCAAGAATAAGTGGCAATGCCTCACACACCTTTTAAAATGGTTACCAATGATTTCCAACACCAACTTTGAATGCTATCAAATGAGAAAAAACAACTTATGTAATTCAATGATATCCTAATAAAATAGAGCACGAAGTACTATATACAACTCAAATGAAAAATGAGAAAATAAAAAAGGGGGAGGACGATTATTCAACCAAAGTAAAGTTTGGTTAATCTAACCTAAAAACAAAAAAAAACACAAAATGCCCTTCACCCTATGTTGACTTCTCTTATAACTCCTAAGAGACTTTATCCTAGGTTTTAAAACTCAATGCTAAGTGCCCACCAAATAGTATCGTCACTGGTATACATGATAAAAATTAATATCTTCATTATTCTCCTCAGATGAAAAGACTCGTGTATGCTAAAGTCATAAATTTTGTGATCCACTATAGTTAATTTTGTGAATTCTAATTATTATTGTCTATGGACATACTCTCCAACAAATGATATTTCTATAGATAAAATCATCTTTTGCATAGATTATTTTTATGTAAAGAATATCATCAATATTATTGACCAAATTTAAACTATCAAGATCCGGCAAAATGAGTATCAGCATGCACTCATGCATAGGCTTAATACCACCATGATGTAGTTCATGCTTGCAAAAAAATCCATTTAGTCATTACTCTTGCATTTGATGCTTATCAAATAACAATAACTTAGCATATGTTTGTATCCAAATATCATGGATCTCATATATAAAAAAGTTTGAGAACAAAAAATTAAAAATTCTCTATCCAAAAAAACACATGTAAATTTCTTTGGGATACTAGATAAAATTTTTTATTTAATTTCTACTATGTAATAATAATAATATCAACCATGCTAAAAATTAAATAAGAACAATCGCCCCTTATGAAATTTCAAAAGTCTCACTTTCATTACTCATAACCACTAATAAACAATAACAAAAATAAATAAATTGTCACATTTATCTAACTTGATTTGAGTAAAAACACAATGTCACTAGTAGACTCATCTCATGAACATCTACAACTTTTCATTTAACCTTAGTAATATGAGCAACAAATTTTCCCAATTCCAAAAAAAAATCCATGATGGATTAAAAAAAAAGCCCGAACTCTCTCAAAACAACTTTCAATTGAATCATACAATAAAATAAAAATATTACTCATAAAATTTTGATCAATAAAATACCAATAAAATAGAATTCAATGGTAGCCAACAATAGTAATGATCATAAAACAATGTCAGCAATGAGTCACCCAATTCCAAGCTATACCTTGATAACAATAATAATGAAAAATTATTTATTTATCATAACAAAAAAGAGTACAAAATAATATATATATATATATATATATATATAATTGTTGATGAGGACAAAAATAATAAATGAGTGAAGCACCTTATTGATGAGGGCACTTCCAATATACAAATGTAAGCAAAATAGAAAAACATAAGAATTTCAACAATAATAAAAGTAAGATTCATAATAAGTATATTGTTGTGACATATTTAACTACATGTGAACATGTCAAATTATGATGACTATGAAACAAATCAATACTAAATTGATTATTGTGATCCATTGACAAAAATTCTTTTACTTATATATGAGGGCACTTCCAATTATAGATTATTATTTTATTTTATTTTAATTCTGCATTATGAATGATAGTATCTAATCCATGAGATATCTTAATCTAACTAGGTCCTTATATAAGAGATTAGCCTGTAAACATTATTCATTGAGATATCATACCTATTTCACTTTAACTTGTTTTTCAATACTCTTAGAGCCAAAATCCTAAAAGGAGAAAACCCTAGAGTGTGTGGAGAGAAGCAAAGGTGCATTATATCAACACAATGCACTTACTTATTCTAGGCAAAGAGCATTGTTAACCACCATTCACTATCGCACACCCATAGTGTGGGATAAAACATCACCCCCATTGCAACAACATTGGGACAGGATATTAGTGCCGAACTTGATTATTATAGGTGTCAATTGGTTTCAAAAAAAAGCCACTTGGCTATAGTGGAGTAGTTGTTTGTGCGGAGGGTTTCAGGTAGAACCCTAGCTTGGTGTGCAATATTTTTGGATTATAGAATGAAATTGCTTGTAGTATTTTCTGGCAAGATACCCAATTATATAATGAAGAAAATTAGAATTTTAGTTATTACTCAATATAAGTTTAAACATTGTATTTATGCACAATGAGATATCAAAATTAGGACATGATTCTGTTATTAGATGATACCAGATCATCTGACAGATGAACCACTCGATGAAAATTAGAATTATAGTTATTACTCTATATAAGTTTAAACATTGAATTTAAGTGACAACAGGCATATTCATACCTATTATATGAAATGTGATAGTCCATCAAGATTGAGTTGATTTCATTTTTTTTCTCTTGTACAATATGTAAGATTTTATGAGAATTTACAACAATATTATACGTATCTCTTATGGTATTGATATATTAAATAATTATTCAAACTACTTAGATTAAGATTGAATAATATTAATAAACCTAAGTAGATTATTACTAACTTTACACAATTTTTCCAAATGATTAGAAAATTTTGGAGACATTTCCAACCAAAACCAAGGCTACAGAGATAATAAGATAGTTGAAGAGGTTTTTACTTATAATATTCTTTTATTCATTGACCTAGAAATTTTTAGATTTCAGAATTATATTTTGTGTGAGTAAGAGTTATATTACAAGCAATTAGTTTATATAAAAGGATATATCTTATTTTACACTTGCAAGTAGTCAATGGAGTATTAGTCATATCAAAGACAGAGGCAAAGGCATAGACATATGCATGAGACTGAAAGTCTATGTTTAGGGTACAAACTACAAGAGGATGAACCACGTAATAAATAATTATTAGAAATTATTTCTAGAAATGAGACCGAAAACATTATAGATAATTGAGAGAGATAGGTCATTCATCAAATCCATCAATAAATCATTATAAAATCTTCCTACCGTAACCCTTACTAAAAGGGATTATTCAAGATTTTTCCCTAGTTGGGTAGTAGCAGGACTTTCTTGACCTCCAAATATTATAGCATTTGTATCTCATTCCACCATTTCATATTCATGAATTATTGATCATTGAATTGATATTCATATTATATATAATCATTTTTTTATTATAATATTTTTTATATTTTAATATTATGATAGTCAATGATAATTTTTTAAAAATTATTAGATACGCCAATATTTAACTTAACATCATTTCTTTCACGTATTTTGTTTATTCTATATTGTCTAGTTATTCTTCTTTATATAAGTTATATTTTCAAGCAACTCAATTTGAATTTTACTTTCATTTTTTTAAAGTTAATTTGTATGATTAATAGACTCTGAGAAACACTTTCTTTTAAAATGTGCAAGACCGACTATATGTATTTTCCTTAATGATATGATCTCATTAAAGATGTTTGAATGAGTTGTCCTTTTACTTGCACATTCTTTATTCATTTAATCAATATTAATTAAATTGAAAATATTTTATCTTACTCTTTAGAATATTTTTACTTAAGAGTATGAGACGTGATAATTAGAAAAATAAATCTAAGTTTTACATTGCATTAAAATATATAAAAATCTAATTTATATGAGATACTAGAATATTTATGATATTTAATTATTTTTATTGATAATTACTTATAATTTATATGAATATTTCTTTTTCATATTCAAACACATATATTTGTTATTTATTAAATATTTCATAAAATAATGAAAAAATGATTTAATAAACATATTTAAAAATAAAAAGTAAAAATATATTTGAATATATATCAAATAGATTAAATACTTAATATATAAATCACGAGATTATACATCAAACTTTTTATATTAGCACACCCCACATAATTGAATTACAAAAAAATAGTCAAATAATTAAAATAGTTTGAATACTCATATGAAAAGAATATTATAAAATATCTTTGGAAAGATATAATTTTAATTATAAACTATTTTATCAACTATATGCATTTTTTTAATCTTTCTCAACATATGCTCTTCCAAATCATACATCACATAAAGAAATTAGTTAGCTTAACTCCAAGAATTTTTGAGAATATTTACATTATACATTATCTCTCCCATAACAAAATGAGTTAGCACTCGAGGTCTTGAAATATATCTTTCTTGCATTCTCTAATACTCAAATAGAATACATGTATTTTTTATCAGATACTAATATGATTTTAATAAGTACTAATATTACTTTTTTCGAGCATTAATTTTTTTCAATGAGCCTAAAAAAATGAGTCTAGAAAATATATTTTGACCTATCATTTTTTCTTACTCCTCAATATTCATACTTAGACCTTCAATCAAAAAGAAAGTCATCAACTATATTTAAATTTATTAATTCACATTATACTCTTATGGAGATATCAAATATATCAACAAGTATATATCAAGTGACTCTATTAAAAGCAAGATTAGCAAAGAGATAAAATCTCTTTCAAGTTCAAACAACATAATAGCTAATGATTAAAGTCTTTTTTGATCTCATAATTAGTTAGATTTGATTATTTAGAACTTAAAATTGATACTAGAATGAGAAAACATATATAACATACTCAAACCAAATATAAATTTACCAAGAAATCAAATGATTATATAGTCAATCATTCTGATCTCTACTTTTCAATCATACTCCAAAAAAGATAAATGAGTTATACTCAACATTTAGTATCATAAATTTAATTATATACATATTTTTCTCTTTTATTTACTTATTTTATTACTTTTTTTTTGTACTATGATGCTTTGATCTTTTTATAATATATTATCTCACCAAATATAACATTAAATCACATTGAAATAGATAGATATTTTATTTTCTAATTAGACTTTAAAACTAATATCATGATATTCATGAATATATGTTAATATTTGCATGTGAATTTTTATTATAAATACATGTCCACGTGAAAAGAAAAATCATCTTAAAATAAAATTTATTGCGAGAAAAGTCACCAATATATTTGATGTGAATTACCAAGATTCCTAATCTCTAATAGCTAAGATTATATCCATACAAATTTGTATTTTACTTTTAGAATCTCACATATGGAGAATACACTAGTAAATTATTTAAAAAAAATTATTTTACGATAAACTTAAGAAAAATATATGTAAGGAACAGTCACCTAAGTTTCAAAAAGCATGGTCAAACATTTATTATAAATTTCAAAATATATAATATCATCTAAAGTAGTGAACAAAAGTTTAATTTGCATAAGTCATAATTAAATTCATATGTATATTAAGTGTTTAATGTGCTTAAGTGGGAGAATGCTTCACCCATTCTACTTTTTCATAAATTGTTACTTTATATGGTACATTATCATTAATCCTTAATTAACTTGTCATAGTAATTACTTTATTGAATTATCATAACTTCGGTTGTAACAGTTGGGGAAACATGTGCATTAGTAACCATCAGAATTCTTAAGTCAATAAGGTTCATTGAAACCAAATATCTGTTATAAGAACCATAAAGAATTAAGACAAACAACTAGTACAAATTTGCAACGCAAGTGGATTTTGATAAAGTAACCTGGATTCGTCGCAGACCGTGTAAACACGAACCGCACGAGGCTCATCTTTATAATGGGGCATGACAACAAAAATAGAATGTCGTTTGTATTTGTTCCTGCGATTGATGACAGAGATCGTGAAGGGAATTGTAGTTGTTTTGAAGGTCCAGAGAGAATCGAATATATGATCATTAACTTATAATTTCCAGAAGTATGTATGAAGAGATGGTTCATTTCAACGGCAGCTAGCATATCTTCTGAGGAATTTGTATTTTGATGTACCATTACTAAACACAAAATATTAAAAAAAAAAGAATTTATCATACATTTAAAAAAATTTTTAAAAAAATCACCAAACTACAAAATAATTATGTTTTAGGGCACTTTATAATAGAAATCCAATTATAACCCCAACTTACACATCTACCAGTTAAGAAAATAATAAAAAACTAATTATATAATTTAAACATGTTTCATTAGATAACAACATTAGTGAGATTCAAACATATAAATTTTACATTATAAAACGTCCTCGACCACAAAGCTACACAAAATAATTAGAATGACATATGAATTCAAATATTTATATATACATAAATTTATTCTATGTATTTGTGCATTAGTACATGTTTACACACACACACACACACACACACACACATATATATATATATATATATATATATATATATGCTAGTTGACTTTACTAATGGACTAAACACATGGGTTGTGACTGGCTCGACATGAATCACAACATGCTCTAACCTAAGCACACCATGCCACGAGTTGACATGACCCCGGTCTAGACATAGTTATGGACCATGCCATGTGAGACTAAACATGGTTATTATAGGTTATGTCTTGTATCATATAAATCATAATTATAAGAGATATATCTATGGGTTCCCTCGACAATTGAGACTAAGAAATGTATGATTGTGCTCAAATGAATTAATAGAGATCAATGTCATTTATTTAATTAGTTGAATTGGGTTTCGAGTAATCAAAAATAGAATGATAAAGATTGATTTTGTATATGTCATATATTCTATCAAGATATCTTGAAATAAAAAAATTGTCTTTAGTTATATTAAGGTTGTATTGGATCATGAGATTTTCATTTAACTTTGACAGTAATAATATCTTACTAGAGGTTATTTATGATTTGTAGGATCAAAATGTAATTTAGGCCTACTGCTAAGTTAATTGAATCTATAGGGTCACACATTAAGAACAACTAACGAAAGTTATGATTTTTCTCTCTCTATAGTAATTTAAAATGATGAGATTATTTTAAATTACAAATAACAATTAGTTGTTATTTAAATTCGAATTTAATTTTGAGAAAGTTTAAATAATTGATTTTAACAAATAATTAAACTGTTATATTTTCTTATTGGATAAATAAATAATTTGTAAAAAAAAATTTAAAAGAATTTTAAATTTTTATAATTATATATAAATTCATTTCCTTATATGATAAGGATTAAAATGTAAATTGTTATTATGAAAAAGAGTTTTAAATACATAATAATAAAAAATTCATTTTTGACTTAAACCCTAGCATACTTGTGTGTGTGTGCATGTGCGCGGGTGGGACATATATTTTGGTTTTCATCGTCTTTTACCCTGAGAACAACCAAAATCAGAGAAAGAAAAGAAAAATTATAATTTCATTTTGAGAAGACGAATCTGAAATAAAATTTAACAAGATCATTTATTATTTATTCATGTGTGGATACTTTTAGAGGGTAGTCATTTTTCAGAAAGGTAGCATATTTGAAAATCCAAATAAAAGATTTTTTTTGAAAGCTTGACGAATCAATTTACAAAAGATAAGTTTTTTTACCATTCCTTCGGTCTTTATGAAATACATGTGATTCTTGGCTTAAACATAAATTTCGATGCATTTATATTCCAATAAGATTAGATATTCTGCAAGTTATCCAACAATAATTTCATGTATTATTGGGAAATATACTTTTTAGAAAGTATTATGCATTTTGGGAGAAAGTATCAACTTGATAATATTATCCATAATGTTGTGGTTGAATCGTCATGAGATAACTCTATCTTCTCTCTCATTATAGATGATTGATCGATCAATTAAGTTTTCGAGGCGGATTATTAAGGATTTGTTAGTCAAAGTTGAAAAGTTTATTTTAATCACTAATTTAATGGTGTAGGATATGGAGAAAGACTCGTATATCATATTTATCTTATGATGACCATTCTTGGAAACCAAACAAACCTTGATTATTGTGAAGAATGAGAAATTTACAATTCATATGGGCAAAGAGCAAGTAAAATTAAACATGTATACAAGCCTTTAATTTTCAAATGATGATGAGAAAAACTATTGGAAAATAGATGACCTCATATTCACAGCTAAAAGATAAAAAATAAATTTCAGATTGAAAGATTTCTTGTATGATTATAGGTTAAAAGAAGAGGAAGAAGTTAATAAATTAGAAGAAAATCCTGAAAAAAAAGATGAAAGAAACTAATTTAAAATCTTAAAATTTTTCTACACCATGATAGAAAGAACCAAAAACACATTGCTTTAATGTTGTGCAAGAAGTGACTAATAGCACAATATTTCTAAGTGTTGAACATGGATAAATCATCAAGGGGACTTGAAATTGTAGAAAATTTACAAGTGGAGAAAAGCCAACTACTAATTCATGATATATTATGTCAGATAGATGAAGCAAAGATTATTATCAATGATGATTAGAAGGAAAAAGAAAATGAAGTTATTATGTAAAGGAATTGACTTTTGAAATAGTTACAACTATACAAGTGTGTGGAATTGATGAAGGAAAAAGTCACGAAATGAGTAAAATCAATGACTTTTTTGAAATAGAAATGTAAGAGGATGTCATGACATATTCGATGACTATGACACAATTACTTTAGAAAGCAAAAGTTGATGTCATCATGACTTCACATAAAGTCAGGACATTAGTGAGAGTATCACATGCAATGATGTCGTGATAATTAATAAATTTATAATGTCCATCAATGAACATCCCAAATAAAAGGAACTTAATAGATAACCCAATATTGAAGGAGAAGTATGTAAGCAACTAAAAGGAGATGCATTATATGGAGAAGATTGCATGGATTACTACAGTTACCAATTAAGAATAGATATTTAAAAAATAGTCTAGCTATGAATATTAAACATCATACTAATTGGAAGGAAATCTAATGTGTATTTTTTGTGCTGATATGCTATTTTTTAAATATTTTATGAAGTCAAACACTTGAACATAGACCAAAATAAAGTTGTGACATTCAAACATATTGTTGCAAATGAATCAAGATACTCAATTTTTAAGCTTAGAAAGGGAAAAAAGAAAGCTAAACTAAATCACAAGGGTAATTGGAAGTGATGAAAGCCAATTTCCACCAAGACTTCCTCCCAATTCTTGATGCATGAACCTAGGTTTTTGATAGATAATGGAAGAAGATAGATAATGTTTACACTAGCAATGTGGCTAAAAAAATAAGAAAAGAGAAAAGCAAAATACAAAACTTAGTAATCTACTTTTCAAACAAGATAACAAGAATAGCTATTAGATTTTGAGAGTTAGATATAAGCCCATACCATTTAGTTGACTCATCAACTATGCTAGGAAGTTGCTTCATATATATATTTTTATTCTCTAGCCTCAAGTATCATAAAGATAAAAAACTAATGTGACTTATAAACATTTACACTTTCTGCTTAGTAAATATTATACTTGCACAATTAATATATGTTTCCCTCCTATTTTATTAGCTGAAACTATAAAAGTAAAAGCAATTCAAATATTAGTCACTCACTTATGATTCAAAATAAAATCATGGATATCTAGTTGATTATTTATCACCATCCTTTTTAGTGATGATATAACTTACATACTAAAGGTGAAACTATTAGGAGGATATTCGATAACATATCTACCTAAATCGCAACTAATTATTCAAAGACATGTATAATGAATTGGTTTGTAAAATTATTCACACTTTTGTCTTTGTGAGTGTCATACTAATAATGATTAACATACTCAAATTTTAATTTTTAGTGTATAAGTTTGTCTCATGCATCATGGTTAGAAGAATTGTCACTTTTTTTCAACATTATGTATGAGTGATCCTCATGATATACCTATCATTGTCTACCATGGCAACTCATACAAACCCTCTAATAGTCAAATTCCTAATTCAAGTTATATTTAATGGCTATATTTATTAATTTTTATTCTATAATATAAACCAAACATGTTTCTTAATGTAAAACTATATATACATCACATAAATAAAATTTCATAAACCTTAGATCTCACACTATTTTGATTGATTTTATTGAATCTACCTTATAGAGTGGAGTTTTGAGAGTAATGCCCCCCAAATATAGAATTTAACTTATGTTTTATGTTCCTTGCTTGCTTATGAATCTGGTAAGGAGTGTGAAAATTACCCTTTGTTGTTATGTTTTGACTTCCATTAATTGTGTGGAAAAAAATGATTTTTTTATCATTTTTCTTTTCTTTTGTATCCTCTAATAATTCTATATTTCTTCTAGTAGAAAGTCATTGATTTTAAAAGATACCATGACTTTAATATTCATCCCTTGAGATTAATGTTAGGATTCTTGAAAGTGATCATGAATTTGGAATGTATTCCAATCTTCATGTAATACAATGTCATAGTGTTGAAAAATTCCACAACTTGGGCCTATTATATTTGTAACACAAAGTCATGATGCTATGAATGGTGATAAATTTGGCATTGGTCTCTTGTATTCTTCATATGACCATGATACTAAAAATGATTGTAGCATTGAGAATGCCCTCTCATGTGTATCATATGGTTGTAATGGTGAGAATGGCTTCTCATCTGTATCAAATAACCACAATGTTGAGAATGGTCATGCCACAAAGAATAGTCTCACTTATATATCAAATAGCTATGACTCTGATTAAGACTACAAAACCGTATAAAGATAAAGTTATAATGTTGAAAACTGACTATGAATTTTAACATCAGTGAGTTACTAGATTACTATGATATAAAATTTATATCCTATTTATTTAATTTTTATAAGATAAGTATAATTATAATGCCAATATAATATCATAATCACATAGAATATATTTTATAACTGAAAGATTATGCTAATGAAGTAGAATTATTGCATACAAAGATTATCATGACTAATTAGATAGAGTTTTGGCCAATAATGATGTCAAAAGTGCTCAATGATTTATAATCTATCAAATAACAAAAAAAATATTTCCAAAAACATATTAATTTCATGACTATTTATCAAAAGCTACCAAAATTTCAAAGTCATGAAATCGATTTAAGTATATCTCATTCTTATGCTCATATATCATCTAATATCACTAAAATTCTTAAAGAATACTTAGTAATTTGAATATCAAATAGTATACAAGAAGGAGACTTGGAAAAATCCTAACCCTATTTAAGAATGCAGAGTTGGAAGAAGATGAAAAAGAAATTGGATTGAAGGGAGAGCTAATAATAATGAATAGTTTATTGGTAGCATAATTACAAAACAAAAAGACAAAAATGGGATGAATATGTGAAGAAAAAAGAAGTTGAAGACATGGTCATGGCAGAGTAATTTGATAGATTATGAGAGTAACATTTCAATAAGAATGAGAGCTTAATTGTTTCTTACAAAAAGAAGTTTTGGAGATCCAGTTATAAACATCTTAGAATAGATAATGAAAAGCACTAAATCCTTTGAGTTCTACAAATCCATTATAAATGAGTGAAAAAGAATGATTAAAAAGCAGTGATAAAGAACTAGACTATATGGTAATGTATAGAGAGAGATAGAAGATAGAGGACGTGGAGAAGTACATTGAAAACTAGAAAATATAAGTCCTCTAGAACAAAATTCCTAGTAAAAGAGTTGGTACAAAGGACCTAACACTATGTCAACCTTGTTCTATATGTTGATGCATGATGTGATTGCTTGATTTTTGTTGTTTCAGTCTTCCTATTTTTTATTTTAGACAAAGGTTCAGAGAGAGATGGAGACTCTTTACTTGAGGGAAAAAAATGCTTTGTGTGGGAGTTTATTTGGCACTCAAAGTAACAACTTTTTATGGTTTTTTATATTGTTTTTATGATCTAATTTACTATATTTGAGCTTTAAATGCAAGAATTTTACTTAATGATAATTTTTGTGAAATTTGATTAATAGTAGTGAAATTAAATATAAATTAGATATAAATGGTTGACTTGGTAGAAAACTAAAATGGAAGTTAAAACAATAAATAAAGTCATAACATAAATAATGTCATGACTTATTTACACTAGCATAGGCTTATTGAGAAGTCTCAACAACTTTTTTTGGTCATGACTATCAAAAAGTCATAATAATCTTTGTACACCATATCTCTACTATTTTATTGTCATAATATTTTATTGTACAACATATTTTTCATTGTTTTGACATTATATTTGAGTCATAGTCACATTATTTTTAAAATGCAAATTCAACCACAACATTATTTTTATATTGCCACAACTAAGTACAAATGGGTACTAAAAGTTATGGCATCTCTCAGTGTTGTGATATATTTATTACAGAGCCAAAATTATAGTATACTAAGTAATTTATTAGCATGACCAATTTTTTCATCATGACTATTTGATCTAGAAAAGAATTATCATTATCATGATCAATTTCCCATTATAACTTTGAGTTTCATAGAGGAATTATCTCCATCATGTTACTTTTTGTCAATATGGCGATATGCTCTAGAGAGAAATAACTTTAGTTATTGTATCTATCCTACTATGACTTTTTGTTTTAGATAAAAATTATCTTGGTAATTACATTTTTGCCATTATGACCATTTATGAGCCAAAAAAATAATCTATATTTTAGTCTATTTTCCTAGCATATTTTCATGTTTATTTGATGGATATCATGATTGAAAGATAAAATTTCACCATTCTCATAGTTTTGTAAGTTTTCAATTAAAAGAAATAAAATTGTAGTAAAAATCTAGGAAATTAGCTTAAGTCAAATTTGTCGTAATAAAATTAACTCTATTACAACAAAGATATGAAGAAGAATTGAAAATCAAATCACAACTAATGAATGATGTTGCAACCGACAATAAGAAAAAAGAAAGATGGGATTGTTGCCACTAAGGTCTCCAACAAAAGAATGGTAAGTCACATAGCTAGAGGTGAAAATAGTATTCTGTGTTATGACACAAACAATTTATGTCATGACACATAACAAGTTATGAACAAGAGTGCAAAATAAGAATGATAAAGTTGGTCATGCTGTGTTTTTCAAGCACCACAAAAGAATGAACTAAGCAAGATTACAACAAGAAAATTGATGTCACGACAAAAAAATTCTTTTAGCAAAAAATCCCAAGATAAAAATCAAGTCACAACAGAAGCTTATGGTCACAACAATAAAGTTCATGCTATATAAAATATTTGGTGTTAGTATTAGAAAGTGGTTGTGATATAAGAAAGTGGTCATGATATCAAAAATTAGTCATGATATCATAATTTGGTCGTGACATCAAATTTTAGTCTTGACATTAGAAATTAATTGGGCCATCAGAAATTGATTGTGATAAAGAAATGAGAAGAAAAAGATAATTGGAAGTAATCAAATGACTGATGGCTCTGTATATTTTTTTTCTTTTCTTTTCTTCTTTTAGCGTAGATCTAGATTAGATAAGCATTGTTTTTTCTTGTTTTATTTTGGATATGGAACTTAACTTGTCAGAAGCATGAATCTTAACAATTATTGTTTAATTTTTATGAATTACTAGTTGTGTTGTTTTTGAAACTAGAACACAAAATCAAATGATTAAGTTAATTGAAATCATTGTGTCTTCATGATATGCAGTCCATTGGTGATTGTAATCTATTAATATCCAAGTGAAATTTTCATTAGATTGATTTAGTTGTTGAGTATGTTTCTTTCTATAAGAATCAATGATAGTGTATTGGAAATAAAAGGTTAAATCTAATGGACTAATACTAAAATTCAATTAACTTATTCTCAATGTTAGTATCGAATGCCCATAATTTTTTGTATCCAACCCTTATTTTTGGAGGCCCTCTAAGTGACATAGAGAAGATGATTCCTTAGGGTTGGTGAATAATCTATTAAGGATTATGTTCGGCTAACATCGTTGAATAAGAAAGTTTTATCAATTTATTTAGGTATGTCCTCATTTTACTCAGTGATGAGAAAATTGAGTGATTACCTAAATAAATCACCAGAGATATCATCTTAATCTTTTGAGCAATCAATGTCCTCATGTTGACTTATATCTAATCACTGGAAGAGAAAACTCTATAAAATTTAAAGGAATGGATATCAACCATTTGTAGTGGCTTGCAACACCCAAGTCTTGGGAAGCAAAAGACATATATCATCATAAATGGGTATGAACTATGAAGTATTGAGAAAAAAAATTATTAATTCTTATAAGATAGCTCAAACTACCAATAACCACTTAGATCTTAGACTTCTAAGGAAGCTAGGTTTTCCAAGTGGTGAAATGTATAGCTACAATAACCACTTATATCTATTTTTACTACTTGAATGACCTGTGTACTTGCAATATCATAGACTAAATTTATTTACAATTTAAATGAGATAGTATCAATTGAGAGTGATTTAGTTTATATAGAAAAAAACAATCAACCATGTACTCCGGAGAGAAATTAACTAGGTCACACTATTCTTTAGCCACCATAACTTTATACTTTAGAGGGAATTCAAAGAGCACCCAATATCATTGCCTCAACCTAAATTCATGACTTTCAACTTAAAGATTTGCATAGCAACTCAATGGGACCTAAATGATACAAAAGGAGGACGTAAAATGATTTCAATAAGAGAAGTTTGGGGATTTGAAAAGTGAGGCTAAGAACATGCACATCAAGAGGTTGTGAAATCTAACTATTAATTAGGGAAAATTTTAAGTCAAGCCTAAGTAAAGATAGACTGGAAAATGAATTTAAAACTTATATCCTCATGTTGGTTGTCATTGGGACTCCTAATTCATTAAGATGATGATCCAATCCTCTTAAGCAAAATCTTTCATAATATCATAGGCTAATTAGGGATATAGGGTTGCTATATTTGTTAATATATGCATGATGATTATAGAATCATAATATTTAATTCTAGAATTATTGCATTTTTAATATCGATGTATATGGATATTAATTAAAACAAAGGTTTATGATTCTATATCAAATATATTTATGATTGTTGGTCATGGCAGATGATGATAAGTAAGTCATAAAATACACTCATGAGATTATATTTGAAGGAAGAGACAATCTTTCTATTCTTGACTCATGACATGAAACTATATGTGTAAATTATATACAAAAGTATAATTAATGCGAGCATGATACTCTTAAATCAAAGGTACAAATGAAACTATGACCATTCTAGTATTCATATTCTAAAAGAATCAGCATTCAAATGATATGAGAGGTATGTAGAACATTTTACCTAGTTTTCACCATAGTGTATGAGTCATGTTGGTTGCGGTGGATGGTGATAAGTCATAGGAGACATATAAGGGGACATGCTTTGTAAGGTGATGATAATCTTGTGATCATTTCTTCATGTATAACTTTCATAGGTGCTTCTTAAGATGAAACTTACAATGTTGAAAACTTAAATATATGTAATACCACATTATTTCGTATATATTATAACTATTGAGATTGGAGAATAGAAATGTATACTCAAAATAATCATCAAGAGTAGTTGACATATTATCTAAAAGGAGTATATGTAGTTATAATTCATAAATAGAGTGAATGTGATTGTAGTATTAAAATTTCAAAGGAACAACTACAAGGGGACCATTCATGATTGTGATAACTCAAGGTTAACAACCATATTTTATGATTAAATAGAAAAATGAGAAATTCCACATCATTATATCATTTGTCTAATAATTAAGCATAACAACTCCTCAATTGTAAAGAAAATGCATCATACACAAGATAATAAACCAACCCTAGAGTTTGAGTATAAATCTGAGACTCATGCTTATCTTCTTAATTTGAGTAGTTGTTAAATTACTATTGGTTAATCAAATTGCTCATGTAATTTCTATGGGATTAATATTTGGATTTATATCTACTTTATTACTTATATGACCAATACTTATGAATTTTTATTGGACATATCAAAACTTCCAATGAATGTTTGATTCCATACTACAAATAATAAGATTTGACATTATAATAAAGTCACAATATTTACTATGTCTCTTCATTAGGATCTCTTGTGCCACTAGCATGGTTTGTGATGTTGTGACATGAAGATATTGACTCATTTTGTAGTGTCATGAAAATAAGATGCCATGACTCACTTCTTTGAGTAGGAGTACCCACATCACGAATTTTTAGGTCTTATCCACTCTTGCATTTCTGTCTCTTATACCTCAACATGGTTTCATCTCATGAAACTATGTTCATACATCACAACTTTGAACTCAGCCATGATACTAAACTATCATTTTCCATGAATTCATTCTTCTCATCAATGCAAGACCCATTGCCTAAAGACATGATAGTGTTTGCTAGTAGCTTGTACAAGGTTCCACACCTTATTCACGAAGTAATTACTATTGAACCCCAAGTCTTCTCACAAAATTTATCATCAAAGCTAAATTGAACCCCGACATCAGTCATCATACTCACAAAAATTAAATTTCTACTGAAGTCTAGAATATGCATCACCACTATAATGAATTTTAAAGTCTCATCATGCAGCTTTATCTTCACCTTATCATGGCCACCTATTTGTAACATTGAGCTATTTCTCATAGTCACATATCATTTATTATAAGATTCATACTAGTTAAATTAGCCTTGATAATGAGTCATTTGATATGATAACCCTATATCAATGAATGACATGTCCTCATCAACTTGAGTGACTAATATTTTTACAAGTGTATGTCTCTAGTGGGTTTTTTCCTTGACATCCATGCTAGCTTTTTCTTGAGTTTTCTTGTTTTCACTTCTCTAATAGTTTCTCTTGAAGTGCTTAGTTTTACCATAATTACAACACTTCGATTTCAACATATCAACACTCTTTGATCCTCCTTTTATCTTTGATTTTGTTTTTGACCAATCTAGACTTCTTTTTTTAGTCCTCCTCTTTGAAAATAGTATATCCTTCAAGTATTTATACATACTCTACATCCTCATATCCTCAAATAATTATGATGAAACTATTATCTCATAGGATATCTCTTGTATTCTACTACTAAAAAAGAAAATCAAGTTACACCATTAATCTACTAGTAAACAAATGAGAGTTATAACATTGTTATAATCATTGATCTCACAACTGATAGATGAAATTGGTTGATGAGTTTCTGAAACTCATTTAAGCGTGAAGTAGAACCATAGAAATATCCTCATTGCACACTTGTATAGTTTCTTCTCAAAAATAACTTATTCACTAGTGACATGCTTTGATAGAGCATCTCAAGCTTCTTCCACATAACCTTTGTCGATCTATTACCAAAAACATTTACCTTGACTTCATCTGCCAAATAAAATCAAATCAAGCCTCATGCTCTCTGATCTAACTTGTCACATTTGATATTATCAATATTTGTCATCTATAATTTTTTATTGCTTGACATTGGCTTTAGATATTCTATTGTAAACTAGTAATATATATATATATATATATATATATATATATATATATATATATATATATATCAACAAGTAAATTCTTCATCTTTAGTTTCTAAAGTTTGAAGTCCTTCCTCAAAAATATCTCAATCTCAACCCTTGTTGTTGTCAAACATATCATTCTTAGATTTACACGCAAACTAGGATTTGATAACCAAACTATGACTTTATAATTTGACCATGAGCTTTGATACCAAATATAAAGAAATATGAGATATTTGGTGTATCCCTTTAATATGAAATGTTGGGTAACCTCTATGATGATGTAGAGTTTTGTGAAGAGGAAAAAGAAATACTCAAAGATGAAGCACATATAGTGTATAAGAAAAACATACAGGGAGAAGAGAAATAATATGTATAAATTCAAAAGGTATAATTTCTCAATTACTTTAAACAACTCATTTGTATCTCACTTTTTCTCTCTTCATATATTTACATTTACAAAATATTTATATAGTAATATTAAAAAAAATTAAATGTATGACCCAAGTGACGACATCATATCCATATTACAACTTCATTTATGCAGCAACACCAAAAATTAAAATCATAACTTAAATCTTTTATGTCATTTAGTCGAAACAACAAAAGATAGGTTGTGACTCCATTTAAGTTGTGATTTCATTTGAGTTATAACTTGTTCAAGGTCATGACTTCACAATTCTCGGTCACGACACTAAACATATGTTGTGACCGGGCACAAATTTATAATTCTAGGTCATAACTCCAAACACATGTTACTACTTCATTCAAGGTCACAAATTCACAATTTGGGTCATGACATCAAACACAAATTCTTCCAATCACAATAATATAGAACATGTTGTGACTTCATTCAGATCACAACTTTGTAATTTATGTCATGATACCAAACACATATTTCAACTTCAAAAGTATGAGCCAATTCTAATTTGTTGGAGCGAATAGAGTAACATGTTGGAGCTATTTTGGGTGGTTTGATTAGCTCGTGCATAAAATTGTTTAAGTAAGAAATGGGCTTCATTGGCCAATTGAATCCATCATGGTTCTTAAGTCATGTTGTGTCTCTTCCATAAGAAGACTTCATGCCTCTTTCTCTCTCTTGCTTTCAAGTGTCACTTTGTGGCCCTTGATTTCTTTCTTGCCTTATAGGCTACGAAGCTCAATAGCCTCAAAATGATATAGGGTTTCTCATTGAATGCTTTTATCCCTATACATCGATTAGGGAAACTAGTAAACACTTTCCATATTCTTTCTACACTTCATGGCCACTTAATATGGCCTAGATAATTCTTTTTTATGCATACTCATCAGAATTCCAAGAACCAAATATAAATTTTCTATAAAACTTAATTGCTCTAATAAAAGAATTTTGAAATATTTTATTTTGTTTATTTTGTTATGTAATTATAATTATTGGATATTATATTTATTGCCTAGTTTGGTGGTGTCTTGAATATTCAATACATATGGTTTTGAAGAATGAAATGATAAAATGAGTTTATTGGTGAATATGTATACTCATTTTTCTTTAAGAACATTTGAAACTAATCAATATTTCATATGATATTCATCTAAGGCTTATCAACCAATCACTCATAATTAATTGTGACATCATCACAATATAGAGGCTCTTGCTTCCTTTATAATCAATGGATTGATATATTTCCTACAAAATTGATTGTATAACAATCTTGGTCATTAAATCTAATTATGGATCTCATTATTTCTTAATGAGATTCATATAATTTGGTATCAAAGCTTAGCTCTAGTCTTAGATTTGGTTTTGTCCTTCTTATTTAAATATTTATACCTCATTCCTTTCTTTCTTCTTAAAGTTTCGAGTGATTGTGCACGAGAGAGTGAGGGAGTAAGCCATTCTTATATGTATCATGTCTTGCTATATCAAGAAGAACATGATGCAAGATGCTGATTTTTGGTTTCTTATGAAAGAAAAGATGATGGAGATGAGAAATATGATGAGATCATAATTCAAACATGTTTCCGAATGATTAGAACAAGTAAAACATATCCACTTAGTTCAGTCATAAAATGGTCTAAATAGGAGAGGTAGCATCTAGAAAAGATAAGTTACAGATGAATATTATGCAATCGATGGAAGGGGATTTAAGGAAAAAAATTTACCATTTTAAAAGAAGAGTCTCATGTGCTTTTTATACCCTCAACAGATAGGTTAAGGGTATATGAGTAAAGTATTATTGATTGAGGATTCATAATAATATAAAGTTGAACCTACTTGTCATTAATCATCCTAAACCATGCAAGTTTTAATAGGAGAGTAAAGTATGATGACTTCACCAATAGTTATTCTTGTGAATTTCATAAAAAATGAATCACTGTTATACCCTTAACATCTACCCAAATATATGAAGATTAAGTGAAGATAGGTGCAAAGCAAAAGAAAGAAAACAAATAAGAAAAAATAGACTACAGAAAAGATGAAAAAGAAAATGTAAAAAAAAGAAAATTTGAAAAAAAAAAATAACAATGATAAAAAGAAAATAAAGAAAAAGATAAAAAAAATAACAAAGATGAAAGTTGAGAAAATGAGAAAAAAAAAAGAAAATAACAAAGATAGAAAAGAAAATAAAGAAAAAATGATATATTTGAAAAAGGTGATCATTCTCAAAATTAAATTCAAATGGGCTAGAACTCATATAATGAATCTATAGAAGTTGAAAAAGGTGATAGGTGCATTAAATTCTTTAATGTATTAACAAATACAAAACTCCAAAGAAGCAAGATTGTATCAATAGTAAATGAGGATGGGAACTTCTCCTGCCCTCAAGAGGAGATAAATGGTGAGTTCATTAACTATTTTACTGGTTTATTGCGATCTTCAAAAGATAGAATTCATATCCAAGATAATATAATAATGATGGGCAAGGTGCTCCAACTATAAGACTAATAGAAACTTTCTTTGATCTTCACTAGTGAAGAAATCAAAAAAATCTTTGTTTGATATGAGAAATTCAAAGTCCCAGGTCTCACTACAACAAAACAGCAAATTAATGACGCTTTATATCTTGACGCTTTCAGAAAATGTCATTATATGATTTGTAATTAGATATTTAATGACACTTTTCTAAAAGCGACAATATTTGGAAAATATATTAAGTTTTTATGATACTTACTAGAAGTATCATTGTTACTAGAACAAAACTTAAAATTAATGACGCTATATATCTTGACGCTTTTAAAAAATATCATTATTATATTTGTAAGTATACATTTAATGACACTTGCTAGAAGTATCATTGTTAAGACTAATAGGTTAGGAAAATTGCTTGACTCCTTAAAACTTTCCAAGGAAAAAGAGGCTGAAAATTATAAATCTTGTCACTTTTATTAGTGTCATGGATGTGAAAAAATTAATTTTAAATTTATAGATTTGTAACAAATTTCTTATTTAATTTTTTTATAAGTAATAATATTTTTATTTTTACTCTAGATTAATAAAAAAAATTATCAAATTTTTGTTCAAAATTATTTATTAAAAATAAACAGAAACTTATGATAAAATTAAAAAATATATAAATATTTATACATTCAAAATTGCAATTTTTATTTATAAAATAAGTAACAATATTTAATTTTAAAATGTAATTTGTTAATATTTATTTTATCCCTAAGAGAAATAAAAATAAAATGTACAAATAAGGTGATTTAATATAATTATGTGAAAATTTTAATATTATTTTTAACTTAATTATATTGATTAATCTATCACTAGAAAGAGTTGTGCTTCTTCTTCATCACGTCAGCCATTTCCAACAGCTCAGGTTCAAGCTCGCATCTTCGAAATCATTGGCCATATTTGCAGCATCCTGTAAGTTTCTCCATTAAGTTTATAATTGTATCATCTCTTCGCTTTCGTTAACCTAATTAATTAATATGAACGTGTTCCGAGTAATTTAGCATAAACCATAGTATTATAAACACAGTATTATATGCTCTATTTTTCGGGAGCAATCGGTAAGAACAGCAGAAGAGTTGGGCTGAACTGAGTGATCCTTGTTTAAAATTCCTAGAGTTTGCCATCGTGATTCTTTTGTTCAAACCCGAAGTCAACTTCTCCTTATAAATGCAGATGCTTTGCCAATTTATCACCTTCACCATTCTCATGTTAAGTGCTACTAACAAGTGCAATAAACGTGTGTGTATGTGTATGTATATTAGAATTAGATCGAATCACAAGTTGATGCAACCCACATATTTTTTAATGCACAACAACTCTTGAGTCACATGTTATCTTGCATCTATTGGATGAAATTTTGATTCTCACCCAGGTACTTTTTTATCTGATCCATATTTTTTTATATTCAACATGTTTCATTTTAAATGTCTACGTTGAAGAGGGGAAAGAATAGTTTGATTTATTTTGATGAATTGAAGAGCAATAAAATATTAATTATTTTGTTTTGTTGCAATTTTTTTTCTAAATTTTAGGAGTTATAATTTTTTTTATTAATTATGTTAATATTAATTTTTATATAGCAACTATTCAACAAAAATATAAGTAGATAAGGTTCATTCATTGAGAACACCAATGTCACAGTGATAACTTCAAAAAAAAATATCCTGCCTTAGCATAGGTGACATAAATAGACATCCATGTAATAATTCAATCATAAATTTATTCTTGTTTTTAAAATAAATTAAATGTAGTGCACCATTGAGATCAATCATAAATAAATTTATTTATTTTTTCATTTGTACTTATTTAAAATTATGTTTTTTATTAATGTTTTACCATACTTTATCATTCTATTAAAATTATGATTATCTTTTGTAAATCTATAAATATGCATTTACTTGTCTCTAACATTTATATATTTTATTATGATTTTTTTTTACAAAGAAACACATATTAATCCAAATAGAAATAAGATTTTGATTTTTGAATCATACGCATTGGTAGGATGTTATGCAGGCTACTGCAACTTTTCATTGTTATTCACTTACATCTAACACTGTGGCTATTGATTTCGTATTTTTTGAACCATGTGCAACTGTTTGGATGGTGGCATATCAACTTTGGCAGCGATAATAATTTCCATCTTGTAAGTGAGTGCAAAAGGAGAGATTCTAGTTGACTTTTAGGTAGTGGTACAGTAAACCCAGAGCACCTCAGGAAGCTCTTCCACCCATTTACATTTAGGAGAGTCTAGTTGTTTTTTCAAGGTAATCAACATGGTTTTGTTGGAGGCCTCAACTTGGCCATTGCTTTGCAAATACCATGGGGTAAAGTACAAGTTTTTATTTTCAATTCATGGCAGAAGTCCTGGTAGACTTGGCTTTCAAATTGTCGCCTGTTATTAGATATAATTGATCTTGGGATGTCGGAGTAGCAGAAGTCCCAGATAAATCGAGTAACCTTTCTATCTTTGATCAATAAAAAAGTGTCAGCTCTATTCATTTACTAAAATAAACAGTAGTGACCAATAATAGTTTATATTTTGGATCATTCATCTCTTTTTGAAGCTATTAAATACACCGCACCACTATTTAAGCTCAATCACACCATCTTCGCAAACAAGTATCACAACAAGCGCTGCAATTTGTTGAAAACATTTTCCTTCACCGGAGAATACCAATCCACGGTGTCGAGGCCATTTGTTAGTTTGGCACCAGTCATTTCTGTGATTTCGTCTCGAAGAAATTGGTGATTTGAAAATTCTTATTTCTATCTCTGATTCAATGCAAACTTCTTCTCCAATTTATTTTACTTATGACAATTCGAGTGCTCTCTTGTACCTTAACATTAAAAATTCTGCCTTGTGAAAATTTTGCCTTATGACAGATAGATATATTAAACTTTTGACAATTCTGCTTTATGTCATATTCTTATATTGTAAAAAACAAACAAACATTAAAAATTATAGAACATTAATTGAACTTTGGCCTAAACATACTGCTGAGCTTAGCTTGGATATTTTAGAATCTTATAGAATCTTCTAGATTCAATATTATTGTGGCACTAGACATTGTGTAACTCCCTTATATCATAATCTTTCTGAATCTTTTCTTCAATGACATATTATATCAATGAAATAGAAATTAAATGTTGTAGTAGTCTTGTTTGATATGTTCTTTTTGTAGATATTGAAGGTTATTGATTACATCAAGCTCAATCTCATGGCTTAGTTCATCAGCTACCATGTTAGCCATTTCTAACTTATAATTCAACACAGTAAACTTTTACTAGAAACTCCAATAATTGAGCTTTTTTAAGTGATTTTCTAATGTGTTTGAAAATAAATTAATTATATATTATTCATGCTCACCAAGAAATGAGAACCTATATGGTTATGTCCCCATGCAAGTAAGTTGTGAATTATAATGATTATTTCTTTTTCTTGAATTATTATTTGACATTTTATTTACTAACTTTTTTGAGATATTTTGTATGTATTCACTATTGTGTTATGCATATTTGAGTATTTTCTATAGAGATTTTAATAAATATATATTTTGAGCAAATTTGTTAAATATTAGTGAAATTCGAGTTATCTTTAGTGACATTTGTAGACTTGATGGAATGAAGACATTTCCCATTATATGAGAGAATTACCTAATTTCTTTCTTTTATGCTTGGATTTTTGAGAGCAATGTAAACTTTTATTTGCTCTCCAATTATTACTTTTTGGCTTCTTTCAACTCTAGACTTCAATTGGAGTGGGATGCATTAAGATTGTGGTTGGACTTCTATTTAACAAATAAATAGAATTGTCAATACTTTGGCTTATAAGTATATTGGAAGACTCTTTTGAGGCATCATGGGCCTAGTGTAGCTTTATTATCATATAATTCTTCTTCTTTACAATATCATAATTATAGTGAGAAATTTATGGAGTTGTGAATTATCTATGAATTCATTTTTATTCACAATAGAAGAGAAAATGCTTAGAGAGTGACTCTTTCCATTTGTCACTTTTAACTTTTAAGTACTTTTATTATATTTTGGAGTATCTTTCAATTAAGTTTTGAAACTTCTTAGATATTAAGTATACTTTAGATTTTTATATAATAAAGTAAACTCACATCATTCTTAAATAACCAAGTATAAACAATATGAAATAGTTATTGTTCGTATAGAATAATACAAACATTTGTCCACAAATATATAAGTGAACCAAGTTGAGAATATAATGGTACGTCTTATCAACCCCTTTTGGGAATGATTGCATGAATTATTTACCCTTAGCATATTCTCCACAATCAATATTTTATACTTCAATATTAAGGGACTACCCATTCACCAAATTGCTTTGACTATGAAGCTTAAAGCGTTTATAATTCATATTTCCATACCTTGTGTGCCATAAGTTAGACTATTTTACTTCATGCATGTTTAATGTAGAATCGATTCTTGAGTTGAGGTTGATAGAGATGTTACAATTTTAGGACATCTTCACCTTCCAAAGTATGCTTCTTGATTCCTCATCACATATAGTATAGTTATTTTCTTAATGTATCAATTTATAATCCTTCTATATTAATTGGCTTATTAATAGTATATTTAGACTATTTATAGATGCTTAATTTTTTTATAGTTAAAATATTGAGGTTTTGAATTATACAATAAAACTTTCTCAACATAGTTATTCTTCTTACATATATTACAGCTACAAGAAGAGTACACATCATCTACTAATAAAAATTTTGAACATCTTTAGAATAAATGTGAAGCTCTGATTAAAAAGTAGCATCAAATAAGTTTTGGAAATATCTCATTAGTCTTTGCTCAAATAATTTGAGTGAGTTTTTTGATGCTCAAATAATTAGCAGCAAATGCCCTTGGATTCCTGTTTAGATTTAATTCAGAGTAAAACTAGGGGTGAAAGTGTAAGTTTTTTGTTTCCTTCTCTTCATTTTTATTGATTTCTTTTGTACTTAGATGTAGAGGTTGCAGAATCATATCATATTAGAAAGTTACTTTCATGGAAGCTTTCTTCTCCATCGCATTTCTGCCTTTTAAAGGATATGTTTCATTTTCACTCCCCCCAATACTTGCTTGAATTTGATCTTCTCTTGTTCTCGAAAGATAGAAATTATAGTCAATTACTCTTGTCATTAGTTTCTACACGGCTTTGATTTACAAACTATGGAAAGTAGAGTTGTACACGGCTTATGCATCATATTTTCGGCATCATGTTTAGTGTTGCTATTTTGTGAAGTTTAATTAGTTATGTTTCCATCATTCTATGCAAATTTTGTGATGTAGGTGCTGGTTTTATCGGTGATTTTGCCTTAGTTGAGTTATCTGCTCCCTATTTTCAGGCTACAATTATGCCAAAGAGTTATAATGATTTCTTTTCCATTTTCTATTTTCAGGCTCAGTCTCTAATTCATCTTGCAAGGTCATATTTGCTAATTACAAGAGATAAAGAGTGGGCAATTCTTGTTGTTGTCTTTGAGCAGGTTATTATCCATTCTTTTTTTTATCCCGTGTCATTTTTATACATGTTATTCTATTTGTTCTCTCGTCCTCTGTTTATCAGACAGTGATAGTATGGAAAAAAAATGAGGCTATATTTCATAAAAATGTGTGCTCTATAATCATACTATTTCAAAATCAATTAGCCTAAGGACCTAGAAACATTAAATGACATATCTATAAAATGACTTTTATCATATTTTACTTTAATTTAAAGTATAATTAAATGATATTTCTTTGTTTAAATATTTTTTTCTATGAATCTAACTTACTTTGAGAAATAATTTCTAAATTTTAAATTTTATTTTAATAATTTTGCCTATGTTAACAAATTCAACAATATTACAAAAAATAATGCTCATCTCTTCTATTTTATATCTGACATGCATTTAAATATTTTTTTAAATTGATTTTTTAATTTTCTTTTAACAAATAAAATAGAGGTTGCTCAACGAATAACATTGGAATGTTGATGAGTTCTTCCATTTGAAGTGTGATATCTATCGGAATTAATTTTTTCTTTAAAAATGGATCATTCATGGATCTCAAAGGATAGAAGATCGAAGGAATATGAAGATGGAGTTGAATGCTTTGTTACATTTGCAATACAAAATTCTGCAAATAAAACCTCCATTAAATGTCCATGCTTACAATGTGGTAATATAATTTTCAATACTCCTCAAATGATTCGAGATCATTTGTTTTTCTTTGGAATTGATCAGAGTTACCATACATGGTATTGGCATGGAGAGGCAGCTCCAAGTGGCCCACATTTCATAAGAGCGGAACATTATGATAGACTTCAATTTGATGATCAACGTAGTACAATAAAAATGGTTCAAGCTGCACATGAGGATTGTCAATATGATCCTTAATTATTTATAAGATTACTACAAGATGCAGAAAAACCGTTATATCCTGGTTGCATAAACTTTACAAGAATATCAGTCTTGATCAAATTACACAACTTGAAAGCACGTTTTGGGTGGTCTGATAATAGCTTTTCAGAGCTTTTACAAATTATTGGAGAAATGTTGCCTTTAAATAATGAATTGCCTTTGTCGATGTATGAAGCGAAAAAGACATTAAATTCTTTGGGAATGGAATATGAAAAAATCCATGTATGCCCAAATGAATATGTTCTTTATCGGAAGGAGTTGAAAGATGCATCATTATGTCCTACCTGTGAAACTTCGAGATGGAAGACAGATAACACTGGAACTAAGAGGAGAAAAGGAGTTCTTGCGAAAGTATTGTGGTATTTTCCTCCAATTCCAAGATTTATAAGAATGTTTCAATCATCAAAAATTGAAAAAGAGCTCATATGGCATTTCAAAGAAAGAAATTTTGATGGGAAAATACGTCATCCATCAGATTCACCATCATGGAAGCAAGTTGATCACACATGGCCTGAGTTTTCAAAAGAACCTAGAAACCTAAGACTTGAAATTTTTGCAGATGGCATAAATCCTCACAGTTCATTTAATTGCAAACATAGTTGTTGGCCCATTCTCATGATAATTTACAACCTTCCTCCATGGTTGTGCATGAAAAGAAAATTTATGATGTTATCTTTATTAATTTTAGGTCCATGCCTACCTGGCAATGACATTGATGTCTATTTAGTACCACTAATGGAAGATCTTAAAACATTGTGGGAGGTCGGAGTTCAAGTTTACGATGCACATAAATAAGAAATCTTTACTTTAAGAGCCGTTTTTTTATGGACAATAAATAATTTTCCTGCATATGAAAATATGTCAGGATGTAAAGTTAAAGGATATTATGGTTGTCCAATATGTGGAGAAGAAACATATTCTTGTAGGTTAAAGCATGGAAAAAAGAACTCATATACTGGACATAGACGATTTCTTCCAAGAAATCATCCTTATAGGAAACAAAAGAAAGAATTTGATGGAAAACAAGAGTTCGGGTCACCTCCAAAAATATTGACTGGCGAGGAAATATTAAAAAAAATCAATGGAATTTTCAATTCTTGGGGGAAAAAGAGGGTTATTCTGGGAAAATATGAAATCAACAATATTACTTGTTGGAAAAAGAAGTCAATTTTCTTTGATCTTGATTATTGGAAATATCTTCATGTTCATCATAATTTGGATGTAATGCATATTGAGAAAAATGTTTGTGAAAGCATTATTGGTACCTTACTCAACAGTGCAGGTAAGACAAAGGATGAGCTTAATACTCGCTTGGATCTTGTAGATATGGGCTTAAGGAGCGAATTGGCACCAGTGTTTGATTCGAAGAGAACATATCTCCCTCCTGCATGTTATACACTTTCTACAAAGGAAAAGAAGGTGTTTTTCCAAACACTTTCACAATTGAAGGTTCCATATGGATATAGTTCGAACCTTCGAAACCTCGTGTCAATTGAAGACTTGAAACTTAATGGATTAAAATCTCATGACAATCATGTATTAATGCTATAATTTTTGCCAGTTTTGTTACGTTCTATCTTGCCCAAGCATGTGAGGAATGCGATTTATAGATTGAGTTTATTTTTCAATGCTCTATGTACTAAAGTCATTGATGTTCCTTCATTAGATGAGTTACAAAATGAGATAGTGGTGACATTATGCTTGTTTGAAAAGTACTTCCTACCTTCTTTCTTTGATATCATGGTGCATCATACTGTGCATCTTGTAAGAGAAGTGAGACTTTGTGGACCGGTTTACTTTAGGTAGATGTACCCATTTAAAATGTTTATGAAGGTGTTAAAAGGCTATGTACGAAATCATACTAGACCTGAAGGTTGTATTGCTAAATGCTATATTGCAGAAGAAAGAATCGAGTTTTGTACTGAGTACTTATCAAATGTGGAAGCAATTGGAATTCTTAGTAGCTCAAATATTGACCACACAATCAGGGCACCAATATTTGGAGGTCTTACTATGAAGGCCGAATCCAATTTATGGTTACAAGCACATCATTATGTGTTGGAAAATACATCAATTATCCAACCTTTTATTGAGTAAGCACCACTTACTTTTTGTTTCTTTATTTTTTATACGTATTATATATTATTCTAAGTATTTAATTTTTATACATGACCTCATAGAGAGCACATGCAATGGCTGAAAGCGATACATCCACGTCAATCAAAAAGGCAAAAGTGGTCACAGGATGAGCATGCTCGTACTTTTACCTTTTGGTTACGAAAAAATGTACAAAAATGGTTTATTAAATTTTCCTTTTCGTTTTCATTATTGGTCACCATATAAATTATATCTTTATTTTATTTCTATAGGTTGAAGTTGCATTGGAAAATAATGAACCTGTATCTGAAACCCTTAAATGGATAGCTAATGGTCCAAGCCTTTATGTGATGAAGTATAATGGTTATGTCATAAATGGGTGTCAATATAATACCAAGGAGCGTGATGATTTACTAGCTACCCAAAATAGCGGAGTTAGTATTGTATCAATGACAATGCAAATTGCTAGTGCTAAGGATAAAAATCTTATTTTCGGGGAACTTTATTTCTATGGGGTTATTATAGAAATTTGGGACCTGAATTATACTATGTTCAGAATTACAGTCTTCAAGTGTGATTGGGTTGATAATAAGAATGGAATCAGAGTCGATGATCTTGGGTTTACCTTAGTTGACTTTAGCAGATTGGCTCATAAGTCAGATCCGTTCATATTAGCCTCACAAGCTAAGAAAGTCTTCTATGTACAAGATGAGCTTAATCCAAGATGGTCAATTGTTTTGTCAATTCCTCAAGAAGATTTAACAAAAAGAGCAAACGATGATGATCCCATGGAAATTTCTATTGAAGACAATCCAGTCATATCTTCTTTACCACAAGTTGAATTATTTGATGCATTGGATGAATCTGATAAAATTTGTAATCGGGATGATTGTGGGGGAATTTGGGTGGAGAACAAATCATAAATGATTCCAATTTTTATCTTTGTTATGGCTTTGTGAATTGATATGCTTCTAAAGTTTTTTGTTTTTTAAATGTATGCGGACTAGTTAAATTATTCGTCTTTGTTATTAGATGAATGTTATTCTTTCAATTTTAGTTAATGGCAGGTTGAGAATATTCTAAAAACTAACATTATTATGTTTTGTGCAAAACAGCTGATTAGGTAATGCCTTTAATTAGTTAAATTTTTTCCTTTAAAATATTTTTTTATTTCTTTGTACTTCTTTTTAAACATTATTATTATTATTTTGATAGGTATGGAAACGGAATAACTAGATAAAGCTACTACAAGAAATAGATGTAGAGGGATAACAAGAAAGCCAATGATTATCAAGAATAGGAGCAAAAGAATTAAACTTTCAGTTCAGTATAATGTCGATGGTGTTTATGTCGGACAAGCTGCGGTGCATCTCACAAATTATTTAGGGGTATTGGCACGTACCATGGTCCCAATTAGATATAGCACTTGGCACCATGTACCCAAGCAATTGAAGAATAAATTGTGGGACTCCATTGAGGTAAACTTGTATTTTTTTTATATTTTTAATGTTTTCTAATTTTATTTGCAAATTTTTTTAACAACTTATAACTATGTTCATTACTTCTAGGTTGCATTTACATTGGATTGTAAAAGTAGAAAAAATTGTATGAAAACAATTGGCAGGTGCTTTAGATCTTTCAAGAACATGTTGACAGCAAAGTATATCATTCCATTCAAAGACCAACTCGAGCTTCTTAAAAAACCACCATCTGAATATAATTTTATTGAAGATGAAGATTGGACAATTTTTGTCAAAGAAAGAGTGACTCAAATATTTCAGGTATATTTCTAATTATTTTCATGGAATTTTCTCAATTTTTCTTTACTTAATATAAATTAAAAATTATAGAAGTTTAGAGAAGTTCAAAAGAAAAGAAGGAAAAAACATATTTATAATCATCATCTTAGTAGGAAGGGATATGCTGGTCTTGAAATGGAGATGGTAAGTTAAATATGTTGTTACTTTATTTTTTATTTTATGTTGAATTTTCCTAGAGACTTATTATATTACATTGCAATATTGTAAAAGTCTGTAGAAACCGGCTTAACTACAGTTATTGATAGAAGTGTATTATGGAAGAAAGCGATGGTTAAAAAAGATGGCACATATGATGAAGTGGTCATTCCAGTTGTGGAGAAGATTGTAAGTATAAGTTATGGAACAGATATTTCATTTACGGTATAAACTATTTATTGTAACCAATATGACATTTAATTTTATAATATAATTGTGTATCAGGATATGAAGTTGCAACAGTCACAAGAAAGCAGTTTGAGTTTCAATGGAAATGATATACTTATAGAAGCATTGTGAACTCTAGAATATAGTGGTCGAGTATGAGCTAAAGGAAAGCATTATACCCCACGAAATTATTTTCATTCTATGGCTGATAGTGCTTTGAGGGAATTTATGAAAGAATCGCAATGGCGACAATCAAAGTTTGAGGCAAAGATTTTATTCCAACTCTCTCAGATGGTACCCACCGCATCTCAATCTGATATTGGTAGCTCTAACATGCTTCAAAAACATATTGTCCTTCCGAAAAGTGTTGAGCAACTAAAACGTCGAGTAGAAGACCACACTCCACCAATGCTAGCAGCAAAAAAGGTTAGTTTTATTTAATATTATGTTCTTTAATATAAATGTGGTATCACAAACTCATAATTTTCATATCAACTTACCTAGTTGATATGAAAATATAGAAGTAATGTTACAATATAAGTTAGCATGATAAATTATATTAATAAGCTCATTAAGTTATGAAAACTCAATTTTGTCTAACTAATACATTTCTACGTGAAAATTATCAACTTTAGATGATTGCATATAACTAAACAACAAAGTTTCATTTTATAGGAAAGGAATTGTCAATTGGCCATAGGGGTAAAAGAAAATGTTGTCGTAGCTGGAACTATGGTACTTGAATGTGGTGATAACTACCTTGTTGCCGTGGATGTTTCTTAGGATCAAAATGCATTACTTCTTGTACCTATTCCAAGCCAAATTACCACTATTGGAGATGCTTTTGGGCATCAAATTTTATGGTCTGCCCAATTTGTCATTCCTTCTACTCTTTGCATCCAGGTATGTGGTTTTTTTTAAAATAAAATACTTCTTAATAATAATAATAATACTAGTTTATCTAAGGCAATTCTTATTTATACAAAGATATTTTATGTTTGATAGGATTCAAAGAAATTTAAGAAACAGAGTAATAGAGAGAGAAAACTGAGTTTAAATGATGAGAATTCCGTAGATATCAAGAACTTTGCTACATTAGTTGGGCGCTTATTAAAGGATGAGATCGTACATGCAGTAGAAATCATAGAGGAGGTTTTTGTACAATCATTTAAGACCTTTATCATGAAAGAAGACATGAATATCATTATATCATCAATAGAGGTGTCATCTAATTATCTTTTGTTCTATATATGGTAAGATAAAAATTTAATATGTTTTTCATTTATTTTAACTATCTTATTTATGCTTTAATTTTTCATTATGTGAATTGTATTTAATATTAGTTAAATTAAAATAATATAACTTTTAAATATTGTGTGAAATTAAATCAGACATTTGCATAAAAAAATGGTTGATGCTAAAGAGGCAGAGTGATTTATTTTTGTAAATCCAACCTTGGTTTCCAAAGCTGGATTGGGAGAAGCAAGCAAGAAAAATAGGTCAAGGATTATAACTAATCAGTTGATGAATACAAATAATGCAGATTTGGTTTTTATTCCATATAACCCAGGGTAAGTTATTTAACATAAGTAAGATTATAAGTATGCATATATATCAATTTATAAATGATATGTTGTTACACTAATTTTAATTTTGTAGTTGTCATTGGGTATTGGTGGTACTTGAAATAAGGACTTTGATCACCTATTACCTTGATTCCTTGCATCATCAACCTGCAGATGATCTTAAAGACATTGTTAATATGTAAGTTTTTCTCTTCTTATTATAGAATGAAGCATTTGGTGGCATCATAAATTTTTTTTCTTAATGCAAGGCTCAAAAAAATCTTCACTTTAAAAAATATATATCATCAAAAAGAGAGCCTAATTGGGTTGTTCTACGGGTACATAACTCATTAACTGAGTAATATAATATTTAGTATTTTCTGCTTAATTTTAAACTTTTTACAATATGACTTGCAAGTAACTCCATATATATATATATATATATATATTGATTTTATTTTACATTCAGTGCCCAAGACAACAAGGTAGTGTTGAATTTGGATACTATGTGATGAGATATATGAGAGATATCATTCTTGATCAAGGATGTCTAACATCAAAGGTATGTGTTGATTTGTTATTTCTCAATATATCAGTTATTTTTAGTTTTCTAATTTTATTGATTAATATAATACTTTACTTTTCAACAGTTTAATGGGAAGGAATCATACAACAAAGATGAGTTGGATGAAGTACGATCTGAATGAGTGATGTTGGTGACTCAATTAATACTTTCCTCGGTTTGAAAAGCATTGGGGACACCTTTTTGTATTGAAGCATGAACAAATTTTGGGATTTAAAACATTAACTTTTGACGAGGTTCGTAATTTATATCTCTTTTGAATAAAACTATGACTGAAGGTAAATTATTTGATATAATCATTGGAAGACATTTTAATATTTAACTTACACAATCATTATATTTCAATATTTTTTATATGTTGAATTATGTTAGTATATTGAATGCATGATTCTTAGGTGTTTAAAGGTAAACTTTTTTTGGTCAAGTTAGGAGATCTTCCTACTTTGGAATGGTCCATGCACTATTGTGATAATAAATGTATTTTTTTTAATGAGATCATAGTTATTACTTCTTACTTTCAATTAAATATTCAAAACTTGAATAAGTAATTAGAATTTTTATGTTTTCATTCTATCTTTTATGTATGTTGTCAACCATAGATTTTTTGTTGTAGATTGACAATGGAATAAATTGTGATTTCGACTTTTGGCTTCACTACTTTACCACAACAGTGTAAATTACCTTTTCACCCTTATAAAACACAATAATTATTTCAATGCACAAATTTTTTTTTCATGCAGCCAATATTTTATTAATGAATCTAAAACTATATGTTGATTGGATTACTATATTTGTGTAATCAAATAGAACTTAAAATTAAATTACATAACATCTCATCGAGTTTTTTTGATGTGTTGGGAAGATGACAAGTAATTTAACTTTTCATTTTATGCTATTTAATTGGTTTTTGTAGTGTTTTTTCAAGTTGTTTGTGAGATCTTTAAACTCTCTACACACCTTTAGGTTTTAAATGGATTATTATTGTTTTGTATTTTAAAAAAATTAATCAACTTTTATGCCATAATTGATAAATCTTCAGCTTTATATTTTATCCATTACTACTAACTTTGTTTTTGTTGTTGTTAAATTTGTTTAATCATATATGTCAATTATTATATAATTTATTTTTATGATATGTTGTTATGATTCTTATTTTTTTTCCAATTCTCTATAATATATTTTTATGCAAGTGTAAGTATTTATTGTTCATCTATTTGTATGCAGGTTACCTTATTTTGAAATTAACTCTCAACTTTGTCAGGCTAGCAGGAACCAGTTTTATGGAGTTAAGGCACAATTGGGTTGCATATATCAGAAAATTTGAATTGAATTTAAGAAACGAATGTTGAAATTGTGTTATATATTTTTTTGATTTGTAAGAAGTCTGAGTTCCCCATTGTACTTGAAAACTGTATTCTTGGTATGGATTATAAAGAATGTTGTTCTTATGTGCATGCAGTATTACAATAACAGGTGAAAATATATTTATAATAATTAATTAATTTAAATTAATTTAAATTTATTTAAATTATAATCTTCCTTGATGCTTTTTCTAAGTTTCATAGTATTACAAAAAATTTACGATAGCTACAATATATAATGACATTTTTTTGTAGTGTCGTTGAATCATACCTTGAAGCTAAAATAAAGTATCATTGTTAATAAAAATGACACTTTATTTTAGCGTCAAGGTATGATTCAACGTCACTGCAAAAAAATGTCATTATATGTATAGACTTTTTATGTCACGCTAGCGGATGACGCTCTCGATAAGCGACATTATATATATATAATGATGCTTTTTAGGCGTCATTGATTATGATTTTTTTTGTAGTGTCTGGATGGATACACTATTGAATTTTCTAAGCATTATTGGAGTCATATTGGTAATGATATAGTGAAGGCTCTACATAAGTTTTTTTTCATGATGGAAGAATGCTAAAGCAATCAAACCATGCTTACATTGCCCTTATTTTGAAGTTTACTCATGCATCATCTATTAAAAATTAAAGACCAATTTTTTAATGCAATGTTGTTCTATAAATTAATCTCCAAATTGATAGCATCAACATTGCAATTGATGCTTCAGAATATCATAGACTAGTCCTAAATGACCAATATAAAAGGTAGACTAATATCAGATAATTTTTTTTTGCACAAAGATTGATCAGAAGAGTTGCTAGAAAGAAGATATCTCCTAATATCTCTTCAAGATTGATCTCGAAAAAGTATTTGATATGGTTGATTAGAAAATTTTAATGGAAATTCTGGTACTCTCAAATTTCCTTCAGAATTTATTAGTTTTGTGTATGAATGTGTGTCCACTACATCATACTCAATCTCTATTAATAGACAATTACATAGTATTTTTAAAGGGATAGGAGACTTAAAGACAAGGATATCCAATTTCTCTGTATCTCTTTGCAATTTGTACGAAATATTTGTTTATGCTTCTATCTAAGGAATCCCAATCTGACCAATTTTAATTTCATCTGGGATGGACACCTTTGAAGATATTCCACATAATGCATGTTGATGTCTTGATTATTTTTTAAAAGGGGATGTCTCATCCATAAATATTATTCTAGAAACTTCAAAAGAATTTGCTGCTACCTACGGTCTATTTGTAAATCCCCCCAAATCAAATATCTTCTTTAGAAGAATTTTGATATAAAGATAAGAAGTAATATTATTCTAAATTTTATTTTTATTAAGGGTCATTGCCTTTTGTTTTTCTTGAGATTCCCTTATCTTCCACAAGGCTGATCACCTCATAATTTTCAATATTATTGTTGAAAATTATAGTAGTTATATATTAGTGGCCAAGTAAACCACTATCAATTATGGGTAAGCTAGAACTTGTGTGCACTGTTATACAAGGGATCGAAGGCTACTAGTTCTCAATTTATTTGTTATTTTTTACAATTATAAATTCCATTTAAAGTGCTTGTAGGAGATTCCCCTAGGAAGTCTATCAAGCTCATAGATACCATTCAAAGGTAGCATGGAGCAAAGTTTGCTCCCCCACCTCTCATTGAGGACTTAGACTTTTTCACTTATCTATTTTGAATAAGAACTTTTTTATTAAAATGTTATGGTGAATCAGTAATAAAAAGAATTCCATCTAGATAAAATGGGTATACCACTTTTATTTTAATACATCTAATATTTGAAATTATTGAGTAGCCAAAGATGATCCGTCATTTTAGAAATCCCTAATTCTAGTTAGGGATATCATGAAAGAGTCTACTAGAGGTACTAACCAGGTAGAATAATTAATAAATAAATGAAGAAATAATGGCAAAACTATGGTTGACGTACACCCCATCATTATTATTATGTTCCAAATTAAAAAGGTGAAGTGGCCAAAATTTTATGGATCAAAAATTGCATACCAAAGCATGTAGTCTTTTTATAGATTATAAAGTGGGGTTGTGAAATCTCAAAAAAAAATGAAGAAATAAATAACATGATTTGTTTCTGGAAAAAAAAATCGGTAAATTAGTAATTTTGTAATAAGAAAAATTAACTAAAAAATTTAGAGCCCTGATGATAAAATTGATTTCATTAATGAATTAATTTTGGAAAATATATCTACGGTGACAAATTTTGTCAAATTTAGAGGAAGTCAGAATTTTATTATTTTTTTAATTTAGTTAAATAATTATTAGAATAAATAAATAAATTTAAAAAAAATGAAAATGAGAAACCATGCCATGACGAGCACGTGGCTGTGCATGGTCCATGTGTATGACAAAAAAAAATTTTAAAAAAATTATTATTATTATAATTTTTTTAAATAAAAAAAACATCGGGAATCCAGAAAACGAGATGATGCCTAATGGGGAAAGAGAAAAATAAACTTCGGGAGCGAGAGAGAGAGAGAGAGAGTCACTGTGCAGAAGAAAAAAATATAAGCGATTTACTGATTTTCTTTTGATCACAACGGATTATTCTAGAGTTAGAATAGAATAGTACAAGAACTAAAGTTACTCTGCGCGATGAGATTTTCAGTTTGACATCAAATTTATAAAGTTTCCATGAAATTTTATGAAAGGTTGTGGTTTTCACATATCAGAATTTCTTTCTATTTAAAGGTCATAAATAAACATATTTTATATTTCAATTTGAATTATTAGAAATGTCATTGGAAATGGTTAATTGGTGAAAATTTTCTTTGTTTTGTTTAGTAAAATTTAGTACAGGAAAATTGGGCTTAGATTATTGTAGCTGTGTCTGAAACATCATTTAATTATAAATGATATAATTGCATCTCATACGCACGGAATATTCCATATATATGGTTGTGTGCATGATACACACACACACACACACATAAATTAAGGTATATGAATTGTATTTGGTGAACTCGAATTGGGACAACGTCCAGGCTAAGTTATGCTGTGGTTTTTGAAAATTTTTCAAGGAAAAAAAATATTTTTGGAGAAATGTCCAATATGTTTTTTGGAGGAGGTCCATATTTCTCGGATTAAATTAAAGAAAACCATATTTTATTCGGAGAAATGTCAAATATGTTTTTTGGAGGAGGTCCATATTTTTTGAAATAATTCCAAAAAAATAAATATTTCCAAAGATACATATACATATATACATATACACACACATATATGTGTAGATCTATATATGTCCAATATGTTTTTCGGAGGAGGTCCATATTTCTCGAAGTAAATCCAAGAAAATTATTTTATTCGAAGAAATGTCTAATATATTTTATAGAGGATGTCCATATTTTTCGGAATAATTCCAAAAAAATACATATTTCCATAGATACACACACACACATTTGTATGTATATATATATATATATTTATAGATATAATATGTCACACTTGGCTTCGGCATTTGTGAGGGAGTCTATGAGACTCAGAAATATAGGCATATAAATATTTCATCCATAATTGTATTCATATTTCTGGTACATATCTAGGGCATATGACATATTTACATGCGGGATCACATGTGTGAAGAAAAGCTAGTTGTGACCTAAATAATATGTTGTGTATTTTTTTTATTCTACTAAGCAAATAAAATGGAAAAAAAACGTATGGTATATTTGAGAAAATTTTATTTTATTGCATATTGTATTGTGTGATGGAACAAATGGGACCCTCTATGGGATGAGGTGTCTCAGCATGGTATCAGAGGATAGGTATACGATTACCTATAACTCAGAAATTGGTACAAGTTTTATAAAGTGACTAGAAAGTTTAGATATATTTATATCTAACACTTGGGGAAAAAAATTACTAGGGTAAAAAAACATAACCTTAGTGGTTCAGAAAATGAAAAGATATTTTCAAAATAAAAAGTCTATTATTAGTTGGCATGTGCACTAATAATAGGGAATGACTATAATTCTTATATTATTATTTAACTTATATAGATGGCAAGTAGAGAACGAGGACACCGGGGACGTCCATGAAATGAGGATAACCCCCATCCTTCTTTGATTAATAGGCTCTCATAGAGATAGTGGGTGTCACCATTGTGAGAGTTGCACAAACTAGTGTAGTGGAATGTCAAGAAGGGCCAAGTAACCTACGAAGGTTCACGACACATAATTTTTTAATATTTAGAAAGAGGGGACTCAATGATAGTAGATCATTTGTTACGATAATTTGATAAAAACTTAGATGAGACATTGTATGTGACTTCTCCTTTAGGGACTAATGTGAAAATTAGTAAGATATGTCAAGATTGTGAGTTAGAAATCTCAGGGATTCTACTCATGGCAGACCTTAGAGTCATGGACATATCAGATTTTGATATAATTCTTGGCATGGACTGGTTAATAGCACACGAGTCATTATTGATTGTGATCTTAGAAGAATTATTATCCACACACCAGATAATATAGGTGTTGTATTTCAAGGGGATAAGCTTGATACTTTACCCCAGACTATATATGATTCTAAATGGCATGGACAACTTATGGGTTGGCTGACATGTCTCATCCTAGAAGAAAAGGGGAGATTGAATATGGATCTTCCTCGGATAGTTTGTGAATACGAGAATATTTTTTTTGATGAATTACCAAGATTACCCCTGCACAGAAATGTGGATTTTTGTATTGAGTTACATCCTAGTACATCACCCATTTCTATAACTCCACATAGGATGACACCGATTGAACTACAAGAGCTCAAGGTCCAAATACAAGATTTATTGGACAAGTGTTTCATTAGACCCATCACTTCACCTTGGGGTGCTTCGGTTTTATTTGCAAAGAAGGATAAAACCCTTTGACTATGTATTGATTATCGACAGTTGAATAGGGTTATGATGAAAAATCAATATCCATTACTAAGGATTGATGATTTATTTGACCAGTTAAAAGGGACATAGGTTTTTTTCAAAATAGATCTTCGTACTGGATATCACCAGTTGTGAGTTAGAGAGGCTGACATTCCTAAGATAGTATTTAGAACATGGTATGGGTATTTTGAGTTTGTAATAATGCCTTTTGGATTAACGAATGTGCCAACAACATTTATGGATCTTATGCATATAATATTTCAACCATATTTAGATCATTTTGTTGTGATTTTTGTGGATGACATTTTGATCAATTCTTGGTTTTAAGAAGAGCATGAAGATTATTTAAATATTATCCTCCAAACTCTGAGAGAACAAAAGTTATATGTCAAGTTTGGTAAATATGACTTTTGGTTGATAGAAGTAATATTTTTGGGACTTACAGTATCAGCTACTAGTGTCTCAATGGACCCTGAAAAAGTCAGAGTAGTCATGAGTTGGGAGAGGCCAAATTCAGTTTTTGAAATATGTAATTTTTTGGGATTAGCTAGGTATTACAGAAGATTTATTGAGAATTTTACCCTGTTAGCTGCTCCAATGACTAGATTGACTAGGAAGGAAGTCAGGTATGAGTGGATTGATTCATATGAAAAGGCATTCTAGGAATTGAAAAGGAGACTTACTTCAGCACATATTCTAATAGTTCTGGATAGGGGATAGATTTATACAGTGTATTGTAACACCTTGAAAGATGGATTGGAATGTGTTCTGATGCAATTCGAGAAAGTTGTAGCTTATTATCGAAAGTAGTTAAAGAATCATGAGAGGAATTACCCCACACATGATATAGAGTTGGATGGCATCACTATTTGTATGGCACCACTATTTGTATAAATCTATCTTAAAAAATATGGCACCACTATTTGTATGGGGAGCAATTTGAGATATATTTAGACCATAAAAGTCTGAAATATATCTTTACACAATGAGACCTTAACATGAGACAACATCGATGGATGGAGTATCTAGAAGATTATGATTTTACTTTGCATTACCATCTAGGTAAGACAAATGTGGTGGATAATGCACTTAGTTAGAAATCACGAGGTGCACTGGCTAGTATAGCTTTGCAGAACTATTAGAATACAGTAGAAATATGATGTAAAAATATTATTTATAAGGAACCAAGTAGAGATTGATACATATGATAAAGGTTGGGCTATTCATATGGATGGTAGTCTTCGATTTAGAGACGGATTGTGGTTCCATAGATAGTAGAATTGAGAGAAAAGATTCTTAGAGAATTTCACTATTCTCATTTTATAGTACACCCGGGTGGCACAAAGATGTATAATGATCTTCGTTGCCAATATTACTGGAATGTGATGAAGAGACACATTAGGAATTTTGTTCGACGATGCCTCATGTGTTAGCAGATAAAGGCTGAGCATCAAAGGCCAGCAGGATTACTACAGCCTTTAAAGGTATCATAATGGAAATGGAAGCATATCATGATGTATTTGGGACTCACTTGGCACGGACATCACTAAAACATGATGCGGTGTGAGTAATTGTGGACTGGCTTACAAAGTTAGCATATTTTTTGGTAATGCGAATGACCTTCACACATGAGGAATTGTGTAGGTTATACATACGATAAATTGTCTGATTACATGGAGTACATGTATATATTGTATCGGGTAGAGATCCCAAATTTTTGGCTCTTTTTTGGAAAAGTTTCCAAAAAGTAATGGGGACACAGTTAATAATGAGCACTTCTTTTCATCTACAAACAAACGGTTAGTCAAAAAGAACCATACAAGTTTTTGGAAGATATGTTGCGAGCATGTCGTCTAGATTTCAACGATAGCTGGAAAGAACATCTACCTTTGGTCGAGTTTGCATATAATAATAGTTATCAAGCTAGTATCCAAATGACACCATATGAAGCATTGTATGGAAGGCCACGTCGATTTCCATTCTCTAGTTTGTTGGGCCAAGGTGGGAGACAGATCCATCATAAGTCCAGATGTGATTAGAGATACCTTAGAGAAAGTAGATTTGATATGATAACATCTTCTTATAGCTCAAAGTCGACAGAAAAGGTATGTGATAGACGAAGGCAAACTCTAGAATTTAAGGTGGGAGATCATGTTTTCTTGAAATTAATGCCAAAAGGGGGAGTAATCATATTTGGCAAGCATGGAAAGTTATGGCCAAGATATATTGGGCCTTTTGAAATACTCGAGAAGATGTGTTTGGTTACTTATCGATTGGCATTGCCGCCACATTTTCTGGTGTCCATAAGATATTTAACGTCTCTTTGCTTAGGAAATATATTTCTAATCCAACTCATGTGGTTGATTGGGGTGAACTCGTTATTGATGCAAATGGAACATTTAAAGAAATGCCAGTACATTTCATTGATAATCGAGACCAACACTACTACAAAACAATAAATTAATGACAATTCCTTGACGCTTTCAGAAAATATCATTATTCTATTTGTAATTAGGTATTTAATGACACTTTTATTAAAGCATGATCATTTCGACAATGTATTCTGTTTTTATGATATTTACTAGAAGTGTCATTGTTAATTTAACAAAACTTAAAATTAATGATGCTTTATATCTTGATGCTTTTATAAAATGTCATTATTATATTTGTAATTATACATTTAATGACACTTACTAGATCTTTCATTATTAAGACTAATAGGTTAGAAAAATTTCTTACCTCCTTAAAAATTTCTAAGGAATAATGGGCTGAAAATTAAAAACCTTGTCACTTTTATTAGTGTCGTGGATGTGAAAAATTTAATTTTGAATTTATTGATTTTTAACTAATTTCTTATTTATTTTTTAAATAATTAATTATATTTTTATTTTTACTCTATAAAAATAAAAAAAAAATTATCAAATTTTAGTTGAAAATTATTTATTAAAAATAAACAAAAACTTATGAAAATATTAAAAAATATCTAAATATTTTTACATTCAAAATTGAGTTTTTTATTTTTAAAATAAGTAATAATATTTAATTTTAAAATTAATTTGTTAATATTTAATTTATCCCTAAGAGAAATAAAAATATAATGTAAATATAAGGTGATTTAATAAAATTATGTGATAAATTTAATATAATTATTAACTTAATTTAATATATTGAAGAATCTATCGCTAGAAAGAGTTGTGCTTCTTCTTCATCACGTTCGGCCATTTCCAACAGCTCGGGTTCAAGCTCGCGTCTTCGATATCATTGGCCATATTTGCAGCATCCCGTAAGTTTCTCCATTAAATTTATAATTGTATCAGCTCTTCCATACTTTTAACTTTTATCAAATAAAAGTGCATTGAATCACTGGATTTGACGAGGTTAACCTAAGAACGGAATGTGAACGTGTTCCGATCATTTGCATTTATTCGTAGCTTCTTCCAAATTCTTTTGTTTTGCATCTTATATTATGCATAAACTTATCATAATTCACAAGTAGAGAGAAAGAGATAAGGGGAAAAAATAAACGTTATGTTCTCATTTTTGGTTCTAGGAAAGGATTTATCTGGACATGCTACTCTATGGCGTCATTTTTCATTTCTCTTAGGGATGGAAATCTCTTTGCTTATTTATATCTTTCTTCCTCAGGGTTGTTGTATTCTCGCACATTATCTCAGTGAATAGATTATTATGCGGTGCACTACAGGTTCTCGCCGCCCTTTATTATTAAATCAGTATATATGTTACCAAAATGCATAATGCTTAATGGCTACCCTTGTTATACTGATATTTTTTGTAGATTGGCAGGACAGAATAAAAAGATGAAAAGGAGTTAAAATTGTGATCGAAAGATAGAATTTGTAGTTCAAATAATCTTGTCATCAGTTTCTACATGGCTTTGATTTACAAACTGTGGAAAGTGGAGTTGTACATGGCTTATGCATCATATATTCAGCATCGTGTTTTATGTTGCTATTTTGTGAAATTTAATTAGTTATGTTTCCATCATTCTATGTAGATTTTGTGATATTGGTGCTGGTTTTGTCGGTGATTTTGACTTAGTTGAGTTATCTGCTCCATATTTTCTAGCTACTATTCTACCACAAAGTAATAATGATTTCTTTTCCATTTCCCATTTTTAGGCTCAGTCTCTAATTCATCTTGTAAGGTTCAATTTGCTTATTACAAGAGATAAAGAGTGGGCAATTCTTGTTGTTGGCATTGAGCAGGTCTTTATCCATTCTTTTTTTTATCTTGTGTTATTTTTATATATGTTATTCTATTTGTTCTCTCATCCTCTGTTTATCAAACAGTGACATAAATGAAAAAAAAATGAGGCTATATTTAATAAAAATATGTGCTCTATAGTCATGTCATTTCAAAATCAATTAGCCTAAGGACCTAGAGATATTTAATGTCATATCTATAAAATGACTTTTATCATATTTTACTTTAATTTAAAGTATAATTAAATGATATTTTTTTGTTTAAATAATTTTTTTTCTACGAAGCAAACTTACTGTGAGAAATAATTTCTCATTTTTAAATATTATTTTAATAATTTTGCCTATGTTAACAAATCCAACAATATTACAAAAAATAATGCTCATCTCTTCTATCTTATATCTGACATGCATTTACATATTTTAAATATTTTTTTCTTAATACAGGGCTCAAAGAAATCTTCACTTTAAAAAACATACATATTCAAAAAGAGAGCCTAATTGGGTTGAACTAGGGGTACATAACTCATTAACTGAGTAGTATAATATTTAGTTTCTTCTGCTTTATTTTAAACTAATTACAATAAGTCTTGCAAGTAACCCCAATATATATATATATATATATATAATGATTATATTTTCCATTCAGTGCCCAAGACAACAAGGTAGTGTTGAATGTGGATACTATGTGATGAGATATATGAGCGATATCATTCTTGATCAAGGATGTCTAACAACAAAGGTATGTATTGATCTGTTGTTTCTCAATAAATTAGGTTTTTTTAATTTTTCAATTTTATTGATTAAGATAATACTTTACTTTTCAACAGTTTAATGGGAAGAAATCATACAACAAAGATGAGTTGAATGAAGTACGATCTGAATGGGTGATGTTGGTGACTCAATTAATACTTTTATTGGTTTGAAAAGCATTGTGGACACCTTTTTGTATTGAAGCATGAACAAATTTTGGTACTTTCAACTTTAACTTTTGATGAGGTTCATAATTTATATCTCTTTTGACCCAAACTATGACTGAAAGTAAATTATTCGACATAATCATTTAAAGACATTTTAGTATTTTTCTTACATATTCAATATATTTCTATAATTTTCATATGCTGAATTACGTTAGTATATTGTATGCTTGATTCTTAGGCATTTAAAGGTAAACTTTTTTTAGGTAAAGTTAGGAGATCTTCCATCTTTGGAATGGTCCATGAACTATTGTGATAATAAAGGTATTTTTATAATGAGATCAAAGTTATTACTTCTTACTTTCAATTATATATTCAAAACTTGAATATGTAATTACAATTTTTATGTTTTCATACTATCTTTTGTTTATGTTGTCAACCATATATTTTTTTTGTAGATTGAAAATAGAAAAAATTATGATTTCGACTTTTGGCTTCAATACTTTACCACAACAGTGTAAATTACCTTTTCACCCTTAAAAAACATAATTATTATTTCAAGGCATAATTTTTTTTTCCTGCAGCCAATATTTTATTAATATATCTAGAACTATAAGTTGATTGTATTACTATATTTGTATAATCAAATAGAACTTGAAATTACATTACATAGCATCTCATCGAGTTTTTTTGATATGTTGGGAAGATGGAAAGTAATTTAACTTTTCATTTTATTATATTTAATTGGTTTTTATAGTATTTTTTCAAGTTGTTTGTGAGATCTTTAAACTCACTACACACCTACAGGTTTTAAATGAATTATTATTGTTTTGTAATAAAAAAAATTTTATCTACTTTTATGCCATAATTGATACATCTCCTGCTTTATATTTTATCCATTACTACTAACTTTGTTTTTTTTTGTTATTAAATTTGTTTAATCGTATATATCAATTGTTATATAAATTATATTTATGATATGTTGTTATCATTCTTGTTTTTTTTCCAATGCTCTATAATATATTTTTTTCTGCAAGTGTAAGTATTTATTGTTCATCTTTTTGTATGCAGGTTACATTATTTGGAAATTAACTCTCAACTTTGTCATGCTAGCAGGAACCAGTTTTATGGAGTTAAAGCACACAAGGGTTGCATATATCAGAAATTTTGAATTGAATTTAAGAAATAAATGTTGAAATTGTGTTATATATATATTTTTTGATTTGTATGAAGTCCGCGTTCCCCTTTGTACTGGAAAACTATATTCTTGGTATGGATTGTAAAGAATGTTGTTCTTATGTGCATGCAGTATTACAATAACATGTGAAAATATATTTACAATAATTATTAAATTTAAATTTATTTAAATCATAATCATCCTTGACGCTTTTACTAAGTGTCATAGTTAATAAAAATGATACTTCATTTTAGCGTCAAGGTATGATTCAACGACACTGCAAAAAAACATCATTATATGTATAGACTTTTTATGTCACGCTAGCGGATGACGCTATCGATAAGCGACATTATATATATATAATGATGCTTTTTAAGCATCTTTGAATATTGTTTTTGTAGTAATGCAAGTTTTGCGATAGAAGACCGTGAGGCTAGTAAAATTGATATGACAGCATCAATGAATAGAAGAAGCAACATGGGAACATGAAGACACGATGCGTGTCGCTTATCCTTTTTTATTTGAAAATGAAGGTATGTGTTTTAGTAATTTAATAATTATTTAACTTCAAGTAATGTTTAAAATTGTAAAGTTGTATCTGTGAGAATTTCAAGATGAAATTATTTAAGGAGGAGAGAATATAAAATCTAGAAAAAAATGAAGAAATAAATAACATGATTTATTTCTGGAAAAAAATGGGTAAATTAGTAATTTTATAATAAGAAAAATTAACTAAAAATTTTAGAACCATGATGATAAAATATATTTCATTATTGAATTCATCTCGGAAAATATAGCTACGGTGATGAATTTCATCAAAATTTGAGGAAGTCAGAATTTTGTTATTTTTTTAATTTATTTAAATAATTATTAGAAAATATAATTAAATTTTAAAAAAAAACAAAAATGGGAGGACCATGCTATGATGAGCACGTGGCTACACATGCATGGTCCAGGCGTTTGACAAAAAAAAATAAAAAAATTATAATAATAATAATTTTTTTAAATAAAAAAAAACGTCGGGAATCCGAAAAAACGGGATGATGCCTGAAAAGGAAAGAAAAAAATAAACTTCGGGAGAGAGAGAGAGAGATAGTCACTGTGCAGTAGAAATAAATATAAATGATTTGTTGATTTTCTTTTGATCGTAACAGATTATTCTGGAGTTAAAATAGAATAGTCCAAGAACTAAAGTTGATCTATGTAATGAGATCTTCAGTTTGACATCAAATTTATAAAGTTTTCCTGAAATTTTTTGGAAGGTAGGGTTTTTCACATATCAGAATTTCTTTCTATGTAAAGGCCATAAATTAATCATATTTTATATTTCAATTCAAATTATTAGAAATGTCATTGGAAATGATTAATTGGTGAAAAATTTTTGTGTTTTGTTTAGTAAAATTTAGTGCAAGTGAATTGAGTTTGGATTATTATAACTGTGTTTGAAATGTCATTTAATTGTAATTGACATAATTGCATTTCATATGCATGGAAACATTCCATATATATGGGTGGGTGCATGATATATATAAACACACACACACACACACACATATATATATACATATAAATGTATATGGATTGTATTTGGCGAACTCGAATTGGGACAACATCCAAACTGAGTTGCACAGTAATTTTCTTGAGCATGGCTATTATAAATTTGCGGACTTGAATTGAGACAATGTCCAGGTTGAGTTACGCGGTGATTTTTAGAAAATATCAAAGAAAAAATAATATTTTATCGAAGAAATATTCAATATGTTTTTTGGAGGATGTCCATGTTTTTCAGAATAATTCCAAAAAAATAAATATTTCTATAGATATATATACATACACACACACATATATATATATAATATGTCATACTTGGATCCGGCATGTGTGAGGAAGTTGATGGGATTCAAGAATATGAGCATATAAATATTTTATCCATAATTGCATTCATATAAACATTGTACTTGAATGGGCGTTGATATATATGCATGACATTTTATGTGTACTTAGGTAAGGAATAACTCTGTAAGAGTTTACCTCTACTGAGCTTTACTTACAATATTGTGGGACCCTTTTCAAGTACTGGTCTAGGGCAGATGACATATCTACATGCGGGATCGCACATGTGAAGAAAAGCCAGTTGTGACTTAAATAATATGTTGTGCATTTTTTTATTCCGCTGAGCAAATAAAATGGAAAAAAAATGTATACATTTGAGAAATTTTTATTTTATTGCACATTATATTGTGTGATGGAATGAATGAGATTCCTCGTGGGATGGGGTGTCACGGGGGCAAACTTAAAACTAAAGATTGGTTGTTCTCAACACCTTAAAATAATAAATGTGAATTCTATGCATGCTTGGAATCTTTCAATCATATTTTTTTTTGAATATGGTTTTACCAAGAAAATATGGGAGCACATTAAATCATGAGCAAAAATATATGGGTGCACATTATTTCAAGAACTTTCAAAGTGATTCAGAAAAAAGTATTCTTCAATTACTTCCCAAAATATAATCAAAAAAACATCATTTATAGTAGTAGAGTGCTATATTTGGTTTGAGAGAAACCAAATATAGCATAAAGGAAAAGCACAAGATGTAGATTCTATTATAAGGAAGATCAAAATAAACACTTTTGTTATCTTCGGTAATGAATATAATAGTGTAAATGTAAACTAATGTACATTTTTTAATAATAAAATTTGTTACTTATCAAAAAAATATGTATATTTGGACTATATACTAATTTAAATAGACTAAATCCACATTATTATAGTATTTGATAATTATGAATAATACATAAAGATATGTGTAAGTGCTTCAAAAAATATTAGTATTTTATTTATGTGTTTTGAGGGGCAATAGTGATTAAGGGACATAACCATTATGACATCCTTTGCTTTTATTTGTTTTATTATATAATATAAGTATTAGATGTTGTAATTATTGACCTAATTTGAAGAGATGTCTCAAATACTCTATGTATATGATTTTGTGGAAAGAAATAAGAAGTTTTTTTGTGTGATGTATACTCTTTGTACTTTAAAAATATTTTGAGCTTATCAAGATTTTCTATGTCCGTCTAAGATTTATCAATCAATCATTCATAATTGATTGTGGTGTTATCACTATACTGAGGTTCTTGCTTATTTATAAGCAACAAGTTAAGATATTTGCTGCTAATCTCATTATATATTAATCCTAGTCACTAAATCTAATTAATAGGTCTCACTATTTCTTAGTGAGGTTCATACCATTAATACCTTTCCAAGCGCATGCAGATCAAGTAAAGATAAATGCAAAGGAAATAACATAAATTGAAGAAGAAAAAATTGAACATAAAAAAGTTGAAAAACAAAATGTTAAAGAGATAAAGGTTGAAAAAAAGAAATATTATGGATGAAAATGTTGATAGATCAAATATGATAGATGAAAATGTAGAAAAAGAAATAAAACAAAAGAATTTAATCGGAAAAAAAATATTGAGGAAAAATTTGAGAAAAGAATAGAAAAAAAAAAGAGATTAACAATGAGAGAAGAAAAAAAAATTATATATTTGAGAAAGGAGAACATGTATAAAAATGAACATGTTAGAAGTAGTGAGAACAAAATTTAATTTGTGTATAGAGTAATGATCTCAATGTAGTTGGCCAATATGATTCAACGTCAAATTATTTTGAAGTGAGAGGTTGTGATGTGCATCGAGAGCAATATATTAAAAGTTTATTACTTGTAGTAGTTAGGCTTGTTACAAGAATAAGAGCTAAAAGATTCACCATGAACTCATTCAAAAAACAAATATTTGGGCCTTATTCTAATTTAAAATGACCAAATCCACATCATTATAGTTTTTGATGATCGTGGATAATATGAAAGAAGGAGATTTATAAATTAATACACCAAATACAAAATATTTATGTTTTGGTACACTAAACTTTTCATAATTAAAAAAAATATTAAATTCTAAAATAATTAAGTTTTTCTACACCAAAACTTTCAAATGAAAAGAATAGTAAATCAGATTCTAAAATAATTAAGGTTTAGTGAACTAAAATTTATTAACCCGATTTTATCCTCCAAAATTTGCAAAAAATTTGGCGCACTAAAATTTATAAGAGACGATTAACATATATATATATATAAGATTGTGTTGGATTCCAAGATAAAAGTATATTCATTAAAATGAGAATGAAGTCTCGTATATGGAGTGCTATAATTTTGAATGCTCGAATTAGGAATACTTGGATTAATTTCTACATTTATATATAGAAATATTATTTTTTTAGCTTTATTTTTCTATCTACTTGAGAAAACCAACATAGTCTTGGGCCGTTCATCTTGCTGAATGTGCTATAATGTTTTTAGTAAGATATTGATATTGACTTAACTATGTTATCCTAATAAGATTAGGGATCTAGAAGTGCTCCATTGAATAGACCATTAGACAGATGTGAATGAGAGTTATTGACCTAACTATTAAGGAATTGCATATGATATAATTGGTAATAATTAGATTCATAAATATTTATAATCTTGAGTGATCAGCTAAAGCTAACTTAAGATAAGACAAAATATGAATCATGTCTATTTATAAAATTTTTAATAAAGTTTCTGGAATTAATATTGGGGCTTATTAATTTTGTTATTGGTGACTTACATAGTTTTTAGAATATTTATAATTTTCAGAGGACTTAACTATTTATTGGAATAAGCTCTTGGAAAATTTTAATAAATATTCGTTGCTAGTGACAATAATATTCTTAGAATATGAAAAAATAATAGTGAATAGGCAATGATTACTCATGAAATGAGTATTAGCTCATGTATCAAGAATTCATGAGTTTGAATAGTGATCATGAGTGACAAAAATAGAAATACCCAATAGAGATGAAATGTCTAATGGCGGCTTAAAGAGTATTTTATATGCTTCTATTTAGTAAGTATCATGATATATAAACTCTATGAGGACCCATATATAATTTTGATAATTAGTCTTTTTAAGTGTAATATTCTATGTCTCCTCTTAAAAAATAATTCTTAATATCAATCTCAAATGTGACTCATCCTCCCATAGTATGTAAATTAAAATAAGGCTTTCATCCATTCATCTCTATTATGACGATCTCTCCATACTCAATTCGGTAATGATACTTAGGGTTTCCTTAGTATGAAACCCTAAGAAATATAAATATATTCAAAACCAATAAATTAGAGTTTCCAAGATAAAATTTATAGCCTGTGTCAATCTGACACCCCCAAATAAATAACAAAACTCGATGCAAGAAGATTTATTTAAATCCTAATTAATTAAAAAAAAAAAAATCTACATTTATCATGAAAAACCCAAAATTGAATTGCACGAAACAAAGTGTGGACCTGAAACTCACTTGCACCCCAAAATTTGCTATCACAACTAGTCTTAAAACTCTAAATTGAGTTTTTTGAAATAAACTTCCTGCTAACATTATTCACTATCGTGACATCACCATTGCCTCACTAGTGCATGATCTCTCTCTCTTAGAATGTGTAAGAATATAATTTAATGAGCATATCCAATGATAAAAATTTCCTATATATCCATAAATTCTAAGTATCAATATATTCATTAAAACTGATATTTTTATCATTGATTGGTACTCATATACAAATATACACCGATATATCCGTAAAATCCAAGTACCGATATATCTGTAAAAACTAATGTTTTAATCATAGAGCATATCATAGTGAGCATATCATAATGAAATATCTCAATAGTTGAATATTTATCAATATAACATAAAAAAGAATATTTACAATAAATTCGAAATGAAACTATAACATGTATACATATAATTTTTTGAAGACACACACACACACACACACACTAGTTTATATAAATTAATAAATAAATAAATATATATATATAGTATTATATATATGTTTATATGTCTACCCATTTAATTTTTTTAATTACCAAAATGTTGGGTTTTTTAGTAAACATTTTTTTGTTTGGTTGCAAAAACTTAATCAATCCAATTTAGTTTCATGATCTGCTGCACGAGGATCGGCCAACGGGTTGCCGGTGCCCCAAACTTGGCCTGGCGGCCGCCGTCTTGAATCTTGATGTCCAAAGTGCAGTGGGACAACCGAAATAAATCACCATGCAACCGTTGAGACTGACACGTGTTTTGCGCGCCACAAAAATAACCAACTCATTAAGAACTCGTCGTCTCGCGTCACTATCAACGGAATCCACCCGGGTTCGCAAGACTGTCGAAGTCGAGCTCGTGTACTCGGGAAATAGAATTATCAACGACTTCATCAAGTTGGGGAATTTCTCGTCGGCTCTGAAATTGTTCGACGAAATGTCTACGCGCGACGCTGTTACTTATAATCTGATAATTTCGATACATGGTAAATCTGGAATCCCGAAACAGGGTTTTTATCTTTACCGCGAAATGGTTTCAAATGGAATTAGAGAAAATGCATTTACCTTGTCTTCGGTATTAAGTATCTGTGGTGTTGATGGGCTTCACCTAGAAGGAATTCTAGCTCACTCCAGGGTCGTTAAACTTGGGTTAAGTTTCAATCTGTTTATCGCTTGTCCCCTCGTTGGGCTCTATATGCATATGGGCGTTCATGATTCAGCTTTGAAAGTGTTCGATGAATTGCCAGCCAGAAATCTAGCTACTTGGAATTCGGTATTAAGGGGGCTCAGTGAACTGTGTCGTTTTTCTGAGTTATTAGAATCATATTGTGAAATGAGATGGGATGGTGTTGCTGCAAATGCGCTTAGTTTTTGCTATCTCATTCACGGATGCAGTAATGAGATTTTTACTTCTGAAGGGCTGCAGCTCCACTGCCAAGTGATTAGAATGGGGTGGGTAGTTTCAAATGTTTTTGTATCTAATGCTCTTATTGATTTTTACTCTGCTTGCAACATGTTAGAGGATGCTAAAAAATCATTTGAAGCTATTCATCCGTGGGATGTTATTTCATGGAATTCAGTGGTCTCCTTGTATGTGGACAATGGTTTACTCTCCGAGGCATCGTGTTTGTTCCGTGTGATGCAAGCTTGGGGAAATAAACCATCTGTCAGAACATTTGTGCGGTTCTTGAATTATTCAAGCATGAATGAGGATATGTTACTTGGGAAACAGATTCACTGTTTCGTGTTGAAAACGGGGTATGCAGACTGGAGCGTTCATGTCCAATCCGCATTAATTGACATGTACGGGAAATGCAACTACATTGATACTTCGCTGTTAATGTTTCAGAACATCCCGGAAAAGACCCTAGTGTGCTATAACTCATTAATGACTTCTTTCTTGCATTGTCGCATTACTGATACCGTACTTGAAGTGTTTTGCTTAATGGTTGTGGAAGGAATTGGATTTGATGAGGTGACAATTTCTACTACGCTGAGTGCATTGATGAGGTCCAAAGTCGCAGGTCTGGCAAGCTGTGGTTTAGTACAATGCTGTGCGATAAAATCAGGATTTGAATCTGATATTTCGGTATCATGTTCTTTAATCAATTTGTATTCAAGTCTGGGCCATGTTAGTCTTTCATATCAAATTTTCACACAAATTCAATCACCAAACGTCATATGTTTCACGTCAATCATTAATGGGTTTTCTCAAAATGGGATGGGATCTGAATCGATTGGGATGTTCAAAGCCATGGTTCATCAGGGTGTAAAACCTGATGAAGTGGCGCTTTTATGTGTTCTATCTGGGTGCAGCCATTCTGGGCTGGTTGAAGAAGGGAGATTGATTTTCTACTCCATGAAGGATTTGTATGGGATATCGCCGGGTAGAGAACACATTGCCTGTATGATAGATCTATTGGGCCGTGCAGGTTTGTTGGATGAGGCAGAAGCTTTTCTACAACTCGCACCCATTAGGAATGATTGCAAGATGTTGAGCTCCTTACTTCGGAGTTGCAGAGTTCATGGAGATGAAATGGCAGGAAGAAGAGCTGCAGAAGTACTGTTACATCTCTCTCCATCAGATGCTGCCATATATTTGCAAGTCGCAAACTTTTATTCTGAAATTGGGGAATTCACAGAAGCAGCAATGATTAGGGATATTGCAGTGGCAAAGGAGATGTCAAGGGAGATTGGACATAGTTTAATTTACGCGAGCAATTAGCCATTATTTCCACAAGTTAAATTATCTGTCAGGTGCAACAAATTGAAGGATATATATATATATATATATATAATTTTTTCTAAATATATATTTATTGTTTACTTATTGGATATGAATCTGTATAGGATGGAAACTTTTTTTTGTTGCAAGAAAAATTGTTTATTCTTTCTGGTTCTTGAAGCACGGGCATAAGAAATGCTGTTTATTAACATGCTTTTAAGCTAAGCTATATGTCATACATCAACCTTAATTTACAATCATGTCTGAATATATAAATTTAAATAACGATTTTAAGGAAAATGTGCCCTTCAAACTTTATTCTGAAACTAGTGTTTCAAGTTGGATGGGATGACGAAAATGTTAGATCAATTATTTGTTGTTTATTTTCTGCAAATGTTTATCATAGGAAACACATTGCACGACTATGCTGGTGTGATTGAGGGCCTTGCGAGTTTTGACAAAGAAGAAAATGCAAATCAGATCCAACTTATGAACATTCCAATGTTTCTTGGTGGACATGGAAGCAAGGTCCTTGTGAATGTTGATAGCTTTGGGGCGGTTGGAGATGGGATTTCTGATGATACTCAGGTGCACAATTCGTGCTTGTTTTTCTTAAAGAGAATTATTTTTTTTAGTTTTTAATTTACATATTAAATTTGGAGGTTTTGTTAATATGAAGATCAAATGTTTTTTAAACATAGAAATATTTACATACCAGATAGAGTTCTTCAAATTCTCTAGGAAAAAATACAAAAAAAAATGTGAAAAGCAAATTTTTCCACATGTATTTTGTAAAATAATTCAAATGGAGATCGACCCTTTATTTGTAAATCAACAAATCCTTGAATTTGATAAACAAATTTAAATTGATATAGGTGGTGTTCATAATATTTAAAATGAGTTTTGTTCATAACGATGAACAAAATTTTGATCGTTCATTAAAAATTGAATGTAATTAGAGAAGAAAAAACATGCAATTTGATCGACCATCATGTCTAATGTTAGAGATTTATCAGAAATAGTATCTCTGATTTTTAGAGGTAATATTGTCATGATATTAATTTCTTCCAGATCTCATACCAAACAAGAGCCTTGTGTACTGGGTATGATCTTTTTACATAGATGATAAATTAAATTTTTGAGAAATTTGTTATCAAAATCAAAATTCTCATAACATTGTTCTTAATTGTGGGCTGAAGAGATGAATAAAGGGGATGAATAAATATTTGAAGTCATGACTAATTTCTCATGTTTTTAAGAATATACCTCTCTCGATAATTTTCTTCTTTTGTATCTAGGCCTTTGCAAGTGCTTGGGTCAAGGCGTGCGCGACACGAAGATCTGTTTTCTTGGTCCCTCTCGGACGTCGATACATGGTCAATGCAACAAGATTTAATGGACCCTGTGCTGATAAATTGATCATTCATGTAAGCCGGGATGCTTTTTGAATTAAAAAAAAGGAAATCTTTACACTCGAGGGACGATATGTTAATACGATGCCACCTTGGGGGGGTGGGGGGGGGGGGGAGACATAGTTGTAAGTAAGTATGCTTTGAATTATACAGATAGATGGAGAAATCATAGCACCCGATGAGCCAAAAATGTGGGATTCAAAATTTTCAAGGCTCTGGCTTGACTTCTCTAACCTCAGGAAAGTAGTGTTTCAGGGGAATGGGATTATTGATGGTTCTGGAGGCAAGTGGTGGGCATCTTCTTGCAAGAAGAACAAGACTAGTGTATTTCTTCTAATCCTTCTGCTTTAATGCTCATATTTTAAAAGTCTCAACATCTATGATCTAACAAAAAGTTTATATCTTTTACTTCTCTGCAGCCTTGCCGAGGCGCACCAACTGTAAGTTTTTTCCTTCCCTTGCATGCAAATCTGTTCAAATCTCGTTGCTTGATCGCTGTCTTATGAGCTGCGCATTCTTAGGGTCTGTTTGGTGATGTGGTAGTCATGGAAACAAGTCAGAGTTGATCCTTGATATTTTGCTGTCAAAATCATGAATGTACTATGTTAAAATTTAACAAATAAGGCTTCCCCGTGCAGGCATTAACTATTAACTCCAGTACAGCCGTGACAGTGAAAGGCCTAACTATACGGAATGGTCAACAGATGCACCTTGTGATTTCTCGATCTCAATCAGTGAGAATATCTGAAGTGTTAGTCTTGGCTCCTGGTGATAGTCCCAATACTGATGGCATCCATATTTCTGGATCAACAAATATTGTTCTTCAAAACTGCAAGATAGGAACAGGTTCTTCTGCTACTCCCCCAGCTCTATTTTTTTGTCCTATAGCAAGAATATTCACTACATTCTCACCTAACCCATTGTTGCTCTTAATGGGATATATATATATATATTGTAATCAAGTGTTTTCTCGAGCCAGATTGACACCTCAAATAGTCGTCGGGGCCTTGGGGTAGGATTAGGGCTATCCTCTTCCCCGTAATTAGAGTAATCCATGGGGATCGAATTCGTACCTTCAAGGAAGCACTAGTTCAACATCTTCACCAATTAGACTAGTGTCGTGGGTATATGTATTTGTACATATATATTAGTGACATATACATACATACATACATACATAAGTATGTGTGTGTTTGTATATTATATTATTGTTAGGGACACCAATATATATATATATATATATATATATATATATATATATATTTGTGTGGTTGTCCTTCAAGACACATGCTTTTTGTAGTGTATGTGATGCACATTATTTGTATAGGCATAGAATATCAAAATGAAGAAAATACACAGTCACACATTATACATTATGTGTATTTATATGTATACGTATGCAAATACATTATATCTACACACACACACACAATCACGTATTTGCATGACTAATTTTGGTGGAGATTCATTTTATCATGCTATTTATTTTGAATATTTTCTAAATGTTTTTTTTTTTTTTTGGGTAAATAAGGAGATGATTGTGTATCAATTGTTAATGGAAGCTCGAATATCAAAATGAAGAAAATTTATTGTGGACCGGGGCACGGTATCAGGTGCCACTTACTCATAATTTCAAGGATCACTCTTATCTTTTAACTTAGATAAAAGATTTTAATGCATACATGTTTCATATTGTTATATGATTATAGTCTGGCTTCTATTCTATGCAATTTTTTCTCTACCTAGCATTGGAAGCCTTGGTAAGGGCAACTCCACTGGCATAGTTACCAAAGTTCTCCTCGACACAGCATTCATGAAGGAAACAACCAATGGTTTGAGGATCAAATCATGGCAGGTAAATTTTTATGGCCTTATTTGATAAAACTTACTAATGTTGTTGTAAAATTATTTAGTAACAATTCACTCTTTAAAACACTAAGCTACTCCATTATCTCTTGGTCAACGTGGTGTGTGTGTGTGTGTGTGTGTGTGTGTGTGTATATATATATATTATATATATATATCGTGTATATTTAGGATTATTATCCTAAATATTTTTGCTTTTTATTTTTTTGCCTTTTAATGTGTATATTCACGAACACAAAAACACTTGTTTCATGAATAAAAAAATATCTCTTCTAATTTTTTTGCCTTTTAAAATAATGGTGATGAATTATATCAGAATTATTATTATTATTATTATATCAATTTAAAAAATTAATAATAATACTAATGATATTCGTGTAGTGAAGAGAAAATACAAAAATACTAATTTAAAAGATATCATTTCCTCAATGAAATTTGACATAGCTATACTGGAGATAGTGTTTGGTGAAATGTATGATATATCTGAGCATATCAAAAATATTATTCAAGGGTTAGGTTCCATGAAAGAAGAATTCAGTTGTAAGGCACAAGGTGTCTTCAATGTTTGTGAACATCTTCACCCAAAATAATGTAACCTAGTCTCTATGTTTAAGGGATGTTTCAAAGTTACAAAAGAGTAATTTAAGATGATTGAAAAGAGATGTTTAATTTTCTTAGGGTGATTAGATAGTATTTCTATTAAAGAATGTCACGATAGATAAAATCAAGTTTAGTATCACTTCTATGTGGAAGTATGTAGAGGATGCGACAAGAGCCAAGATACGAAGATCCCCACAATATGGGGAGTTCTAGGTGTGGGAATTTGGATGGGTCGGGCAAGGGTTTGACAATCATCTTAGCCCTGCCTGCCATGGATTCAGAATATGCAGCCTGATCTAGCCCGGTGATCGTGCGGTAGGCAAATTGGTGGGTCGGTAACTCGACATTTAGGATCACACCCAGACCCAAACTCCTAGTCTCAATGTTCTTTGCCAGATTGATTGAGCCTAGTTTGGTGGCTCTACCTTTGTACGTTCTATGCTTCTTTGTACCCAAATTTTATTTTTGTTTTAAATTCAAATTGTACAAAAAATAATGAGAAAAGTGCAATTTCATATTATAATTTATAAATTACGATTTAAAAAACAAATATAATAGAAAGTAAAAACAGAGTTACTAGTCTACAATATTGGCGATCATCAATTCTTGAACGTATACAATAAGTTTTTATTTTATGGTATATTAATTTTTTGTTTTAGTTTTTTTTAATTTTTTTTGAATATGATTATCTTGATTATGTCTGACATAAATTTTATTATCTAATTATTAATTATTTTATGGGTGGAACTAAATGTTGATTCAAAAAAAATTATCAAAATTAGAATTTTAAATAAATTAATAAGTTATTAATTTATTTTATTAGTACAATTTCATATAAAAATTAGCAAGAACAAAGGAGAGAACTAAATAAGTAGGATAATAAATATTAGATAATAAAAAGTTGTTTTTTAAAGATTCTACTATTTTATGTAATAAATTAATCAATATTTGTACATAAAATATTTTTCTATGTATTATAAAATATTTAAATTATATTTTTATATTTTACATATTTTTTAATCTGCTATTTTTCTGAGCTAGGTTGACATCTTTAATATTTATTGGGGTCTCAGCATTGGAGCAGAGCTATCCTCATCCTCGTGCTCAGATGTGTAGCTTGTGAGGTTCGAACTCGGACAGCCAAAGGAAGCGAGCATCCCTACTAGTTGGACTACATGCGAGTGATATCATGAAATTGTGTCGAAATGATATCATGAAAATTACTTTTTCAAAAACTAATATATAAATTATTAGAAATTATTAAACGGGGAGGATGAATCTTTACTTTTGATTGTGAGAGTTGGTATTAGATTATTTAGAAAAAAATGTATAATAATAAAATAAAATGATTTGAGAGTATTTACTAGTAATTAAGGTTTTGTGGTTTAGATGCGTTTAAATCATCACTAATGCATTAGATCATATAAGAACTCTAAATTTAAATGTACTTGGTCGCGATCACTATTGAGATGGTAGACAAGTATGAAAGTTTGTCGTACGCATCTACCTTGGGATTGGTAAGGGGGGATCGGGGGAGGGTGAACCATAATTTTTAGCTAAAGTTGTGTGGTGCAAGATGCCGCATCATGTCAGACAATTAATATTTTGCCTGGCATACCCGCTCAATGACTCTTTGGTTGCTATGTGGTGCGAGATGTGCACCCCTGATGGCTCTGAGCCGTTATGTGACATGGCATGCCCTCCCAATGCCTTTGAGGCATTTTGTGGTATGACATGTGCTCTCCATGACCCTTATGTGGTGCGACATGCGCTCCCAACCACTCTATTAGGTGTTGTGTGGTGTGGCAGGTGCTGCCGAGTGCTCATTGAGCTCTTATGTTGCATGGACGTGTACCCAATGGCTCATTGAGCCATTTTGTTGGGTAGCATGTATGCACCATGACTTGGAGAGCTGTCATGTTGTGCTAGGCAGTGTTTTAATGGCCACCACGTCCAGCACAACGGTCCAATTTGGCCCACACCTCCTAGGCAAAATGTTGTGCCTGGGTCTGGATGCGTCGAGCCATTTTCATTGGGCCTGCCTTGCTAGATTAAAATTACCTCTTCAACAAATAATGAGATTGTGTGAGAATTATTAGGTCTCTAACCCCCAAGAAGCATTTTTCTTGTTTATGGATAACCTTGAGCTCTGGATGATGCAAGAATTTCAAAGAAGACATTATTCCACTCAGGTTTGTAAAAGTTTGACTTGGCTATCATGTTAGATAGAATGAAGTCGATGAGATTGGATTTGAATTTAGAATTTTATTTTATTTTTTCTAGAATGTCTCATAAAATTAATTAACAAGTCGACAATTTCTAAAATTCCAAGACTGTCTGATGGTTTTGAGTAATTTAGAATTTTATTTTTATTATCTAGCTAGAATGTAAGATTATGGCAGTGAGCATGTGATATTGAAATTTACGTGTTCAAAATTCTGAGAATCATATTGCTTGAAGTTTTTAAATAATATTTTTCTAGAAAGGTTATTAGTTTTTAATTGTATTATGCGAGATGAGAGCAGTTTAACTTAGATTCTAGAAGAGCACAGTGCTTTGCATCGAAGCACAATGATCAACATTGAATCTTTTGTTTCGTGGATTGCAAAAGATTATTTGATCATAGGATTGGATGGTTTTGTTGGAATTGTAGGATTGTTCGACCGGCTCATTTGGTCTGATTTTTTAAAAATTAGCCATCGAAATAAAAAATAAAACAGACAAACTATTTCAACTTTTTTTTTTTTTGAAAATAGCGTGTAAAAGTATATTAAAAATGAAAATATTTGAAAAAAAAAAAGTACGCCAAAAATGAAGATATCAAAAAAAAAATTACATCAAAGTGAACATTTACTTTTTGGTGCAATAAAAAAAATGCCAGAAATACCCCTATCTAGTAAATTCGAAAATATGTCGTGGGTTTCCTTTTTTTTTTTTGATTGTACTAAGACGTAAATATTTTTTCAATCCAGTGTGCATTTACATAATTTTTTCTTTTTTTTTTTTTTTTTTTTTTTTTGAAAATCTTGAAGTTATCTTTTTTAATCTTTGTATTCATGTTTTCACTTGCTTGGAAAACAGTCTCATAAAGGAAATTCACGTGCCACTCTCTGTGGTCTGCTGTTCTTGATTTGCAGGGTGGGAATGGCTATGTCCGTGGGATACGATTTGAAAATGTGAGGATGGAGAACGTGACAAACCCAATCATCATCGATCAATTCTATTGTGATTCTCCAACAATATGCCAAAACCAGGCAAGTGCCATCTCCGTCCACTGAAAACTAAAATTATGTTAGTTTAAGCTAATGCCCATGATGTTAGTTTGAATAGAGTTCACCTTACTGATCAAGGTGTACGAATGGACAAACTAAACGCAAGCTTACCCTTGGCCCATATATGATACCCTGGGCCTGAGTTCGGAGTAGCCAAGACTCTCCTATTCCAAATGATCTGGCAAGTATCAGAAATTTGTTTTAAAAAATTATGTACAAAATCAAATTTATTTTAGTTTTTGACCTTTGTGCACAAATTACTATTATATCCTTAGCTCATGCCCACACAATTTCACACACACACACGCACACGCACACGCACGTGATGTGTGTGTGTGTGTATATATATATATATATATCTATACATTTTTATGTTTATATCATGATGTCATCATATTACATGTAATATATATGTCGCAATGCAAATCGTGTACTTTCTCTCTCTCCAAGTTTTATCATTTTTTGAGTGACGCGGTGATGTATTTTGAATAATATTAAGAGTATAATAATAATAATAATAATTACATTGGATTTAGTGCACAAAAATTTAAAAAACTCTGGTTTTGTACGTAATTTCTTGAAGCAAACATTTTGGGTTCTTAAATAATAATTATTTTGTTTATGGTATGGCAAGACCTGTCTTTCCCATTATTTTGTTTTAAAATGAGGATATTTAGACATGAAAAAAAATAATGTAGTGTAGAAGGGTTGGTTGTTTTCTCCCAATTTTATCCATTCAGAGAGCCTAGAGCTAGATGCGATGAACGCGCTCTCTTTTTCTTTATATCTGTAGACATCAGGGGTCAAGGTGAGCAAAATCACGTATCGAAACATTAGCGGCACGACTCCTAGTTTGAATGCCGTGAGGTTTGCTTGCAGCGACACTGTTCCATGCAGCAAAATAGTCGTCACCAACATCAACTTGGAAATGAAGGAAGGGAAGGCGGAGACTTACTGCAACTCCGCTCGGGGCTCTGGGTACGGGATCCTCCATCCACCTGTGGATTGCTTGATGTCGGAGGACAAAATTGGAATTTTGACAAGGGAGAGTGGATATGATGGTGCTCTACTGAAACTTGTGGCAGCAGATGATCATGCCTTGCACACCGAGCTGTGATTTGGGCGCTGCCTGTTGCGTTGAGCATGGGCATCATTCGTTGTGTTGTCCTCGCCGAATTTTGGTTAGCTCAAACAAATCACGATCGTGTTATGAGCATGTCCAGTTTGGTTGCTTTTCATGTGCAAATGCACCAAATTATTATGTGATTTGTGTCGTATATGGTTTATAAATGTTTATATGTTTGTTTCTGTAAATGTATAAATATTTAAATAGCATATTGTTAATTGTAATGTCTGATATTGACTGTGATTTAATATAATATTTTTGGACCCTCATGAGCTCGTGTGTATGGAATATGTAAAAAAAAAAAAAAAAAAAAATGTGTTTTTTAATTTTTTTTTTCTTTTCCTCCAAAGGGGTGTGTGCGGATGTGTGTTTGTGGAGGGGCAATGTGAGTTTTTTGGCAGATTTAAAATATTGAATTATTGATCATTCCCTCAATGTTTTATTCCTTTCTTTTATTCGTGTTCTCTAAGTCTCGCAGAATAAGGGTTATGGAAATCAAAGAATCAAAGAAAATCTAATATCTGGTATCAGAGCATTTTGATCTAGAAGTTTTTTCATGTTTTTGTTATTCCTCTAAACTTTCTTTCTTTTTCTTCTAAATATTGTTAGAGCTTATGAGATTTCAAATACATAAAAGAGATACCTCCTCTTTCAAATCTTGATTGAACTCTAGTGTCATTCAGAAAACATAAACTAATAAGATTCAAATGAGGAGGCACGCCTTGTTGAATTTTTTTTCCACTCTCCCCCCGAATCCCCATTACCAACCCCAGGGTAAGGGGGGGATTGTCTCAGTAGTGATAGTGATCAATCACATTTAACTTTGAAGTTTCTATGAGAGCCAGTGAATTAGTGATGATTTAAATAGAAATAAGGAGACACGTCTTGTTTAAATCAAAGGTATCTAATAAGTTGTGGCCTAGATCCTCAATTCCAGAAATGAAAGTTTTTTCTATTTTTTTTTTAATTTCCTCCCACCCCTCCCACTAATTCATTCCTTATTATTCCTCGACCTTTCATATATGGGCCGGGATCTTGGGGCCGATGCATGTAAAATACCTATCTCAATAGTATGAATATGATATTTGGCAAAGGCATTGTAGAGCACGTATTCGGCATCCTTGTGGTTTGAACTCATGTCCGCCAAGATTTAGTATTATTTTTCATTTGATAATTGAGCTACCATGCTGTTGGCGTTTCAAAAATGGAAGTTGTAAATTCGAAACCTAAGTTGATGTATAGGTCAAGTTTCTTGAACATTAGCCTCGGTTCAGCTTTGATTCCTTTATTCGAAAGAAAAAATTATGATTTCTAGAGTGTGAAGATGAAAACTTTGTTGATGTTGCAAGATGCTTGAAATTTGGTCAGATATAAGTTTGATGATCTAGCTTACACATTAACCCTCGAGATAACTAAAAAAATACAGGTGAAAAAGATGAAGAATATGAATGACAAAAAATCTCATGTTTATTCAACAAAGAGTAAGCAACGACATCTTCCTTAGAACAATAAGGTCGACAAAAGCCAAAGATGTTTGGGATCTAATGCACAAATAATTCTAGAGATATAAAAGGATGTGGGTAGTGAAACTATAATTCTTGATGAGAGATCTCAAAAATATGAAGATAAAAGAAATGTACTTGATGATTTTTTTTAAAAGTTTATGAAAGTCATTGATCAACTAATGATGCATAATGAAGAAATTGTTGAGAAGAACATGATAGAGAAGTTGCTTATTAGTCTTCATGACAAGTTTGATCATATTGTAGTAGTAATTGGAGAGGTATTCTTACAGTTCAATGGAACTAACCTTCCAATCAAAGCTTCATCTCAATCTCAATAATGAACATACTCGGGATAATATTAAATAAAATAATTGGAGATTTTCCAAAAACTATAAAATTACAAGATAAATAGGAAGAGGGTTCCCAAATCTTTATCAACTAAGGAATGTCACTCTTCTTATACTTTTAATAATGTAATAATAATAAGCAGTTGAGAAGAATCACTGGTTTAAATCAATGCCACAATATTTCAATTACAAGAAAACTAATCATCTTTCAAGAGATTGCAAATTTAAACTTTATCAACAAACTAGATGTGTTGAAGAAAAATCGAATGAAGAAAATCCATTTTATGCTTCTTACAACTCCATCAAACATTAATTCAATGTGTGGTTTTTGGATAGTAATTGTACAAACCATTGATTGGAGATATAGTTCTCTTTGTAAACTTACGTACATCTACAAATTCTCAAGTGAAGATGAGAAATGAAGAAGTGTATTGAAGAAGTATTTTTAGCTCCTGACCTAAATCAGAACTTGCTGAGTATGAGATAATGTAGAATGGATACAAGTTGGCATAAGAGGAAGACACAATATTATATTTGATAACTGATCTAAACATATTTTGAAGAAAATAGAGATGCCAAAGAATATGAGCTTTCAACTTAATCTTAGTATTGGAATTGATTTCACTATGAAGATTTAAGATATAGAAAAATCCAAGTCGTGGCACACCACATAAGGTATGGGCATTTAAAATTTGAAAATCTCAAATTTCTCTGTCAAAGAAAGATGGTGCATGACCTGCCCACCAATATTGAAGCTCTCAATTAAGTATGTGAAGCATGTGTTGTGGGTAAATACTTCAGGCAATCCTTGCCAAAAGAGGTCGCTTGGAAAGTTACATCATTCTTGATATGGTTCACACTAACATTTTTGGACCTATATCGATATTTTCATGCGCAAACAACTAAATATTTTATTTTGATTATGGATGATTATTCAATAATGATATGAGTTCTCTTCATCAAGCACAAAATAGTGTAGTGGAAAGTTAATAAAATTCTACAAAATGATAGAGGCAAATAATTCATTTCAAAATAGTTCATCAACAAATGTGAAGAAAAAATGATTGAAAGTCAATATTCAACTACGTATACTTTCCAACATAAAAGTGTAGTTGAAAGGGAAAATCAAATGGTAGTTGAAATTGCTAAGTTAATGTTACATGAGAAGAATCTTCCTAAATTCTTTTAGGTTGCAATAGCAAATATCATAGTTTACTTGTTATGAATAAGTCCAACTATTACCATGAAGAACACTCCGATAAAAACTTGAAATGGAAGAAAGCCTTATGTTCATCATCTAAAAGTATTTGGAAGTTTATGATGCTCTCAAACACCAAAACATAAGAGAAATAAGTTGAACAAGACAAGACAAGAGTACATTTTTGTGGGATACAGTAAACACTCAAAAGGATATAGAATATCTATCCTTGAAGACAATAAATTGTAAGTTAGTAGAGATATTTTATTTAATGAAGACACTAATTGAAAGAATCAGTCCCAACTCTTCTTATTGAAGCCTATTGATATAATTAAAACTCATATTAATGAAGAGGTGCATTCTAATAGTTTTGAATTTATTGAAATTCTAAGATGAGTAACATGGTTCCCTAAAAACATCTCTCCTTATAGTGATCAAATCTTTTTTTTTTTCTTTTTTTTTTCTATTCCTTCTACATCAATATAAACTAAAAGTTTAAAAGAGATATAAGAAAGATATAACTTTAGTACTAGACTCAAAACTTAGATCAGATTATATAACACTATGAATGAGTAACTACTTTTGCTCGGAACTAAAAGGTAATCATAATTCCTTTACAAAATCAAAAAACACTAACATATTGAATCCACCTTCAAAGCCAAGCTAGTGGCCAAAAGATAATCATATTTAATTGGAACTAATTTCCCAAATACCTTTGCTCATCTTACCATACATGATATTATTAGAGTATGAATGAAATTAGCAACCCAATAAGGCTGATTACTTTACCAACTTGAAATCAAGTATGCATTTCAAAATAAAAATGTAGGAAGAATTTTATGATGGAGCAGCTACATGGCTTCATAGTTATTCGACAAGAGAAATATGTTTACCGCCTAAATAAAGTATTGTATAGACTAAAATAAGCACCTCATGCTTGGTGTACTCAAATAAATTAATATCTGTAAGAAAATTGGTTCATCATAAGCCATAGTGAACCCATCTTGACATTAAACTGAATGTGATAAAGAAATATGAATGATTTAATATTTACTGGCATTAATCTAGATTTGATTATCTATTTTAAGGAATATGATAGAGAAATATGATATGCGACATCTTCATCATTTATTGGGCATTGATGTATTCCAAGATAGTTAAAGAGTATTCATCACCTAAAATAAAGATATCCAAACTATTTTGAAAAAATTTAATATGATTAACTGCAAACCAAGTTCTTCCCTTTTGATTACAAATCAAAAAGTCAAAGTTGATAGAGGTAGAGCCGTGAATGAAAGTCATTACACAAGTCTAGTTGATAACCTCTTTTATGTTACTACCACTAGATCATACATTATTTTTGCCATGAATTTGTTATCTCAGTTTATGCATTCTCCATATCACTATCATCTTGAAATTATAAAAATGATTTTAAGGTATCTTAAATAAACTATAAATCTTGACTTAAGGTACTTTAGAACAATGAATACTAAGTTATATAGGCATTGTGATAATGATTGGCAAGGATGCATAAAAGACTCAATGAGAACTTTTGGATATGTATTCTTTATTGATTCTACTACTGACTATTGTATATTGAGCTTCAAAAAATAATCTTCCATTATCTTATCTATTGCTGAGATAGAATATATTTCTAGCTTACTAGTTATTACCTAAGCTATTTGATTAAGGAAGACTGAAAAATATAAACGAAAAGCAAACTAATACAACAAAGATTCATTGTGATAATAAGTATGTAATATTCATTGTCAAAGATTTTGTTATTCTCAACATGATAAAATATAATGTACTCAAGTATTATTTCATTAAATAAATATAAGAAGATAAATTGGTATATTTAAGCTATTGTAACTCTGAAGATCAAATAAATGATATTTTTACCAAAATACCTATGAAAAAATATATTCACTTTTAAAATTTAATTATACTTAAAGAATATTGCATTAAGAGGAAAAAATTATTAATCATAATGAAGATCATTACAGAAGGTTGGTTAGTCATCTCCTTCACCTTATTGTCACTAGACCAAACATAATTTTTGTTGAGATTATTATTTCAGTTTATGCATATTCCAAATGAATGTCATCTTAAATTACAAAAAAAAAAAAATTAAGGCATCTCAAATAAATTATAAATCTTGGATTAAGGTACTTCAGAACAATGAATACTAGTTTTTATGAACACTGTGATAGGGATTGGGGAGGTTATTTAGAAGATTCAATGAGCATTTTTGGATATGCACTTTTTATTGGTTCTACTAATCAGGGCTCTCCACGTAGTCCAGACAAATCACACTCACGTGTCGTTTCTTGTCAAAGGTCACATTGAGCTCAGGATAAGACAATAAGGAGTGAAGAGCTCAGATGAATATGATAATAAGTATGCAATATTCATTATCAAAGATTTTGTCATTCACAGTAGTACAAAACATATTGTCGAGAAGTATTACTTCATTAAAAAAAAAAAACAATAGAAGATAAATTGGTGTGTGTGGGCGTGTGTATTATTTATTATTATTTTTATTTTTTTCTCTCTCTTTTTTTTTTTGATAAATTGGCATATTTAAGTTGTTACAAGTTTGAAGATTAAGTAACTAATATTTTCACCAAACACTACTTACGAAAAAATATATTCACTTCCAAAAATGACTTGGACTTAAAAAATATCATATTAAGAGAGAAAGAGAATGATTAATTATAAAGTGATATTGGCTGTGTTTTTATTTTATATGTAAATGCCTCTCAAAACAAGGTTTAGAGTTTTGTCTATGTAAATGTCTGTGTCTCTAAATGTCTCAACATATCATTTACATGTTATATATAAATATTTATATGTTTATATATAATATTTATATGTTATATAATTGTTATAAATGTTTATTTAAATGTTATATATACATGTTGCATGTTTATATAGTTCAGGTTCATTATTTTTCAAAAACAATGTCCAACACATACTATTTTTGAAAATGTTATCTTATTTTTTTTTAAAAAAAATAGTGACAATGGAAGAGATATTTTCAGGATTATTGTTTTAAGTTGGTCCAAACATAATTATTTTTTTTTTGTTTTGACGCATTAAACTGACAGATTAAATCTTTAGGATACTAAAAATTAATTATTTTTGAATTGAGGCAGGCAAGCATAACTTTTTCCATTTTTTAAAAATAAAAAAAAATGTGAAATACAATCATGTCATTTAAATTTAAAATTTTGACACCCCAGGGCAGGCTGCAAGACACAGTCAGGCCCAGATAATACATTCTTCCATAATAATTATTGTAAAGATAAAAAAAAAAGATGAATAACTAATTAAACAAAAAAAAAAATCATAAATTAATATCATGAGCTACCTGCTAGTTAGTATTCTTTTGTGGAAGGAAGGGGAAGAACAACCTCGATTTCTTGGCATGGCTGATGGCCACGGCAGAGACAGACAGACAATTCGAGAGGAGGGGAGCAACATCTCGATGCTCGACCCCAAAAGAAAGAAAATTTGGCCCGTGAACCTGGCACGTGAACATGATCCCGAAAGAGCGGTGCACTAATCAGGGCTCTTCACGCCGGCCAGACAAATCCCGCCCACGTGTCGTTTCTTGTCACAGGTCACGTTGAGCTCAGACCGCTCGATAAACAAATTTATTTTTACATATATTTTTTTTAAATTACTTAAAGCCATTTTCTCACTATCATAATTTGTTTTTGATAATAAAAAGGCAAGTGCAAGTGCTTCAATTTGAGATTATATACATATACATATACATATACATATACATATACATATACATATACATATACATATACATATACATATACATATACATATACATATACATATACATATACATATACATATACATATACATATACATATACATATACATATACATATACATATACATATACATATACATATACATATACATATACATATACATATGTATATGTATATGTATATGAGAGAGTGAGAGAGAGAGAGTTTTGTATGTACGCTGAGGGCATGAACATTATTTGAGAAATATTTTGCCGAAGGAAGTACAAACAAAGAGATCTTTTACTAAAATACCCCTGGAACAGCATGGATCTACCCTTTCTGTTTTCATGTAGCAAATTAGTATACTTACCTCACACGGACCCATTTATGAAAGTCTTGTGACCTCCCTCCCACATGCTTACACCCTTGGCTCAATGCTCTCTATATCTCTTACATATCTCTCTCTGTCTGTCTCTAAAAATGAGCGACCTCAAGTTTAAAAGTCTCACATTCATGCTCATTATTTTGGCAACAATGAGCTGCACTTCAATTCTTGATACCTTCATTGCTAGCAAAGATAAGGAAGAACAGAAACAGGGCAGAGGCAGTACGGGCCTATGGTACAGGGAGACAATGAAGAAAGGGGACGGCAACTTTGATCACTACCAAAATGTAAGAGCAAAATTCGAAGCTTCATCACCTGTTTCTGGGTCTGGGCCAATGCCATCCAAACAATACTCACCGCTAGCATCCCCAGAAAAAGGCTCCATCTTTAACGTGCTTCACTTCGGTGCTAAGGGTGACGGGACCAGCGACGACACTAAGGTTCCTCTTCAACTCTTAACTCCCCCCCGTTTTACCCATCAAATTCTTGCTCGCAGCAGGTACCAGAGAGATGCAGTGTTGGTGTTGATTTATCATGGGGCAACTTTCATGTACCAATGCATGTAACTGGCAGTTTCGTCTCCTCCACCACAACGAGCTTTAACTTGCTGGTTCCTAAAGCCATGCTTAACAACCGGGTCAGCTTGACCAATGGATATCCTTGTAATTTAAACGAATGATTATCTAAACGAAAGATATATAACTTAGCGTTAGCGAGGAGAGAAAGCAAACACACACACACTCACACACGTATGTATGTATCCATATGTATATAACAGAAAGGAAAAGCTAACAGAACAAGTAAAGGAAAATAGCTGTTGTCATTCTTATTTTTTAAAGCATAGCATAGAAAAGTGTTACGGTACAATACAGGCGTTTCAGGCTGCATGGGCCGCAACTTGCAAAGTGGAGTCATCTGCGCTGCTCGTTCCAGCAGAAAATCAATTCCTTGTGGGTCCCATTTCTTTTTCTGGCCCATATTGCCGCCCAAATATTGTGTTCCAGGTAAGTTAATAATTAATATCACAGTTAGATATATATACATACATACATATATATGTATGTATGTATATCAATTATTAGATTTTCATAATGAATGTTACCTCCACGACCATGATGGCGCTGTTGGAGCTGAATTATCTTTATCAGCTGGAGGGCAGAATTATAGCTCCGAAGGACCCAAAGGCATGGGGCAGAGGACTGCTGCAGTGGCTAGAATTCAGCAAACTTCGAGGAATTAAGGTTCAGGGGGGCGGCACCATTGATGGAAGCGGGTCGATATGGTGGGAAGATGATCCATTTGACGTGCCTGTAGACAGCGAAACACGACTCATTTTCCCAATCAACAACACAGGAGAAGATAACCCACCATTCCCCGTTAGTAACCACCATAACCACTATCTGGTACTTTAAGCTTTTGCATTACTCGTGTCTAATCATGTTTCCGTTCGAACTACCGTGGCAGATAAGAAGCCAATTCCACAGGAAATTCCCAAGCATCAAGCCTACGGTAAGAACCAACTGATTCAGCACGAACCATATATCACATGGTGAATGATGAAGCAGAGCTAATTTCTTGCAGGCACTCAGATTTTATGGAAGCTTCGATCTGACTGTCATGGGAATAACAATCATAAACAGCCCTCAGTGCCACCTCAAGTTCGACAACTGCATGGGTGTCACTGTGCACACATTCAGCACCTCGTCCCCCGGTGACAGTCCTAATACAGATGGCATCCACCTGCAGAACTCCAAAAACGTGCTCATTCACAGCAGTAATCTTTCCTGTGGTAAGAATCGCATCATTTCTATGTGTCATTGGGCACATGTCACAGCTCACAAGCTCAAGTAATGCTGTCACACACTGGCTCGAGTATGCAAGTTCCCTGGCATGAGTAGATATGATAGCTAAGCTTGTCACAATCCTAGATGCATTCCTCTGAATATCCTGGAACTAAATGAGTTTATCCCAGATCAGTTCTTAGCCTCTCCCGAAACATTTTGAAATCTCAACACCTATTACAATAGAACCTCTCTAAACTAAACGAGTTTATCTCAGGCCAGTTCTAAGTCCTAATGTCAGAACTAGAACGGCTGACTTTCAGATGAAATACTATCAGGATATTAACCTCTCCTGGGTAACATGCTAAAGCAGAAATCTCGTGCAATGAGTATGACGTTTACAAATGTGTGATTACGCAAGCACTAACACATCAAATCTCATAAGAACTCTGAAATTAAAAATATTCGAGAGAAAATAATACAGAGATAATTAATTATGTGAGAAATTCTTAATTTATATGCGCATATTTGAAGCCATGTTTTGGTACGATGACAAGTATGTCTATTTGGTTTGAGAAATTTTTTTAAATTAGACAGATTTAATAAGACAGGATAATACATCAACCGATCAACGTGACTAAATGCCATGATTTTATGATGTAGGAGATGATTGCGTTTCAATACAAACTGGATGTTCAAACGTATACATACACAATGTAAATTGTGGACCCGGGCATGGAATTAGTATTGGAAGCCTAGGAAAGGATAACACAAAAGCCTGCGTGGCTAATATAACAGTTAAGGATGTCACCATGCACAATACAATGACTGGGGTCAGAATCAAGACATGGCAGGTATGCTAATCATCAAGTTGCATACATCTTGCCCGTGACTTCTAAATGCCCTACTTTGCAGGGTGGGTTGGGCTCTGTGCAAGATGTTTTCTTCTCCAACATCCAAGTCTCGGAGGTCAAACTTCCAATTGTTATCGATCAATTTTACTGCGACAAAAGGAGGTGTACAAACCAAACATCAGCTGTGGCTTTAGCAGGAATTAACTACGAAAAAATAAGGGGAACTTATACAGTAAAGCCAGTATACTTTGCCTGCAGTGATTCGCTGCCATGCATGAATATACGCCTAACCACGATAGAGCTGATACCATTGCAAGAACACTACCATCTTCACAATCCTTTCTGCTGGAAGACATTTGGAGAACTAAACAGTCCTACTATCCCCCCAATTGATTGTATCCAAGCTGGAAAGCCACCCAGCAACGGACCCCAAATTAATCCTGATTCATGCTGAGCAAATTTGTTTTGATTTCCACACTGGCTCAGTTTGGTTTTTAGTTTTTTTCTCCCATACCATACATCACATGAACAAATCAAATTTGAATAAAAACATGAGATACACAACAAAAATAAGTAAAAAACTCATCAAATTTGTAAGAAACCAAAACGAACAGGCTCATAAGACTACAAGAGATTAATGAGAAAGAGGAATGACAAATAATTTTAGAAAAATATCATGGCCAATGATACTTGACAGAGAATAGTACCGGGATGACTAATCATTTGAGATATCTTGTATTGTAAGCATATATTAGAGATCATATCTTGCAATGATAATAAATACTTTCTTCTAAAAATAGTAGGTATCAGATTTAAGACTCATTACAGATAACATCTTTGCTTTTCAAGAACAATCCTGTTGAGATATTAATTTCTCCTAGACCCCATACTAAAGTAAAAGTCTTGTGCGCTAAATATAATCTTTGTTATGATCGGTGATATATAAATGCAAAGTCACATCAAAAATCAATGAGATGAAAAATTTAAGAATGAGTGAGCTTTTGGAACTGTTCCAAGTCAAGTTTTGTGGGTTTGTGTATCCGTGCCTAATGCACAATTCTCTTGTCTAATGCATAATTTGAGAGAGGTATATATTGAATCCAACTCATCCAAATCAAACTTTGTGTTTGATCATCTCTAGAGTCTAACCTATTGTGGCAAGTCAATGTTGATGAATCACCAGCAAAACCAACATTGGATCTGACTCATCCAAATCAAGGAACCAGAGGAAAAACAAGTGAGATTCATGTGATTCGATCAATTCATTGCAGAGCCAGAACAGATTAGAAATAGGATATACTTTTTGATTATTTAGTTTCACCTTTTGCACCAACAAAATGCGTTAGCTTAAATGCACACCTATACCTAGCAATGTAATTGCTTCTTCAGCAGCATGTCTGCTTGATTTCTTAACTCTATCAAGCCTTTGATAAAAGTTCAGAGGATCATAATTTGAAGGAACATTGATGTAGAAACTATGATTTATGAAACACGAGTTATTTGTAATACCATGTTTTTGTTGAATTAAGAAAGAAATAAGAAACACTCAATGCATCCAGAGCAATATTTTCCATAGATATATCTGCTACACTTCAGCACGTAGCAGATTAGTTTCAACAAATTAGTTTCCATATAAAGTTTTGACAAGGGATTTATCCAGTACAAAAACCAACACCGATTGTTTGGAGAGTAAGTTATAAAAACGCAAGGAGAATTCGCCAAGAACTATTCTGAAAAAGATGACGCAACTAAAAACAGGGATGTTTCAAGCAACTTTGGTGTCTTCGTTCCAAATTTCAGTAATCTTGTTGCCAAGGCAGATGAATCGATGAAAACACATGAATCGATGAAAACACATGAATCGATGAAAACACATGAATCGATGAAAACACATGAATCGATGAAAACACATGAATCGATGAAAACACATGAATCAATGAAAACACATGAATCGATGAAAACACATGAATCCATCAGTGCCGCCAAACTCGAGCTAGCATTTAAGTAATGTTAATAAACCCAGATAACGATAATGTGAACTCCATGAGTACCGTAACCTTGTTTAAGAAGATCTAACATTCAAAATCTGTTATAAAATTAAAGTTAAAAAAAAAAAAAAAAAAACACTAACCAGCTACCAGCTGATTAAAGAAAAAGAAATCACCTGCATGATTCGTAAGATTCAGTGATGCTAATCCAAATTTCAATTTCGATCTCTCAATGCAAAATTACGAAATCAAAATGATGTAACTCTTCTAATTGGCATTTCATGAATTGTCATTTTATCATTAAAATAGAAAGTAATTCGTCGACTAAAATTTTATAAACTGAATAGGAAATGACTTTTACGAAATAATTTTAATTTTAACTTTATTTTTGTTCATGCAATTACTTAATCACTTTGCCATATGAGTAGGGGTATAACCGAGCCGAGTCGAGCCGAGTCGAGCCGAGTATTAGGCAGGCTCGGCTCGACTCGGTTTTAAAGGAGTAGGCTCAAGCTTATTCGTGAGCTGACGAGCCGAGTTTGAGGATGCTCAGGCTCGGCTTGTTTAACTTACGAGTCTGTTCATGAGCTTGGTTCACGAGCTTGTTCACGAGCCTGGTTAACGAGCTTGCTCACAAGCTCATTCACGAGCATGTTCATGAGCCTATTTATGAGCTGACGAACTGAGTTTAAGGGTGCTCGGGCTCGGCTCGTTTGACTTATGAGCCTCAAAATGATGTTCGGGAATTAAAGAAAATGTTCATCTAAAATAGCCAACATACAACTAAATTAAAAAGATAAAATAATAAAAGTTCAATTAACTTGATTGAAATTTAAGAGTTAAACTATTCATCATTTTCATTTGTAGGAAAAATTTGTTGTGCATCAAGCCTTCTCCATGTTCACGAGTATGTTCACGAGCTTGGTTCACGAGCTTATTCACGAGCCTATTTACGAGCTGACGAGCCGAGTTTGAGGGTGCTCGGGCTCGTCTCATTTAACTTACAAGCCTCAAAATGATGTTCGGGCTCGGTTCGTTTAACTTAATAAACGAGTTCGAGTGAGCTTCTAATGAGCCGAACGCCGAGCAGCTCGCGAGTAGCTTGGCTCGGTTACAGCCCTACATATGAGGTGGTTGTGGTCATTTTGTGTTCTAAATTCATGTTAGACAACTGTCATTTTTTTATTATTATACAATATGTTAATCAACAACTATTAAAAAAAAATAAAATTCACATCAATAATTTCAAAATAGAAAATTTAACACTAAATAAGAAACTATACAAGATAATAAATAAAATACAATATAAAATAGAATTGTAATTGAAATACTTTGCAAAGTAGGAGAAACCTCCTTTACAAAAGAAAAATTAGAAATTTCAAATAAATTTATAATGTGGATAAGGTGTTTTATACAAATTACATTTGATTTTGATATTATATTTTTTCACTTGAAATTCATATTCCTCACTTTTAAATTATATGATTGCTTACGTCCTTACTAAGTTATGCGAGATTCTACATCATACAAATTTGTCAGTGTTTATCGATTTAGTAATAATTAACATATATTACATTCTCTATTGATTGAGAATGTAATATATGTTAGTCTTTATATTTTTTCACATGAAAACCATTATGATTTGTTTTTATGACATTTTCATGATATATTTTTAGTCTTTGTATTTTTTGATATTTATATATCTTAATTTAGGTATGAGAGGTAATCATTCAAGTGGCCGAAGATCTCAATATGTGGGCAGAGATAGAGGAAGTCAACTAATAGTTTATATAAAAGAAAATCTACATGTATTTAGTAATGAAAACACTAAAAATATCTCTCCACATTCTCCTACATGTATAGAGGATACATTGGCATCAGCTCATTCCTGACACACATGGATTGACTACCATTGATAATATATCTTCATCTTATTTTGCACTAGAAGGTATTGTTAGCTACATCATTCTTATCTTAAAAGGCACATGCATTAGTAATGTATCATCGATAGCGGATGGATATTCACAATCCATAGTTTACATGCCAAATTATGAGAAAATATTTATTCGGCCCATGATTAATAATAAAAAGTATGTAGCTTTCTTAAATTTACTACATAAATGCATTATCATTTTTCATTATATTCTTTTAAAAAAAATTAATTACAAATTAAATATTGTGAATGAAATTATAAGTAAATGATTATAGTTAAAATATGATAATTTCAATTAATAACAAAATATGATATTACTAGTTATCAAATATTATCATTTAGAATTAAAATAATATTTATGTTAAGAAGTTTTGGTTACTACATAAAAAAGAATTAAATATAAACTTAGTAGTAGAAAAATAAGTATATTTTATTTATATGTATATGTACATGCTTATGTTAAATTACTTATAGGTTTATTTCTTCTACTTCTTGTGCAATCAAAATGATATTTAAAGAGAAACTAGTTGTGAAAGATATAAAGTAGAGCAAAATACCCTCAAATATGAAAGAATTTTATTGGAGAGAATTTAAGGTATAATTTTCATGTATTTACTTCTTTTTCATTTTGGTCTAATATAAAATACTCTTAAAATTATTGCATTACAATGTATTATTGTTTTATTTGATTTTTGTAGAAAAGGTACAAATAGAATAATACTTTGGTGGTATTAGTGAAGGATATATGGAAACATGTGGTAAGTATGAAATACAATGACAAGCTTGACAATTGGAGAAAAAATAAAGTAAAGATGCAAAACCTAATAGTATCCCCCTTAATGTTTAAATTATGTGATGGAAATACTAGAATAGTGAGGAATTTAAGTTTTTATCCCAAATTGAGGTGTCAATAGGTTGGGTGGCCTTAACCCAGCCTAATGCAGTCATGCATGGCTCGGCATGGCATGGTTTTGTTTTATGCTATGAGCCGAGCCAGGACAACCCTTAGCATGGTTCATGCCATGCTGCACTAGGCATGGCCCATGTGACTAGCCCGATGGCACGGTAAACTAGCTAGGGGACCCAGCTAATTTTTTTTAAAATTCAACTGGAAAAACCAAGGGTACGATCCAGCCCAACTCGACAAGTCCAGGCACTGCATGACCCAGCACGAATTGGGTATGAGTCGAGCTAGTGGGCCTTATTGAGCAGGCTATTCTCAAGCATGGCACAATTATTATACCGATCCATGCCGTGCCGTGCCCGACATGACTCATTTGATACCTCTAGTCACATATGGCCTCATATAATCATCAATCATAGAAAGTAGATAAAGGATCATGACCTTCAAAATATATTGGAGGTTCAAAGGTATCAAACCAACATTTAGTAAATTTAGTATAATCATCTTTCATAAATTTATTATTATTTGAATTTTTTGAATACAAATGATAATATGTGTAATAATGTATCATATACCTCAATAGTAAATATTTTTTAGGAGGCGGAGTTGGGATATCCACCAACACCATTAGAGGTGTTAAAGTGAATGTACAAAAAAAGGATGGATCATTTGTGGATTGGCAATCAAATGATATTATTGTGAATTTCTTAATTTTTACTTATAGTGTCATATATAAATTGTAATTAATGAAAGAAATTAATGTAAACAATTTATTTTTTGGAATTCACTATAATTAATATGCAAACTCAAGTATTTTTTTACCACAACTCATGAGTTATTATATATGGGCTCATTAAATATAATGACAAACTTCATTTTTATGTTCTTTTTTAGTAGGATGATGATAGTTTCATGTGTTGGTATACATTTTATTAAAATACAATAATGATGAATTATGTTGTATTTTAACAATTATAAGAAGCAGTAAAGAATATGGTTATCATTGCTTTATAGTTGACATATCCTTCTATAGTGGTGTCATAGATTATTGTTGTACATATTTATCTTCAGGCTATCAGAGTAGAGCCAAATAAATGATGAGTATATAATCTTGGCACCCATGCATCTACATTTTATCCAAGTTCTATTTTGAGTTCTTCATTATCATCTTCTATTATAATAACATGTTTGATGAGAGGTTGCATGAGTGGATACAGAAAATTCAGGATATATTGCAAAGAAAAAATGAGGAGAAGTGATAAAAGAATCAAAAGATACAATAAAAGAATGAAGAGATGCAAAAAAAAAATTGAAGAAATGAAAAAAAGAAAGGCTAAAATTATGAACAAAGAGAAAGAAATGCTATAGAAGATTTTTAAGATGGAGAAAATAAAGTTCAAGTTGGCAGAGACATCATCTATTTTTCATCATTTTGAAGAGGATTCATCTAAATCTCTAGAGAAAAATACTTATCTTGACAAAGATTCATAGTTGTTTATGATGATGTTGTGTTATTAATTTTTTTAAATGAATGTTTTTGTTTTAAAATTTTTGGTTTTTGTGTTATTGCTTTTTTAATTAAGTTATAAATATGTATTGTAAATGATAAACTAATATGTTTGTTATTTGATGTGTTACTTTGTAGTGGTTGTCATGTGAATGTCATTTGGTAAATAATATGTGTATGTACTTATTTAATTGCAGGTTATATGGTTTATATATATATTTGTATAATGTAAATAGCATACAAAAATTGCACAAATGGGACATTTTGCTATTCTAGACATTAGAAATGAAAATGACACTTCAAAATCCATTTCTAATTTAGAAATAGATTATGTATTTCTATTTTATTCTATCACTAATTTAGTGCTAAATCCATGATTCCATTTCTTTCAGCTGTTGCTAAAATTAGCGATGGATAAATTTATCATACATTTTAGAAATGCCTAGGCTTTATCCATTTCTAAAATGTAGCAAGGAGTACTTTTGATATAGATTCTTTTAGTTTCTAATCACATCGCTATTTGAACATTGCGATGGAATTAGAAATGGAATTGAACTTTTCTAATTGCATCTTTTCTTGTATGTATAAATATCTATAAACACACACACACACACACACAGACACACATATATGTTTATATATGTGTGTGTGTGTGTGTGTGTGCACTACAAGAAAATAATAAAATAGAAATAGAAAATAGAGTTGCACAATTCCACTTCTAAAGTTAGAAACAAAATAGAAATGGAAATGAAACATTGCTACAAAATTTAGAAACAGAATAATAATTTATTGCTATTTTGAAAGCCCAAATAATTTAATATAAAGTGGAAACAAAATTTAAGATAGAAGTGGCAAGTGGGTTGGGTGGCTAGGGCACGGCATGAGGCATGCCTCGACTGAGCCTTGCCTTGCTTGGCATGACATGATTCAAATCCATACTTGGACTTGGGTCGTGACATGTTGGGCCAGGGGGTACCATGCTTCATGCCAAGCCAGGCATGACTCAAGTGCCTAGCCTATTGGTATGGTCTAGCAGCATAGTTACCATGACTTAGGATTGAAGACCAAAAAGTGGGTGCAGTCCAGTCCACTTGGCTCATGCCTGACCTGCCTAGTCCAGTTAAAAAAATATATTTTTTTAAATCACCCTGCCTGGTATATGTGGTAGGTTTTTTTTTATTGAGCCCACCATGTAGTTGCCTATGCATGTCCGCGTAGCATGACCCATGTGCAAGGAAACATGCCCCCCTCCCCCAGCCCGATAGTCTTTTTGGATGTTAGGAACCAACATATAAATAATTGGCAAAAAATATTCAAATTGAAGATGATCCTAGCCATTGGAAAATTTTCCAATAGCTAGGGCAGAAATCTAATAAATAATTGATTTCTCCCCTTTTAAATATTAAAAAAAGTAAAAAAAATGTAAATATATATTTTTTAATTAAAATAAATTTATATTAATGATTTTAGAGAGTTGAGTTTTTCATATTTAATTCTCCTACTCAAATCTTTCTTCTCCCTCTCTCTCTCTCTCGCTCGATATATATATATATATATATATATATATATATATATATCTCTCTATCTCTTATCAGTTTTTTTTCTCTCTCTCTAAAGCCAAAGCTTTTAAATTTAGAAGTTTTTTTATAAAACTTAAAGAACATGGAGTGGAGATTTGGTGTTGCTATTTCAATTTCATTACCTGACCTGCTAAGTGTGGGCTATGATTTTTTTCTTTCTCTATCCTTTCCATAAATCGGGTATTATTTTTTATTTAGTTTTTTTATATATAATATAATTTATTTGTTAACTCTGAACATAAACTAAAAAAATATAAATGGCTAATAGTGAATTTGATATTTATATATCTTAATTTAGGTATGAGAGGTAATCATTCAAGTGGCCGAAGATCTCAATATGTGGGCAGAGATAGAGGAAGTCAACTAATAGTTTATATAACTTTATTAATATGAGCAACTTGTAACTTTATTAATATTAATAGTTATTCATCATGTATTATAAGACATTATGTAATATTTTTTTCCATAATATACTTAGAGTGCCAAACTGATAGTTCTCTATCATTAGCTGGTCGAATAACTTCTAGAACCTCAAACTCAACTTGTTCATATACCTAGTTGTCATGGTTTTCTAGTGACATTGTGCTCTGGTTCTTCTTTTGTAAATATTAGAGTCTCTAAAACTTCATTCAATATGCTATTATTTATATCAATTCTTTGTAGTTATTTCTTTACAAAAATTACATCTTTGCTGATAATTACTTTTTGAGTAGTGAGATCTCACAAGCGGTACCCCTATACTCTTTCAACATACCCTGATAATATATACTTTCTAGATTTCAGATCCAACTTTGTTCTTTCTTAGGTGTTATACATTATATAAGCAATATATCTAAAAAAGTATAAAATAGAGTAATCTTCTAACTTACTAGTCCACATCTCATAGATGTATTTAAATTAATTGTAGTTGATAACGACCGATTTATCATATAATATATGGTATTGGCTACTTCAGGCAAAAAAAAAAAGGTAGATTTGTAGTCCTCAACATCACTTTCATTCATTCTACAAAACTTTTGTTTATCCATTTAGCCACTCCATGTTGTTGTGGTGTGTATCTAATTGTGAATTTCGATTTGATACCTTCTCACATACAAAGAGCAAGAAACTCATCATTCATATACTTTTTTTTATTATCCATCTTCATATATTTAATCTTTTTTCCAAATTTAAGTTTCACACACACTACAAAAAAAAAGCCCAAATAACTAGAGAAAATTTTATAGCTATTATAATAAATTCCATTGCTAAACTAGAATAGTGACAGATTTATGATGAAAATTATTTCAAGCTAAGGTGTTTGTCGCAAAAAAGTAATGAGAAAAAAATATTTCCCTAGAAATTTTTGAATGACGAAATTCCCTAGCTAATTAAATTTTTTCCCTTGCTAATTTTGATCATAATTAAGAGAAGTAATTAATATTTTTTGACTGAATATATACATAAAATTTCTTAGCTAAATTAGTGAGGGAAAAATCCCTAGTTATTTTCATTCCATAGCTATTTTCACAATTTAATTTTTTACAAAAAAATAAATTACATATTTTTAAATTTTTATATTAAATTGAATAAAAACATATATTATAAATCATTTTTTATAATAAACAAAAAGTCAAAGCAGTTCATAAATTAATCTGATACAATTATTAAATAGTTAAAACAAAAACATAACATAAGTATATAATTATCTAAAACTAAATCATCATCCTCATCATTAGCTGGTGGATTTGTGCTAGCCTCTCCTACGTGGGTACTCAGTTGGAACTAGGTATGCTATCTGTCATGTCAATGCTGCTAACTGTGACTCCATGTAGGTCATATGCTCTTTCATTGCATTCTTTATTTCTTTCATCTTATCATTCACTTCTTTCATTTCCTACATTTCTTCCTTCAAAAGAGTAATTTTTTTGATCATTCTCTTTCATTTCTATCTCCATAAATACAAAATGTTTATTTGTTTCCATTACTTGCTGTTCGACCGCTTCATCCACCAATGCTGTGATAGAGGAACTAGAAGCACGACTACGAGAACAAAAAGCCATTCCCTTCAAGCTGATGCTGTATACTCACTACTTCTTCTGACCTTCCATGGTCTCCAAATAGATAGAATCATAGTCAATTGGCTGAAGATCCATATAACTCTCAATTGACTGAGATGCAATTACCACACGTTCCTCCATGAGGTCATGTGATAAAAAAGAAAAAAAATATTGTGCTAGATATAAATAAAATAAATCTAATATTTTTCATTCCACACATAACTTTCAAAATTTATTATAATTGTCAAATAATTTATTAATATAAGAGATACTTATAGCAATCATCTGAGACTTGTTGTCAACAAACTACTCATCCACTTTCTTCACATGTATCTTCCTGAAAATCTCATAAAAATTGGGATCTCGACCCAATTCTCCAGCATAAAGTATGCATTTATAAAGTCAAAAAATAATATATGTTTGAAAATTTTAGTTAAAATTATTTTACCATTCAAAGATTTGAATTATTTAAACTATTTGGTTAACTGCTAAATATTTAATTGTTTTAAAATTATAAATGGTACCAAATCTTGAGCATGCTCAATGCTCGACTTTGACCCTCCTATGTGGTGAGACATTCTTATACATGGTCTAGCTACTTTAGTCAGTTGGTTTTTGTTGGCTATCTCTGATTTTTCTTCACTTCTGGCTTCTCCCAATACTTAAGCCACTCTGGCCACTCATCCTCAGGTATAAAATTAGGCCCATCTTTTAGAATCTTCAATTTATAGACAAAATCTGAGTATTGTTCGGCATCTTTGCTCTCCCACAATGACTTAATCTGTCCATCAAATTCGGGTGACCATGTACACTGATTCTATATATAAAAAATTCACAAAAAAACTGTATTAATAATAAGGACACCATTCTTTTATGCTTGAATAATAACCAACATAATAGTTAGCTAATTAGATAATTAATTTGTAATACTTTTGTTTTTTTGTTTATACCTAAAAGTCATCAAAGTTAGTTTTTTTTGTCAATTTAAAAACTTTCTTCCATGAGAAATACTTTGGAATCAACTATTTTCTTGAAATACTTTATAATTATAACCGAACACTTGTGAGATGAAATGAAACTATAAAAATAAACAAACATTGGAAACAAGTAATTCATTACTATATATAAAAAAACAACCACTAACAGGGACATCATATTATTTTATTAAAGTAATATGTACATATATCTTATACCTCCCATCCACAATCTCTATTACTAACTTAGCACTGCCTGTAGAGGAAGCCACAATATTTGATGATGTCGATAGTGTTGTAAATGGGAGAACAACATATGATGGTGTAGAATGTGGTGTAGATAATGGTGATGGATCAGAAGTTGTGAGGGACAATGGGTGGTAGCCTTATATCTAATAAAGGTGATGGTAAAGGTGTTAATGATGGTGATAGAGATGGTGATGGTGGTGTCTGGATAGGGTGGGTATGAGATGGTACTAACTGTACAATAAGATGTAAAATACTAGATGAATCTCATCCATATTTGCGGCCATGTCCACCTCCACCACACCCACATCCTTTATGTGTCATCTACTATACAAAAAGTAAATACATAGAACATATAATAAAGAAAAAATAAAAACATAAATTGATATTGTATGATGAATAACATACACCAATGAATTGCTACAAAATATACAAAGTTTTTGAAACTATAATATTCTAATACAATAGAACATGATCATTTTTAATTTCTATTAGGCTACCATTTGAGTCACATAAGTTTCATGGATCTTCATCTACATGCAAAGGCTTAATATTATTTATATCATCTTCTTGAAATGTCTGTGCAATAGCTAAGTTTGCACTTCTTTGTTGAGATGTTGGTACTTCAAAAATTAATCGAGCTTTGATTTTGCAAATGGCCCACTAGTCACTCTTATTACGAGATAACACTATCAAGAAAATATTGATTTAGCTATAAAATTTTAGATAGGGATCAATACCTAGCTAAATTGCGATGGATTAGCTAGGGAATAGCAAGAGATTTATGATTTTTCATTGGAATAAAAATTAGCAACGGATTAGCGACGGATTAACGATGGAAAATTTTTCATAAATTCCACTCAAGAAAAGCGGAGAATTTAGTTACGGATTTAGTGATGGAAAATTTCGTAAATTTCGATCAAGAAAAGTGGAGAATTTATCAACAGATTTATGATGGAAGATTTTCGTAAATTTTGCTCAAGAAAAGCGGAGAATTTAGCAACAGATTTGCGATGGAATATCCCAGCTAAGAAAATTCTAAACTTTGCGTTGGATTTAGTGATGAATTTTCCCTAGCTAATAAAATCCGTAATTTAAATACAAATTTAGTGATGGAATTTTTCTAGCTAATAAAATTCGTAATTTAGTGATGGATTTAGCGATGGAATTTCTCTAGCTAATAAAATTTGTAATTTAGCGACAGATTTAGCGATTGATTTTCCGTAGCTAATTAAATCCAGAATATAGCGACAGATTTAGCGACGGATTTTCTCCAACTAATAAAATCAATAATTTAGTGACAGAATTTCTCTAGCAAATTAAATTAGGAATTTAGCGATAGATTTTCCATAACTAAAAAAATCTATAATTTAGCGAAGGATTTAGCAACGGATTTAGCAACTGATTTTTCCTAGCTAATAAAATCCAGAAAATAGCTACGGATTTTGAGACGGAATTTCTCTATCTAATAAAATATAGAATTTAGCTACAGATTTAGCGATGAAAATTTCCTAACTATTTATATCCGGAACATAGCGACATATTTCAACGAAGAAATTCCCTAGCTAATTACATTTTAAACATTGCTACGGATTTTAGTGACAGAATTTCCCTAGCTAATTACACCCCGAAATATTGCGACGAATTTAGCAACAAAAGTTTCCTAGCTAACTACATACTAAAAATAGCGACCAATTATAGCGACATAACTTCCCTAACCAATTACTTCATGAATATAGCGATATATTTTTGTGACGGATCTTCCCTAGCTAATTAAATCCAGAATATATTGATAGATTTAGCGACAGAACTTTCCTAGTTAATTAAATCTAGAATTTAGTGACTCAACTTTTCTAGCTAATTAAATCCCGAACATAGTGACGGAATTTCCCTAGCCAATATTTAATTATTTAAATTTTTTAATTTATTATTAGTTTTAATATTTTATTTAATTTTGTTTTTTAAATGTATGTTAATGGTCAATAGATGAGCAATCCTTGAAAGATACATTCTTCTCGTAAAATCATAAAAAAATTATATTATAAATAAATAATTAAAAAAATATGAAAATACAAAAAAATTATATTAATAAGGACTAAAGTAACTACTTTTATGATGTATTAATTTTTTAAAATATTATACAAAAAATTTTTCTAAAATTTTAAATTAAGAAACTTAAAAATTTGTATTAAAGTAACATTAAATAATAAATTCAATAAGTATAATAATTTTTTTTGATATTTTAAAAATTAAATTAATATACATTAAAATTTCTATTAATATAAATGTAAATTAATTCATTGTATGATAAAATAAAAAATATTTTCAAAAATATATGAATTGACGAATAAACTAGTAAATATTGATATTATTAAAAGTATAAAAAAAATTTATGATTATAAAAAACTTTTAAAAAAATAAATAATACAAATTTTCAAAATCTTGAAATATAATAAAAATATAATTTTTTCAATAAAGTTAAAAGAAAATAATTTAATAATTATAAATAAATATATATATGTTTGCTCCTACTAAAATTTATACGAATTAAATAATTGAGTAATATTTTTACTATTAGCTTTTAACATTAAGTTTTTATTAAAATAATAAATATAACTTTTTTTAATTATCTTCTCACTTTAAGTAATTTTTTGAATTATAAAAAGTAGTAATGATATCAAATAATATGAAATTTTATGCCTTTAAAATTATTTCATATTATCTTCGTAAAAATTAATATGAATATTTAAAAATTTATAACCATAAAATATAAATATAAATATAAATAAATAAATAAATAAATAAATAAATATATATATATTAACATTAATAGTATTTTTTAACTCTTAGGAGAGTGGCTAGAAGACAAATCATCTTTTTATTTATAGCTTATGATATGAAGTTTGTTAATTTTGTACCAATTTGATATTTTTTTATAAGGCTAAACATATTTTTTTATAAGGCTAAACATATTTTTTTTAATTGTTTATATATTTATTATTTAATTAATATTATAATAAAAAATTGTAAGGTGTTAATTTTTCATGTGTACCTAGCTACACGCATATTAATTTTGTTGAAAAAATTTTGATAGTAAATATAATTAATGAGTCTTTTTGATTATATATATATATTGTTTATTTAATATTTTAATAATTAAAAATATAAATAATTTGCTAATATATACATTAACTTGTCAAGACGCGATAATCTCTAACAAGTGAAGCAAACCTCTGCATTCGGCCATCTATCTCTAGATACCGACGCATCAACATATAATCGAAGTTTAAGTTTTAATTTGTTATTTGATTTGAGGTACATTTTATACAAATTTTTTTCATCGATTATCTTGGATTACTTAATCGAAGATTAATTTTATGTATTGATTCTGTTATTTATTGTTTCCGAAATTCTTCTCCTTCATTCACCGTGGTTTGCTTGGATTGCATATATATACTTAATCGTATACATACTTCATGCATTTGTGATATAATGCATTGTCTTTGTGTGGATTTTGATGGTGCATAGTAGGTATGCCGAATTAATAGCTACTTCAATATACACAACTATATATAATATACAAAAATAGTATACATAAATATAAGTGTATTTCATATAAGTATATCTAAACATAACTATATCTATATAACTATAAAAATATTATACATAAACTATTTAAACATAACTATATCTATTTAATTCGAATTTATTATATAAGTGTATTTTACTATATCTATAAAAGTATAAAAACAATATATATATACATAACTATATATAAATATAACAATGTATATTTATTATACATACATACATACATATATATATATAGTTATATATATATATATATATAACTATATATAAATGTTTATAACAATATGTATATAAACATATTACTATATATAAATATATTTATCTACATTAATATACATAATTATTTATAAACAGTATAAGGTAAGCCGACTTGATATCTACATCAATATACATAACTATATATAAACAATATACATAAATAATATACAATAAACATAAGTATATTTTATATAAGTGTTTAAACATAACTATATATCAATATGCATGTGTGATATAATTCAAATTTCTTATATAAGTGTATTTTACTATATTTATATAACTATAAAAATAGTTTATATAAACTTTACTATATATAAATATAACAATGTATATTTAATACACACACACACACACACACACACACATAGATATAACTATATATAAGCGTATTTAACAATATATATATCAACATATTACAATATATAAATGTATTTATTTATATTAAAATACATACCTATACATAAATAGTAGACATAAATAGTATAAGGTATGTCGACTTGATATCTACATCAATATATATAACTATATACATAAACATTATACATAAACATAAGAGTATTTTATATAAGTGTATCTAAACATAACTATACATCAATATACATGTGTGATATAATTTAAATTTCTTATTTAAGTGTATTTTACTATATCTATAACTATAAAAATAGTATATATAAATATAACTATATATAAATATAACAACATATATTTAATACACACACACACACACACACATAGTTATATAACTATATATAAATATATTTAACAATATGTATATCAACTTATTACTATATATAAATGTATTTATCTACATCAATACTTATACATAGTCATATGTCTAAATATATATAATTACATGAAAAAATATATATAACTACATCTACAACATGTATAACTACATGCTCCAGAAACTTAATATCTATTCATATCATTCATCTCATTCATACATGTTTTTTTGGATATTGTATAAATCTTTCATTTTCCCATATATTTTAGGAACTTAAATTTAATTCTTTCAATCTTAAATATTTTTTTATTATATTTTTGTATGTTTGTATAAATCATTATGATTTAATATGTTTAGGATTTGTATTTTTGTTTCACTTAATATCATTTAACTAAAATTGATTTCTAATAAAATGTTCATTTGTTAAAATTTATTTTGTAATTTTTAAAACAAATAACAATATGTTTGTGTAATAAATATTATAAAAATTTCTAAAATATACATGTGATGTAGTCTCACATTAATTTTGAGAAGAAAAATACTTGAGCACATAAATATTAACATGTTCCACAAATTCATGAGAGTAGGAGTAAAAAGTGACATTATTACAAGATACAACTAATCTCTCATCTATAACACTTTTCCTCAAAATTTGATCAGAATAATACTTGCAATGATAAAAGCTCATTCAATACTAAATACAATGGTGTTACATTTTTATTTAATACTTTAATTTGTTCAAATAAAAAAATCTATCTAATATTTTTTTCAACAACTCTTCTATCTTCTTTTTCTAAGTCTTTATAAGCTATTTTCAATTTTGATTATATGTACAGTTCTTATCTAATATCTCTAGTTCAAATTATTATAATAGTTAAATCCATCAAATCAATCTAGGGATGACATCTTCCTTTTCTATGAGATATTTGATTATAGAATATTTAGCATATACTATGACTTTGGTCCCCACTAAATATGATATTAATTTGCTAAAAGAAAAATTTGTTGATACAAGTTATTTCTCTATAGTGGTGTAATTCAATTGAGCATTTTAGAGTGTGTTGTTATAATAGTACATGATAACTATTTATAAATATTTGTATAACTATATAAAACTCTTCATAATTATATTTAAATATATTTTTAACTATGTAAACTATTCTTTTAACTATATTTATAACCATATATAACTATTTTTTAAACTATATAATATTTTATAACTATATGAGTACTTCTATATAACTATATTTTTAACAAAATATATCATATGTATAATATTTATATAACTATATATAATTGTATTTTAATATACGTATAACTATAAAAATATTATATATAACTATATCTTTAACTACATACATATTAAAACTATATGTGTATAATTATATATAAATATTTGTATATCTATGTAATACTCTATATAATAAAATTATAACTATATTTGCATCTATGTATACATATATGTATTCATATAATTAAATCTATATATTTATTTATAATTTTGTATATATTTATGTATAACTACTTATAACTACTTGTATGAATATATTTATATATAATTATAACTTTGTATGTACTTTTTGCTTGATCCTTTCTCTTTTTCATGTGAGTTTTTTTTAGGGTTTACGGCCTTGGGATCTCAAGTCAGAGCAGGTAAGGCTCCTTTGCCTCAATAATATGATAGAGCGAACTGACACCTTGGGGAGCATATCTGGCATCCCTAAGGATCGAACTCATGATCATAAGGTAAAATTATTGGTTTTCTTTGTCAACTGGACTATCATGTTCTTGGGTCTTTTGTTCTTTGTGGGTCAACTAGATTCGATTGGTAGCGCTTGTAGTGTTACTTTGTGAAGCTGCATGTTCTAGGTGCACAGTCTGGAGGTTTGTGGTGCATCCAGCTATGATGGTAGATTGTTTGAGTGTAGTTGTATAGAGGAAGTGTGAATTCTGGGTATCTTGAAGCATCTTGCATTGTTGAATTCTATGGGCACCAGATATCATCTAAATGGAGTCTTTCTGCTGATGGAAACCCCAATGGACGCTCATTTTAGTCTGTAATCTATATGGAATATGTTAGAGGAGGATATCTTAAGGCATTTTTTGCTCTCTCTCTCACTCTCTCACCCACTCTCTCTCCTTCCCTCTTTTCTCTCCCCCCCATATCTCTCTCTCTCTCCTCCATCTCTCTCTCACCCCCATATTTGTCTCTCTACCCCATCTCTCTTTCTCTCTCTCTCTATCTCTCTCCCATCTCTCTCTCCCATCTCCCATATCTCCCATATCTCCCATCTCCCATCTCTCTCACCCCCATATCTCCCATCTCAATTTCTCATCCCCATCTCTCTCTCCCATCTATAAATAAATAAATAAATAAATAAATAAATAAATAAATAAATATATATATATATATATATCTTGATGTGGGTGTCTTCGGAAGGCCATGTAATATGTGTGTGCTTGCCTTTTTGTTGGAGAGTTATAAGGAAAAAATATTAAATGATGGAGAAAAGCACATGCCTGTGAAATTGGCTTTGAGCATTGCCTGAGACGTTGCAAGTACATTGGTAGAGTTACATTCAAAGCACATAATACACGGACATTAAGAGTCATAATCTCTATGGCTTGGTATGATTTCTTTTTTTTTTGTTTTCCATTTTTATCTATTAATTTGTGTGTATATGTGTGCATGCATATATTATATTTCATTTTGGGTTTTCTAGAAAAACTAATATTGATGTAAGTGAATTTTTAATATTATCATTTTAGTTTAATTTTTTAAGTATAATGTTTTTTTTTGATAAATTTTGATACTTTTGTTTAATACATGTTTATCTTTTGTCTTCATTTTTTACCAATTTATACTTTATGTGCTCATGATTTAAACTCTCAATCATAATTATGTGGCTATATTTATAAATTACTTATCTAGGATTTAGAGTTAAAATTTATCATAATTATTATCAAACTATATTACCTAACTATAATTTTTAATCCCTCATAATTATTACTCATTAATGCCCTATTAGTTTTACTAATCTATACTTTACGAAGATTCCGTTCATATGAATTTTAGTTTTTAATAAAATATGGTTTCTTGATGAAATTGTATTTGGGGTATTATTCAAATCAAAATTAAAATCAAATAAGTATTTTTCTAATCCCTCAGGGATGACTATATAAATAATGACCTTAAAGTTTAATCTATTAAAATTTACGTAGCTCTTAATTTTTCAATTTTTAAATTATTATTTATAATTTTAATCCAATTACTTTTTGGTCTATTTCTATTTTTTTCCATTGTCTGAATATTTTATTTTTCAATAGTTCTCTTATTTTATTATTTATATGAGCTATTTTTATGTTATTTTTAATAAGTATATTTTTATTTTTTTTTCTTAGTCTTATTATTTATTCATCTCGCTATTTTTTTATCACATTCATTTCTTGTACATATTATTTTTAGGTTGTATGAAACTTAGTTTCATAATATATGAATGATCATGTAATTATTTTATATGATTTTTTTTTTAATTTTTTGATATTTATCTGTCACAAATAATGTTTGATCTTAGTTTCATTGATATTTCTTACTCTCAGTGGCTTGTTCCCTAAAATGGGTAATTTAATAGTCTTGGCATTAATTAATAATTTATGATTTATATTAAATTGGTGATACATATATCATGATTTTTTTTCAATCTCACTTCACACTTTTCTTTTATTTTGGTTTGAAATCGATGTGTGTACAGACACACACACACACACACACACATTTAACACACACACACAATAGAGAAACATACATTTAATATATATATAGATATATATAAAAGTAATCTCTTTTATTCATATTCTTTAATGTAATTTGGGTTTTCATTGAAATATTAGAATTTATAATTATTATCAAATTATATTTCTGGTATCATCAATCATCTAAGTCATGACTTGTAAGTTTTGTAATTATATGCATATAACACACACATATTAAATGTGTCTTTATACACACACACACACACACACACACACATATTTTTCATACACACACACATATATATATATGTGTGTGTGTGTGAGTGAGTGAGTGTGTGTGTGTGTGTAATCCTCTTTATTCATATTCTTTATTGTAATTTTGGTTTTCATTGAAATGCTAAAATTTATAATTATTATCATCAAATTATTTCCTCGGTATCATTATCATCTAAGTCCCGGCTTGTATGTTTTGCATGTATATACATTTAACACAGACACACACACACATGTTAAATGTGAGTGAGTGAGTGTGTGTGTGTGTATATATATATATATATATATATATATATATATGTACACACACACACATTTAATAAATAAATAAATAATTAAATAAATAAATAAATAAATATATGTGTGTGTGTGTGTGTAATCCCCTATATTCATATTCTAAATTTGATTTTATGAGATGATATTTTCCTAGCAATATAACTTGGTTGTGTAACCAACATCGGTGATTGTAGGAAGTAAATGTGTGGTCATATGGATGCCTTCTTGTGGAATTGTTGACTTTACCAGTGCCATATTATGGTGTACTTGAGCTTCAAATTGGCAAGCTTCTTGAGGTAACTTTTGTGTATAATTTTATAAGAATTGGCAAGCTTCTTGAGGTAACTTTTGTGTATAATTTTATAAGAATTGGCAAGCTTCAAATCAGAGATTGTGTAAGAATTGACAGTTAGAGAGTTGTAAGCAGTCTTCTCTGATCAGAGAGTCATGGGATGGCTCTCGCTTGGCTGGTCGACACAGGCAGGGTCACTGGGATGGATACAGATGGGGTCCATTGAAAGCAAAGTCAGGACGAGAAGGGTTGAATGGGTTGTGGAGCTTTAGAATTGTTGTCGCCATAGATCTTCGAACCGTTTCTGGGCACTGCACTTGAACCAGGTTTTCACTCATTCTCGCCTTGATGTTTTGAATGGACGAGCTCGGGGGGGGGTGGGAATAAGAAAGGCTTTCTCTTTATTGGTTTTGGAGCTTTGCCACTGCCCCGTGTTTTCCCCTGGGAAGAGGAAGAAGCAAATAGGGCAAAGTCCTCCTCTTTTCGTCCGTTCTTCTTGAAGTGAGCGGATTGCATGTAGAGATCATAGGGGCTTCTAGTTTCATTGGTTGAAACCTCCCTCCTTTCTTTTCCTCCGGACACCTTAGAATAGATTGGATTGGAAGGACAGACAGATATTGAATTAACGGAAAGAATCTGAACTAAAAATTGCGTAAAAAAACAAATGTTGATTTGGAAACAAAAGAAAAATGAAATGTAGCCGGGATGGTGCTGCCATGCTTCTTCTATGAGTTTTCTGTATGAATTACTATGATTATTTTGATAGAGTCGTTTTCTTTTTCTTTCTTTTTTGAACATGACAAGAAGTAGAGTGGCAAATGGCCCAGACTGAGAGAAGAACTGGAAATGTTGGCATCAACCAATGGGTCCAGCAGGAGCAACACCAGCACTAGCACCATCATCACAACATATGGTCATGAAGGTGATGCATCAACATTGAGAGTTTTGGTGGACCTATTTTACCAATGCACAGAAGATAATCTTACTGATCTCCCCACGACAGCTGATATCAATCATTCGCTACTTGCACAATCCATCAACACCTGATCAATAACACACTAGAGATGTAGTTTTTTTTTTTTGATTATTCTAGGCTTTTGATCTTGTTGGGTTAGAATTTATTAGTTCTAAAGGTTTCTAGTATGTGCCTGTTTGTAGCCTAACCATGATCTTCTCAACCTAATTGAAACCAGAACCATCTACCATTGAAACCAAAGGCTCTAGGTTGGTTCCTGTCGTGCCTATGCATACTCCCAGACATTGTATATGCATCTGCACATATGATATCTGTATGTATGTATGTATGCAATGAAACAGTTCATTTAGTATGCTTCCTTGGTATTTTTATTATGCCCACATCAATTCATGTGTGTGTTCAAATGTCTTGGTATCTGTATATGTATGTATGTATTGATCTCAATGATTCTATTTATGATCTTTATTGCTAATCTAGTCATTTTAATTATTTGGGCTGGGTTTAAAGATACTAGTTTGGTAGATTTATGTTTTGGTATACTAAATATTAATTAAAAATGATTTTTTATAAAGTCGACTGAGTGGTTTAAATTTCTTACATATATGATGCTGCATTATTTCCTATACAGAGCTTGTATAAGTGATGAAATTTTTAACTAGACATGATGTGCCATGACTTAGACAACTTTGAAGTAGTAGAAAAATGTTGATTAGAGGAGTAGAGTAAAGGTGTCAAATGGGCCGGCCCGGCCCGGCCCATTTTTTTAGGGCACGATCGTGCTTCAGTGCGGGGCCGGTTTAAAAAAACTAAGCCCGGCACTGCCCGCAGTCACGGCAGGCCGTGCCGTGCCTTGCCGGGCCCGCTCGGGCTTGCATGTCCGTACGGGTCGGGATTCGGGGGGACTGCGGGTCGGGTCGAATCAGACCCGACCCGCAGTCTTTTTTGTGGGAGGGCCCTCGTGGGGTCGGGCTCACGGGACAAACCCGTGCCGGTGTGCCGTGCTGCGGGCCGAACCGTGCTGGGTCAGGCACGGCACGGCACGACTCGTGCCTAACCCGGGCACGGAATTTTTCCGTGCCGGGATGGCCCAGACACGGCTGAACCATGCCGTGCCTCATGCCGGGCCGGGCCGGCCCGGCCCGGTTGACACCTCTAGAGTAGAGGGAGAGAAATAAACGTCAATGAATGGATAAATTATACTTATGCACTGTTGGCAGATACATTGATGAATAAGATGTAATAAAATTTTATTATTTTTTTGTTTTAATTATGTAAAATATTGAATTAGAATAAGTTATTAAATGATTTTATTTTTTTTATTATAAATTATCATTTATAGTTTCTTTTTTTATTTAATTTGATATAAACATATTAAATTACATAATTAAAAAAATTTAAAATAAATTAAACTCTGAAAATAGTTTTGAAATAAAAATAGCTAAGGAAAAATAGCAAGGGAAAATAAATTTAGCTAAATTAGCTAGGAAAAATAGTTTTGAAATAAAATAAATCCCTTGCTAAATTAGCTAGGGAAAATTCCCTATCTAATTTAGCAAGGGAAATTTAAAATTTAGTAACAAATTTTTCCATCGCTAAATTTATTTAGTTGGGGACTAATTCTATCGCTAAAATTTAGTGACCAGCACTTTAGCTTGAGAATTTTCCATCGTTATTTTCGTTTAGTGACTAAAAATCTCATTTAGCTTGCTAATTTAGCTAGCGAATTTATCTATTTTAGCAAGTGATTTTTTTGTTGCTAAATTTTTTTCTAGGAACACTATCTCTCACTAAATTTTAGAAAGGAGCCCTTAAGATAGAGAACCGATGTGTTGATAATCCATCGCTATATCCTGTTTAGCGATAGAAAATGCCCATTTAGCTAGGGAATTATCCCTAGCTATATGGGAATTTTCTTGTAGTGTTTATTTTTATTCTTCTTATTCTTCATATTATTTTAATTCTTCTTATTCTTCCTATTATTCTAATTCTTCTTATTTTTCATATTTTTCATATTTTTCATATTTTTCTTATTATTCTTATTATTCTTATTATTCTTATTATTCTTATTATTCTTATTATTCTTATTATTCTTATTATTCTTATTATTCTTATTATTCTTATTATTCTTATTCTTCTTATTCTTTAAAATCTTATTATTCTTCTTATTTTTATTATTCTTATTATTTCTCTTATTCTTCTTATTTTTCTTATTCTTCTAATTCTTCTTA